>SJYX01014215.1:169512-183928 GCA_006410675.1 Oreotragus oreotragus | reverse complement strand
GACACGACTGAGCGACTGAACTGAACTGAACTGTAACCCTGTGAGCTGTACTGTCCATGGAATTCTCCAGGCAAGAATAATGGAGTGGGTTAGCATTCCCTTCTCCAGGGGATCTCCCCAACCCAGGGATCAAATCCTGGTCCCCTACACTGCAGGCAGATTCTTTACTGTCTGAGCCACCTGGGAAGCTGGAGTAAGAAATATGGAACCAAAACAGAAGAATCCCCATGGTGCAACTTAAGGGAAGACCATAGTCTCCAAGCACAAGGGTTCATTGGGCACCATCTATGATGAAGCCCTAGTGAGCCCAAGGAAAGGCGAGCTTAGTCTCACTGTCCAATCTAATCACAAAGTTCAAATCCTATTAGCTGGGGAAGGTATAGGCTACAGATTTATCCTGAGGGGAAGTGCAAAAGCATTTTGGAGAGCTGAGGTAATGAACAAAGTAGAAAAAAAAAAAATCAGCTAATTATCATGGAGCAGTAAGTGCAGAAGGACATCAAATGGTCAAGAGCACAGCAACCCTGGGAGCATCATGGCACAAATTGGGGAGTGGAGCTGTAGAAGTTATCCCAGGTTTGTCTTGGGTTATGTCGATATCAGACATATATCACTGAGTTAGCTTAGGGCAGTAGTGCTCAACTATTGCAACTGGAATTCTATGTGTTGGGCTGAGCAGACAGTTGTCACTATATCCTTTGGAAATTGAACATGAAGCTTATAAATTCAGTTTCCATGTAACATCTCTGTTTGCAGAAGCCTGGGAAATGATATTTCCTTTCTGCACTGTGAGAAATATCGATGGAAGTTAAATGCCCGCCTTGCAAGACATATATTTAAGGTTTAGAAGAATGAGGACAGGAAGAGCCAAACTAAATTTTAGTCTACCTAATTTAAGTATCTCTAATTCAACAGCATGACTCTTTCATCTTAATGGCACTATCTAGTGTAGTATTGTCATTCTCTTGCCAAAAATTGATTAGATGAGCTCTTTGTAAAAATTATGATGACTGGAAAAATATGGGTGAGTTTAATTTCATCAGTTCAGAAAATATGATCTCTTTTCCTAATGGAGTGGAACATAGGGGAAAAAAAAAAAAGGAAATAGAGGGCTAAGTTAGTTGCAGCAATTAGGGAGCTGGCCAAAAATCTAGAGTTATAGTTACTTAAGATACATTTCCATGGAAATCTGATCAAAGGAAGCCTTGATACTATTGAGCTGATAGAAGAGATGTAGTTTATTAAGGAGTGAGTACGAAGTAGGGCATTTTACTGAATCGTTGGCATTTTTCTATTAATTATGGATTCAGTACTATCAGGAGAAAANCAGCAATTAGGGAGCTGGCCAAAAATCTAGAGTTATAGTTACTTAAGATACATTTCCATGGAAATCTGATCAAAGGAAGCCTTGATACTATTGAGCTGATAGAAGAGATGTAGTTTATTAAGGAGTGAGTACGAAGTAGGGCATTTTACTGAATCGTTGGCATTTTTCTATTAATTATGGATTCAGTACTATCAGGAGAAAATCAATCTCCAAATGCTAACCTGAAACAGAGTTTTTCTTTTTTTATTTTTCATTTTCAATGAATATTTTCTTTTTTTATTTTCAATGAATAAACTGGCAAAAGATCCTTTGGAATTTAATAGCCTTAGTTTACTCACTTTATCAACTGTTTACTTGAAAGCCATCAGATATTCTAGAGTAAACAAAAGATTGCTTGAAACAATGGAGGACTATATTTGAGGATATTGAATTTTTGTTTCCCCTACCAAATATAAGGTGATTAAAAGTTATACTGAGAAACACAAAGTTATAGGAAAATGTTGGGGAAATTTTTCATTTTCTTGATAAGGTCTAAAAGAGTCAATAAATTTTATAAAATAGATTAAGTTTGTCTTGAGAATAGAAAAATTGATGGCAATTTTTGAAATGTCAGCCTTTCAAAGAACAGAAAAATTGGAAAGATTTGCAAAGCATAAGCAAAAATTCTGCAGCAAAAAGATGTTGTTAACAAAGCTCAAGTTCTAAAATTGTATTCCTCAGTTCTTAAAGACTGAATCATTTTTCTACCACTTTTAAGTCAATGACAGCCTCACCATGAAAGATCATCTAAAATTGTCAGTTATTTCACTATTTTGAAGTAATGTCACATAATTTTGTATATTTGCTTCTCTGTGTGTGTGTGCTCAATCATGTCAGACTCTTTGTGACCCCATGGACTGGATAGCCTGCCAAGCTCCTCCGTCCATGGATTTTCCAGGCAAGATTACTGGACTGGGTTCCATTTCCTCCTCCAGGAAATCTTCCTGGCCCAAGGATCGAACCTGGGTCTTTAACCGCTAAGCCATCGGGAAAGCCCTGAAGTGAAAGTCGCTCAGTCTTGTCCGACCCTTTGCAACCCCATGGACTGTATAGTCCTGAATTCTCCAGGCCATAATAGGAGTGGGTAGCTTTGCCCTTCTCCAGGGGATCTTCCCAACCCAGGGGTTGAACCCAGGTCTCCTGCATTGCAAGGGCTTCCTTACTTACTGAGCTATCAGTGAAGCCCTGAGGAAGTCCTAGAGCATATTGAGAGAAAGTATTAAGGTATAACCCACTGTGGGTTTTACACACAAGAATTACAAGAGAAAATATTTTTTACTTTCTTATGATTGTGTGGTGTATTTAATGAGATGTGTGTGGTCCAGAAGCTCTATGTTTCATACTCTTTACTTGGTAAATTAAGAGTCAAATAGTAAAGGATGTAACACATATACAGAGAACAGAGAAGAAAAAGCTAGAAATGCCTATAGGGACTGTGACTAGTCAGCAACATATTCTGGTTATTGATACTGCTTATTGTAATATCATCCACATGCAGCCTGTGTACGTTACCAAAACTTGCCTGTTCTGCATAATGTTGAATTTCCCCAAAACTTTGCAAAGCAGGTGCAGATTATATTGTTAATCTCACTGTTACAGAAGAATTTTTTTCCTCTCAGAATACTAAATGACTTTCCCAAGGCTACTCAGCTAATACATAAGCCTCTCTGTCACTCTCTATTTTTAACTTCTAGCTATTAGGATTCATTAGTTTTTGTCATGTACATAAGAAATAAATGTGCAAAGTTTTGGAAGAAAACTTAGGACGCCATCTTTGCAGTGTGTGAGTAGGTAACTTTTAAAAAATGGGGTATAAAATGCAATAAACATGT
The DNA here is from genome assembly GCA_006410675.1 of Oreotragus oreotragus. Taxonomy (NCBI): domain Eukaryota; kingdom Metazoa; phylum Chordata; class Mammalia; order Artiodactyla; family Bovidae; genus Oreotragus; species Oreotragus oreotragus. The sequence continues at coordinate 180,730 of SJYX01014215.1, read as the reverse complement.
TAATAATCACCAAGAATAAATTAGACCACATGAAAATTAAAATATTTGGCCCCATCAAAAGATAACTTTAGGAAAATAAATTGGCAAGTCACAAACTGACAAATTATTCACAATACGCATATTTGAGAAAGGGCTTGTATCCATAATATATAAATAACTCTCACAATTCTACAACAAAAAGACAGACAATCCACTAAAAGTAAAAAATACTTGAAGAGTCAGTTTATACTTAAATGAAGCAAGTAGCCACAAAATACTTGAGAAGATGTTTCAGGTTCATCAGTCAGCCAGGAAATGCAAATTAAAGCTACAACAAGGTACCACTACACATCGATAAGAATGGGTAAACTTTAAAAAATAAAAGAAAAGATAAACATAATACGAAGTAAAAATGTGGAGAAACTGGAACTTTCAGGCTGGAGGGAAAGCAAAATGATAAAATTTTGGACAATGGTTTGGTATTTTCTTTTAAAGTTAAACATGCATCAACCATATAAACCAGGGATTCCAATCCTAGGTATTTTTACACAGATTAAAAAAATAAAATGTACATCTATACAAAGACTGGTGTATGAATGTCCATGACAGCTTCACTTATTTTAACCAAAACATGAAAATAACATCCATGTCCATAATGAAGGTGTATAAATAAAGGGATGGCATGTACATTAATCAGATCGCCACTCTGTGTGCTTTGAATATCTTATCATTTGAAATGTCAATTATGCCTCAATAGCTGGAAAGTAAACTGGGATGTGCCCACACCATACGATTCTATTTGCCATAAAATAAATGAGCTGCTGATAGATAAACAGTATGCATGAATCTCACAAAGGTTATGTAGAGCAAATATCACTTACATAAAGTAGTGCGTATTCTATGATGATGTCTACATGAAAACCTAGAAAGTGAGACTCTATTCTCAGGTGAGAGAATGTAAATCAGCATGGAGTTCAGGATGGCATAGCAATGGGCATAAGACATGAGTGAAGTGAAAGTCGCTCAGTCGCATCCAATTCTTTGCGACCCCACGGACTGTATAGTCTATGGAATTCTCCAGGCCAGAATACTGGAGTGTATAGCTTTTCCCTTCTGCAGGGGATCTTCACAACCCAGGGGTCAAACCCAGGTCTCCTGCATTGCAGGCAGATTCTTTACCAGCTGAGCCACAAGGGAAGCCCTGGTAATGTGTACAAGGCATGAGTGATGGGAATGTTCAGGCTCTTGATCATGCCAACAGTTACTCTGGTGTAACCATTGTCAAAACTCACTGAAACGTGCATTTTAAAAGTGTGTATTTTGTTGTACATGAATTATACTAATCAGGTTGATTCACTGAAATGCATAGCATTGCGCTATGACACCCTAATAAGAACAAAACTGGGCATTGCATTTTAGATCATGCAGGCAGAAGCAGTACTCAGTTCCAGAAAGGTAAATACGGTTTAGCTAGGCTTTCAGCAATCAGTGTAAGCAGAAGACAAACAAATTAAGGAAGATAAGAGTGGGCATTTCTCAGGACAGCCTTAGCTCCATAACATGTAGAGAAGGGAGACCCTGAAAGCTTCAAGGGTGTACATGAGAGTGGCAAAACCATTGTAGGGTGGGCCTCACATAGCACGCTCCTCCAAAAAGTACTGCTTGAAAAGGAGAGGCCAGTGACGAAGTTGTTTAGCCTTTCTGAGTTCTGTCCGGCTCTTTGCGACCCTGTGAACTGTAGCTCACCAGATTCCTCTGTCCTTGGGATTTCTCAGGCAAGAATGCTGGAGTGGGTTGCCATTTCCTTCTCCAGGGGATCTTCCTGACTCAGGAATCGAAACTGAGTCTCCTGCATTGGATAGATTCTATACCACTGAGCCATGAGTGAAGTCCAGTGAGTAAGTTTAAGGGGGGCAAAACTGACAAACACTGCCTTGGCGTCCACAGTGGTCAAGGTTGACATCATCAGGAAGTTTTTAATGAGCACAGACAGGAGTTGGATGTAAGGTTTAAGAAATATGTACATGAATAAAGAGGAATTTGGGTGGGGGGCAGAGATGGCATTCCCAGAGGTTCAGGAGTTATCTATAGTTGTGAGCTGAGAGCAGGGCAGGGTGGAGCATCAGAGGCAGTAGGAAATATCAGGACAGGCTTTAGGGCTGAGCAGCCCATTACTCTGCCAACAAAGGTCCATCCAGTCAAGGCTATGGTTTTTCTGTAGCCATCTAAGTTATCTAAGAATGTGAGAGTTGGACTCTAAAGAATGCTGAGCACCGAAGAATTGATTCTTTTGAACTGTGGTGTTGGAGAAGACTCTTGAGAGTCCCTTGGACTGCAAGGAGATCCAACCAGTCCATCCTAAAGGAAATCAGTCCTAAATATTCACTGGAAGGACTGATGTTGAAGCTGAAATCCAATACTTTGGCTACCTGATGCGAAGAACTGACTCATTTGAAAAGACCCTGATGTTGGGAAAGATTGAGGGCAGAAGCAGAAGGGGATGACAGAGGATGAGATGGTTGGATGGCATCACCGACTCAATGGACATGAGTTTGAGTAAACTCCAGGAGTTGGTGATGGACAGGGAGGCCTGGCATGCTGCAGTCCATGGGGTCACAAAGTGTCAGACATGACTGAGTGACTGAATTGAACTGAGCTTAAAGCAGAAAGAGCAACAAAAAACACAGTTTAGTGGTCAAGGGGACTTTCACGATGGGGCATGCATCCTGAGATTCAGGCTCTTGATCGTGAAAATCACAGTTTCCCTATCTCCCTATCGGAAGCAAACTTTATTACAGGAAGAGACACTTAATTTTCAAAGCATGGATTCACCAAGATGTTTATGACCATTGTGAGTGTAATTTTGCATTGTCACTAGGAAATTTTCCCAGAGATATTATGCTCCCCAGTGTCTTAAAGTTTCCTTGAAACTTCACCTTCTCAGACCCATCGACTTTGTGATCTGAGATGAAAATTGCTGTCACCGGTACTGGCGCCTAGTGTTCCCTCCAGCCACCGTTAGGCAGGAGTCTTGACTCCATCACAATTGTCAGTCTCAGGCAGCCTTTTTCAAAACCACGATCTAGGCAGCCTCTTCTAAGAGGTTCAAGGAACGCTGAGAGATAATAAAGATGATGACAAGCAAAATAAGAGCAAAATACTGACAACAAAATGAATAACAAACAATAAGAGACTGTCTGGATATACATCCTGAGGCACTAAATGCATTATCTGATTTAACCCTCCCTTAGGTTCATCTTGTCATTATTCCCAGTTTTCAAACATGACAATTGAGTGTCACAACAATTTTGATTCCTCAATATTAAACATTCAACAATTTGGCAGAGTAGAGATGTGAGCTATTCTAACAGTCCATATTTATGCTCTAAAAGATGATAAACATTTGAATTTAGTTTTAGATTTCCAGAAAAGTTATATGTTATGGAGCTCCTCTGATACCTCAAGGTTTTATATGTGTCCACATATACACCATTTATCCTACCAAACTTAGATCTTCTCACCTGAAAGATTTGACAGAGGGCCAAGCTGTGTGAAACTGCCAGCTACTTCTCCGTGTTAGGTTGCCATTTCTCTCCCCAAATTTTCATCCTGTGCTTTTTAATTTCCTGATGAACCTTAATACCAGGGTGTTCTATCAGCCACTCAGCCACATAACTGAAGCTGAATTTATCTTGGTTGCCTCCTTAATCCCCTGCCTTGTTGAATTCATGGAGCTCTCACCATTTTTATTATTCAGGCTCTAATGCCTGTAGACTTCTTTCCACAACCAATCAATAAAATTTCTAATTCAGTTACTAATTTCCTGTACCTCTTAACTAATCTCCAAAATGCTCTCTGCTGCTTTCACTTTCCCCTTTGATTAATTAAGCACACAATCAGCTCACATCGATGATACCAGCAGTGCTGTGAGAAGACATCGGGAGGAATTAATATCAGCCACAGACACATTTTTGCCTTTAGTGGATTATTCAGATTCTAAAGACTTCAGTTCCTCTTTTGGCAAAAGGATAGCAGAACCAAACTGCTTATTTGTATTAACTTTTTAAAGTTGGTCCTAGAACCAATCACCCTTGAATACCGAAGGAAGACTCTTTCTCCATATATATATATGGCTGCCTGGTTTGTACTAGTGGTAAAGAACCTGCCTGCCAATACAGGAGATATATGAGATGCAGATTCAATCCCTGGGTCAGTAAGAGCTCCTGGAGGAAGAAATGGCAACCCACTCCAGTATTCTTGCCTGGAGAATCCCATGGGCAGAGGAGCCTGATGGGCTATAGTCCATAGGGTTGCACAGAGTCAGACATGACTGAAGCAACTAAGCATGTATATATATATATAATACATTATATATATAATATATACAAATAATATATATAATAATATATAATATATACAAATCTTGAGGAATACATGTTCTTGGCCTTCTCCAAACAGGTTTGGTTCTGATGCCTCTAGTTCACAGAGATGTGAGTGGCAGATGGAAGGCAAATCCGTTATTCTCTGATGGCAGCTGTAGGTGGACCCTGGCAGAGGGTGGCCTTAGTTTCCCAGGAGCTCCCAGATGTGCTCCTGAGAGTCATCGTGAGGTGTCCAAGCAGCTGCCTTCACTGGGTCCTGCAGGCCGTGAATTTCTTCATGGATGAAACAACGAGCTCAGCAGAGGCCTCAGAGAACTCTGGCCCTCCAGCTCTTCTCACTATGTATGACATGTCTGACCGCTCAAAAGGCTGGAGCCAGCTCTATTTTTCATTCAGCAAACCCCGACTGAGAAAAGTGTGGGTAATCCGATTTCAGCCACACGTCAGTGCATCCTGAAATACAGACCCAGTTCACAAACCAGCACAGTGGCACGAAGAGCCGCTCTAATGTCAACAACGCCCATAGAGAAATTGATATGAGTCGTGAGGGTGCCACATTGGCACTTGCTAAAGTAACGTGCATCGCATATTATACTTGCTGTGTAAACTGTAAATGAACATTTCTAAGTTCTAATTTATTGTGAAAAGTTAATATTGGAAGCTGTGTAACTAGAGGGGGCACTGGTGGCACCTTCTCCTCACGTGTGTTTGGGGTAAAGTTTTGATTCCAGGCCATAGGTGACCTTGGCCAATAATTCTCCCAGGGAGAAAGAGGGGTCGAGAGAAGGAAGTCTGTGCTCCTTTGTTCCACCTTCTCCTTGATTTTCCTCCTGGAGGAAGAATGACACCGACTGAGGGAAATGAAATGAACTCATAGTGCTGATGTGTGGCCAGACCCAGGTGTCTCTAAGCTGTCGATCATCTGTGCTTTTTCTCTCCCAAGGGCACCCAGTGTGTTTGTCCCCTCACTCCATCTTGCTCTCTTCCTCTCTTGCCATGAAAACCAAGCTCCACTGGCCTGTTTGTCTTTTCAGAGCCTGGGACAGTGACTGACACATAGTGCTCAATACCTGTCTGAAAAATAAAGGGAAATTGGGGTAAATTTTTAGCTTATCAATTTATTAAAATTCAAACTAACGTGAGACCTCATAGAGTCCTCTTTGCTACTCCAGTTGTAGAAACACTATGATAGAATACACCTTCAGGTCATTCTACGGTGATAGGAAGGAAATGGGAAGAGAGGGAGCTCTTAGACACTGCTTAGATATTAGACACTGTTCACTCGATGGGGAGATGCTGACTGGAGAGAACTCTTGTTATCAGCACAGAGTAACTATTGTCCCTGGGTCTCCCTCATCATAGGTGTCTGCAGGGAACCCTTAGCCTTCCTCCAGGTTCTTAGCAAGCATGTTCTTTGTCACTGAAATTTCATAGAGAAAATTGTGTATTACTTCACAGGTTAGCTCTAAGAAGGCAGGAAGGTTTTCAGTTTGTCACAAGGAGTCTTCATTACAACTTGTACTCCACAAAATAAACTTGTAACAAGTTCACTGACATGGATCCCAGCAACACTTGTCATCAGCCATGCAAACTGTGCAAATTATGAATTTTCTATACCTCATTTGTTCATTTTCTGCAACGATATAGTGATCATATTTTCATCACAATATGAGACACAATGAAATGGTAAGGACCATGTTGAGGGAATTCCTCTCCAGATGACCTGGGACTGTGGTTCCCTCAGTAACTTCAGCCAACCCATACTGCTAATGCTTCAATGGCAGCAGGTTTTTTGTTTTGTTTTGTTTTTAATTTTTTTAAAATCTATTTTATTAAAGCATATTTGACTTACAATGCTGTGTTAATTTCTACTGTATAACAAAGTAGTTTATTTATATATATACCTAGATAGCATATTCAAAAGCAGAGACATTACTTTGCCAACAAAGGTCCATCTAGTCAAGGCTATGGTTTTTCCAGTGGTCATGTATGGATGTGAAAGTTAGACTGTGAAGAAAGCTGAGTGCTAAAGGATTGATGCTTTTGAACTGTGGTGTTGGAGAAGATTCTTGAGAGTCCCTTGGACTGCAAGAAGATCCAGCCAGTCAATCCTAAAGGAAATCAGTCCTGGGTGTTCTTTGGAAGGACTGATGCTGAAGCTGAAACTCCAGTACTTTGGCCACCTCATATGAAGAGTTGACTCACTGGAAAAGACTCTGATGCTGGGAGGAATTGGGGGCAGGAGGAGAAGGGAACGACAGAGGATGAGATGACTGGATGGCATCACTGACTCTGTGGACGTGAGTCTGAGTGAACTCCCGGAGTTGGTGATGGACAGGGAGGCCTGGCGTGCTGCAATTCATGGGGTCGCAAAGAGTCGGACACGACTGAGCAACTGAACTGAACTGAACTGAGAGTTGACTAACAATGTCATGTTAATTTCATGTGTACAGCGACATGATTCAGCTACACACATATATGCATCTATTCGTTTCCAAATTATTTTCCCATTTAAGTTATTGCAGAGTACTGAGCAGAGTTCCCTGTGCTCTACAGTAGGTGCATGTAGGCTACCTATTTCTAATACAGCAGTGTGTATATTTTGATCCCAAACTCCCCAGCTCTCCCTCCCTTTATCCTTCCCATCCAGAAACTATAATTTCCTTCTCTATATCTGTGAGTGTGTTTCTGTATTGTAAATAAGTTTATATCAGTTTTTTAGATTATGAAAGTCAGTTTATATTAGTTTTTTAGAAAATAAATATCAAATGATATTTATTTTCCTCTGTCAGGCTTCTTTCACTTAGTATGAGAATCTCCTGGCCTATCCCTGTTGCTGTAACTGGCATTTTTCCATTCTTTTTAATGGCTGAGTAATATTCTACTGTGTGTATGTATCTCATCTGCTTTATCCACTCATCTGTTGACAGACATTTAGGTTGCTTCCATGTCCTGGCTACTGTAAAGAGTGCTGCAATAGACACTGTGTGTGGGGTGGGGGGATGAGGGGGTTGGGGGAGTGGAGAGGGGAGGCATGCAGCCTTTCCAGGCATGTTTTTCTCTGGATATATGCCAAGGACTGGAATTGCTGGGTCATATGGTAGCTCTATTTCTAGTTTTTTAAAGAAACCTCCATATTGTTCTCCATAGCAGCTGTAGCAGTTTACACGCCCACCAACAGTGTAGGAGGGCTCCCTTTTCTCCATGCCCTATCCAGCATTATTAGTTGCAGACTTTTTGACGATGGACATTCTGACTCATGAAGGCAATATCTCTTTCTAGTTTTGATTTTCTTTCTCTAATGATTTGCAGTGTTGAGCATCTTTTGCTGTGCCTATTGGCCATCTGATGGTTTCTTAGGAGAAATGTCTATTTAGGCCTTCTGTCCACTTTTTCATTGGGTTGTTTATTTTTATTTATTTATTTTTTTTGATATTGAACTTCATGAGCTGTTTGTAAATTTTGGAGATTAATCCCTTGTCAGTCACATCGTTTGCAAATATTTTTTTCTATTCTATGGGTTGTCTTTTCCTTTCATTTATGGTTTCCTTAGGAGAAGGCAATGGCACCCCACTCCAGTACTCTTGCCTAGGAAATCCCATGGGTGGAGGAGCCTGGAAGGCTACAGTCCATGGGGTCGCGAAGAGTCAGACATGACTAAGTGACTTCACGTTCACTTTTCACTTCCATGCATTGGAGAAGGAAATGGCAACCCACTCCAGTGTTCTTGCCTGGAGAATCCCAGGGACGGGGGAGCCTGGTGGGCTGCAGTCTCTGGGGTCGCACAGAGTCGGACACGACTGAAGTGACTTAGCAGCAGGATGGTTTCCTTTGCTGTGCAAAAGCTTTGAGTTTGATTAGGTCTAATGGGAGCAGTTTTAAATACACAAGGATGGCTATGGTTGCAGTACTGGGGAAATCTGACACTTCCATGCCAAACTGAGCATTTCAAAGAATCAAATATTTAATGTGTAAGTCACAGTTTCTGAAAACCTTTTATAATAGATGAAGTTAAGCCTGTCTCTCAAGAGTGATGGAGTGATAATGAAGTTACCACGTGACCAGCTTCGCTGACTGTAGGTCTAGATTCATCGACCATTGGTTACTCTATAACCTTTGGATCTCTAGTGAACCCTGCTTTGGTTTTAACTAAGTGTAAAATAAGGAGAAATAATCCTCAACATTCAAAATTTTTAAAAAACTCAAATTCTAAAGCCTAAAGGCTTTGAAAAGGCATTTTAAAACAGATTTGAATTGAAGAAATGAATCTCCTGCCTTTTGGCCTCCTGGCAAGGAAGATCATCCTTCAGCTAATTAGCAGAAGAAATGAGCCTGCACTTTAACCTACTTACTTTTGAAATTAATCATCCCAAGTCTACCTGTTTTAATTAAGTGTATTTAAGGTTCACACAAAGGGATTTAATTAGACTTAGATACAGTGCCAAGCTGGGAATCCCAGAAAGGGCACTTAGACACCTTGAAAAACAGCACACCATCATTGCAGCAGGCTTGACCTCATGCCCTCTGAAATGCAAGCTCTGTGTTTTCCTTAAAGATGTGGAATTCTGGATCTTTTAAACCCAGACATGTTCTTTTGGTTGATTTTACCATTTAATCATTTTGAAAATGATGTATCTGAATAGATTTAGCCTCGCATTGTGGAGTGCTATAATGAGAAAGATCTTTCATTTTACCTAGTCCAGCTCCCTTGTTTTTCTTACTAATATAAAAATGCAGACATTTTAAAAGAGTAAATATCTTGCCCAAGCAGATGAGAAATTGTGTAGAGACAGAGCTTGGAACAAAACCCAGTTCTCTATACGCTGAGATCGATGCTTCTTTCACCACATAATGTTTCAGTATTTTGATTCTATGTGAGCATTCAACAATTTCCAGCTGTTACAAATAATCTATTTATCATTATGTGTTAATCACTTATGCTTAATAATACAAACAATGTTATTGTCAATGGAGCTATCTTATTTCAAAATAAATAGGGAGTTCCCTAGTAGTCCAGAGGTTAAGAATCCTCCTTCCAAGGCAGGCGATGCAGGTTAGATCCCTGGTTGGGGAACAAAGATCCAATATGCTATGGATAACTAAGACCTAATACAGCCAAATAATAAATAAATGTTTAAAAAACAAGCAGAACAAAACCCACCCAGTTTCACAAGTGTTTGGCTCAAACTCATTAAAGTCACTCTTGAGTCTTTTTTTCACACTTCAGATCTGTGATGCTGCTTAGCTCCTGTTTTGGGGAATGATTTATAAGTAGAGCACCCACCTTCGACAAACGACATTGTTGTGATTTAAGGGCAAAGACACAAAGACCACAAAAGCCACTAAAATGGGAAAAGGCACGAAAGTCAAGGGTTATCAAATTTGAAGATTGCACGCAATTGGGGGTTAAAAATTGTTTCTCATAATTTCAGACACTCTTCTGGGTGTAGAAATATAGTACCCATGGACCTATAGAAATAACTCAAAGTCCAACTGGATTTCATATTCTAGTCAGGGAGCTTCTTGAAGCACAGTGTGGAAAGGGTTAAGATTATCTGAATGCATTTTCGAAGGAACCACCACAACCAGCTTGTGCAGCACAATAGAGGAGGTTTTCCTGGTTGTTGCTTTTATTACAGGCTAGAGGCTGATTTTGTTTTTTCTAAGGTGTTCATTACACTTATCATCAAATAAGAGTATGTCTTCAATTCATTCGTTGATAGATCTAATATTTATTGAGCACATGCCATGCATCAAGCACTTTTCTTTGTTGGGAGTGTACAGATATGAACAAGTATAACCCCTGCCTATATATTGTAAAGCAAGAGTGAGATAAAAATAATAATAATGATAGCACATCATCTAAGCTCAATAAGCAGTCTGTGCCATGAAGAAATATAAAACAGGATAAAGAAGACAGAAAGTGACAAGCAATTATTTTCCTTGCGGAAAATCAAAGGATTCCTTTTGAAGTGCTGTCTGAACAGAGACCTGAATGAAGGCACAGAAGGTGACATGGAAATATCTGAGAAAAAAGAAAGATCCAGGCAGAAGGAGCCTCACGTACAAAAGCTCTCAGAGGGTTTCTGCTCACTCACCAAGATTGTACAGTGATCATGTCAATAATACATATAAACATCACCTTGAGTGGTGACTCTGAGCCAGACATCGTAGTAAGCTTATAATCACAGCAACCCAGTGACATGGTTATTGTCATTATTTTTCTCATTTTATAGCTGTATAAACTGAAGCATAGAGAGTATTGATGATTTTCTCCAGGTCAGACAGGTAGAAAATATTTGTTCAGTAGGTGAAAGTACACTCAGAAGAGGCAATACCCAAGATATAAATTTACATAAATAAGGCCTGAATTATCTGAAATATAGAAAATGCAGGGTACTAACCGGAAGAGGATGAAGTTAGAAACAGAATCAATCTAAGGAGTCCTAGCAATAAACAATATGGAATGAACCAACGAAGTAGCTTTAGAAAATGAAAGGAGATGATGATTTTGAGAAATGCTTAGGAACTTGCAAGAACTGATGACTTGCTGGATATGAGTGATAAGGATTATTATAAAGAAGGAGTTCTTCAAAAGTCTTAGCAGATTGAAAAAATGCAATGTCCTTTCCAATTCTCGAATGTGGAAGCACCAAATCTGAAATGCTGGACATTTCAGTTAATGTTGAAGTCACTGAATTTTTTTTCTGTTCAGTTCAGTTCAGTCACTCAGTTGTGTCCAACTCTTTGTGACCCCATGAACTACAGCACACCAGGCTTCCCTGTCCATCATCAACTCCCAGAGTCCACCTAAACCCATGTCCATTGAGGAGGTGATGCCATCCTACCATCTCATC
>SJYX01014215.1:83385-169359 GCA_006410675.1 Oreotragus oreotragus | reverse complement strand
TACTCTGCATATAAGTTAAATAAGCAGGGTGACAATATACAGCCTTGATGTACTTACTACTTTTCCTATTTGGAACCAGTCTGTTTTTCCATGTCCAATTCTAACTGTTGTTTCCTGACCTGCATACAGATTTCTCAAGAGGCAGGTCAGGCGGTCTGGTATTCCCATCTCTTTCAGAATTTTCCACAGTTTATTGTGATCCACACAGTCAAAGGCTTTGGCATAGTCAATAAAGCAGACATAGATGCTTTGCAGGAAGTCTCTTGCTTTTTTGATGATCCAGCGGATGTTGGCAATTTGATCTCTGGTTCCTCTGCCTTCTCTAAAACCAGCTTTATTTTTTTTCTGGTTTTCAGCTCAAATTGGACTTTTATTAAAATGTACCATGGAAAGATGTGTTTTATAATGTGAACTTCAGATTGTGCATGGATAACACAGAAAAGAATCAAAGAACCACCACATACATGATGGAGAAAGTAGTTGTGTTCTAAGAGGCATTATTCCTTACTTTTAATTTTAGAAGAAATTATGCCAATATTGTTACCCTATATTTTTATTTAAAGATGAAGAGATAGAGACCCACTTAGGGAGAGCTATTGACCTGAAGTCACTTAACAGATGAGGAAAGATTCAGTTCTGGAACCTAGGCCTTCTTTCATGGCCCCTGCATTATGAGGAAACCTGAGTTGTCGTGCATTTCTGACTTCCTCATGTATGACACTGGATTTTTTTCCGACATCTTTTCCTTCCTTGGTGCTCTGATGTTCATTTGAAAATCCTGATAAAGTAATAGTGAGAAAATTCCTTCACTTATTCTACAAATGTCAGTGGTTATCACCAAATGACAAGTGTCATGCTAGGTCCTTAGATCATCCCCTACGGCCCTAAATACTATTTTTCGATAGAAGTATAGTTGATTTCGATCTTCCCAGCTGGCGCAGTGGTAAAGAATCTGCCTGCAAATGTTGGAAATGCAAAGAGACACAAGTTCAATTCCTGGGTCGGCAAGATGCTCTGAAGTAGGAAATGGCAACCCACTCCAATATTCTTGCCTGGAAGATCCCATGGACAGAGGTGCCTGGTGGACTACAGTTCATGGGGTTATAGTCGGACACAACTAAACAACCACACATGCACGTAGTTGATTTCCAATGCTGTGTTAGTTTCAGGTGTACTGATACCACTGATAAAATTTTCATTGAGTACCTACTGCATACTAGGCACTGTTCAAATGCCTATCCTTGTAAAGTACATTTTAATACATGATTTCAAATTGAAATCAGTTTTATGACCAAATCCCTGTTCCTTCCACTAGGCAGAGATATTAGGCTGAAAACTGTCTTCAGTTTCGTTGTTCAATAATTACTTGCTTCCATGTTTCTTCTGCCTCTTCCATATCTGATGATTTATAGTTGGCATTAGGTTATTCTCTATCACACTTTGTTTCTTTACTTTCTATAAAAGATGATTTTTTTAAAATTCATATACCAGTGCAAATAATGAGTTCTTGGAAACAGAGCTTCTGGTAGACACTCAAGGAGTGACTAGCATCACAAAATAAAGGCTGCCTTGTCTGTGAGCATCACTGAGGGAGTGATATGGATGGTGTCTTGTCAGGATCACTACTATTTATTTATAGAGGAGAGCCGGCCACCTGACTCTTCACAGATCAGAGGGGTTTCTCAGAAGTTAAGCAGACTTTTGTGGAAATTTCTAGTCTTGTTGGAACTGAGGCATGCCTTCACTGAACAAGCACTCTCTCAATCTCTCATTCATCACTACTTTTTGATGAGGTCATTTTCTTTTTTAAAAAATATTTATATTGGAGTCTAGTTAACAATGTTGTGTTAGGTTCAGGGGTCATATCCTTACCATCAATGCAAGCTAACTCTATGCAGGTTTTCCTGGGAAGGAGATGGAGGAAAAATTAAATGCTCCCATTTTCAATAAAGTCTATGCAAAAACCTTTAACTATTTTCATCAGTGGGATCCACAATTATTTTGGAATGGGCCTGTAATGAGGTTGCTAATGTCTATTTTTATAAGATTCTACATCACCCTAACAACTTTCCCAGTAAACTTGTCAGATGTCAACAATACGGGTGCTGGAATCTAGTTCCCAGGTTTATTAACTGCTGTGCCCTGTGGCATTTTCTCAGAATGACTGTGTAACATTGAGCCAGAGGCCGCTTTTACTTCTAACATAAATACAAGAACAACCTTAATAAAGCAGATGAATTACACTGCAGTGTAAATTAGACTGTTCTAATGGACTCTGCCAGTGAATGTAGTGAAATAGTAACCAACGTGATTAGGTTTACTAGGCTGAAGACACTGACTGTAAATCATGAAAGACTGCCAATTTTTATTTTATTATATCGGTTTTCTCATTCGCATCTCTCACCTCTTGAGGGAGCAATTGATTTGCCCATGGACCACCGCTCAGTCTTCCGCAGGCCTGGGTCAGCTTTTCCAGAGTCACAATACAAATATAGAGAAAGTCCATAAGATACGAAGAGCACATGTGTTTTACAAAAAAATCTAAGCTCAGGTGGAACTGAATCTCATTTCTTCTGAGGCATCAGAAATAAGATTTGTGTATAGCTGATATGTTCCTTAGATTTTAGGAGTTGTCATGTAAACATATGTTTTGCAATTTCTTCTGGTTTTTTATTAATTCCACCGCTCAGTCTTCCGCAGGCCTGGGTCAGCTTTTCCAGAGTCACAATACAAATACAGAGAAAGTCCATAAGATACGAAGAGCACATGTGTTTTACAAAAAATCTAAGCTCAGGTGGAACTGAATCTCATTTCTTCTGAGGCATCAGAAATAAGATTTGTGTGTATAGTTGATATGTTCCTTAGATTTTAGGAGTTGTCATGTAAACATATGTTTTGCAATTTCTTCTGGTTTTTTGTTAATTTGTTATTTAGAAACAGGTCAAGCAAAAGGAATTAGACCCCCCTCTAAAAAGGGGGGGGGTCAGAAAAGGACAGGAAAAGATGTTTAACACAACTAATTATCAGAGACATGCAAATTAAAACTACAATGAGGTATCACCTTACACTGGTTAGAATGTCCATCATCAAAAAATCTGCAAACAATAATTGTTGGAAAGGGTGTGGAAAAAAGGGAAGCCCCTAAACACTGTTGGTGGAAATGTAATTAATACAGACACTTTGGAGAACACTTTTTTAGAGGGTTCACTCTAACTCCTTTTGCTTGACCTGTTTCTAAATAACAAACTTACAAAAACCCAGAAGAAATTTCAAAGCATATGTTTACATGACAACTCCTAAAATCTACGGCCTCCCTGGTGGCTCAGAGGTTAAAGCGTCTGCCTCTAATGCGGGAGACCTGGGTTCAATCCCTGGGTGGGGAAGGTCCCCTGGAGAAGGAAATGGCAACCCATTCCAGTATACTTGCCTGAAGAATCCCATAGATGGAGGAGCCTGATGGGCTACAGTCCATGGGGTCGCAAAAAGTCGGACACGACTGAGTGACTTAACTTTCACTTTCACTTCCACAGACACTTTGGAGAATGATATAGAGGTTCCTTAAAAAAAAAAAAAAAAAAAACAACGAAAAAAAACCACCTACAAATAGAGTTGTCATGTGACCCAGGAAAATCCCACTCCTGGGCATAAACCCTGAGAAAACCATAATTCAAAAAGATACATGCATCCCAATGGTCAAAGCAGCACTATTTATAATAGCCAGGACATAGAAGCAGCTCAAATCCATTCAGCAGATGAATGGATAAAGAAGATGTACAAGTATACCATGAAGTATTACTCTGCCATTTAAGAAAATGAAATAACACCATTTGAAGCAACATGGATGGACCTGGAGATGGTCATACTGAGTGAAGTAAGACAGAAAGGGACAAATACTGTATGTTATGGCTTATATGTGCAATCTTTAAAAAAAAAGTGGTACAAATGAACTTACTTACAAAACAGAAATAGTCACAGATGTAGAAAACAACCCTGTGGTTACCAGCAGGGGGAAGATATAAGGGGTAAACTGGGAGATTGGGATCAACACATACACACTATTATATATAAAACAGATAACTGGTAAGGACCTACTGTATAGTACAGGTAGCCCAATACTCTGTAATGATCTATATAGAAAAGGAATCTGATAAAGGATAGATGAATATATGTGTATGATGATTGACCTTGCTGTACAGAGGAAACTACCCCAACATTGTAAATCAACTCTACTCCAAAAAAATAAAAATAAAAACAAATAAAAATGAAGGGATCTAAGGTGTGTTTGCCCCAAAGGACACCTGTGGGGGCCAAAGCAATCTCCTTCAGAAGTGGTGCAGGGGGTGAGGGGTTGAAAGGGAGCACCAAGGAAAATCACTCTAGAAATATTATTTGCTTAGAAAATAATTTGTAAGGAGCAGAATGGTGTGTCCAAAAGATTTGAACTAAGAGACAAAAGGGACAATCCCAGTGTGACGTAGAAGGACACAGGGCAAGAAGAAACTTCAGAAGGAAAGCTGATTGTATACAAACATTTCTCACTGTGGCGGGGATAAGAAAAGGAATTCAATGATTGTTCTGTGAAAGCTGTGGGTCCATCCAGGGAGATAACTTACCACGTGAGGGAGAATCAGAGGCCACTGCACTCTTGACTGAGTGCACAGCCTCAGGCACAGATGAAGGGCTTTTGAGACTAGACCCTCTGGCCTTGCTATCCATCCTGCCTCTGGGGTATCGAAAAGAGAGAGGAGTAAGAATAAAAGTTGTTTTTTTAAAGAAAAAAACCGTTCCTGGCTTTGGTGACATTTCTTTCCCAACAAAACACAAAAACAAAAGAGGTCCTTGGCTCTGCCACAGCAAACTGCTGGAGAAATGGCATGTTCCTCCATGGGAACATTCATGGAGATGACAATGGCCTATTAACATGGAAATTGTCAGTGTTTATACATCTTTCTGGGCTTCCCAAGTGGCACCAGTGGTAAAGAACCTGCCTGCCAATGCATGAGACATAAGAGACATGGGTTTGATCCTGGGTTGAGAAGATGCCCTGGAGGAGGGCATGGCAACCCACTCCAGTATTTTGCCTGGAGAATCCCATGGACAAAGGAGCCAAGTGGGCTACAGTCCATGGAGTCACAAAGAGTCAGACACGACTAAAGTAACTTAGCACACACACACATACATCTATCTCATGAGACAACAGGCTTCTTTGTTTGTTGAGGAGCCATGCCTAATTCTGTATCATACAGAGCACGTGTTCAGGAAACAGGCGCTGAGTCCTCTGCTGAGGGAGAGAAGCCAGGAGCAGATGTGGATTTGTAAAGCAGTCAAGCCTTGGCTTCCCAGGAAGTGTTAATCCGATGTGCTGGGTACATTCAGAGCAGGACAGAAGGACAGATGATTGATTTTGCAGGTTGTCCTTTGCAAAAACGATGGTCTAGCGTTTTGACCCGTGCAGCAAGACTGCGTGTGTGTGTCTCAGTGGACCCCTGAGGGAGACAGTTTGAGGAGGGTGGCAGATGAGCTTGGAAGGCCTCGCGCTGTGGGCATCTGGCAGTGGGCTGCAGGGACTGAGGAAAGCCTGTGGACACTGGGGACTGTCACACAGAGGATATGGGGCAGGAGAGAAGGGATGGCTAGGTTCTAGAGGAACTATGGAGTCAAAAGCGTTAGTTGTTCAGTCATATCCAACTCTGCAACCCCATTGTAGCCCACCACGCTCCTCTGCCCATGGGATTTCACAGGCAAGAATTCTGGAGCAGGTTGCTATTCCCTTCTTCAGGGGATCTTCCCGAGCCAGGGATCAAGCCTGAGTCTCCTGCAGTGCAGATGGATTCTTCACCATCTGAGCTACTGGGGAAGCACAAGTTAGCCACTAAGCAGGACTGTCTGAACCCGAGCAAACGAGCTGGCAAACATCTGTGTGATCGTCACAGTCCAGCCATGGAAGGCAAAGCTGGTAACATCTGGGATGGCTTCCTTCCAATCTAGGTGGGAAAACTAAGCCAGAGGCCGGGGCTAGAGAAAGTTCGCATTAGATCTGGAGTTGCAAATAGAGTTTTCTTTCTTTTTTAGTGTCTACATGTATCTATTCTTTTTCAAATTCTTTCCCCATTTAGGTTGTTACAGAGTTGAGCAGTGTTCCCTGTGCTATACAGGAGGTCCTTTTTAGTTATCTACTTTAAATAAAGCATCTGTACATGTCCATCCCAAACTCCTATTTTATCTCTCCTCTCTACCTTTCCCCCTTGTAACCAAAAGTTGGTTCTCTAAGTCTATGAGTCTGTTTCTGTTTTATAAATAAGTTTGCTTGTACTTTTTGTACATTCCATATATGTGATTTGATATTTCTCTCATATAATTTTTCTCTATGTGACTTATTGCTGTAATGTGACCTAGAGATTATCATTCTGATTATTTCTTAAAAAAAAAAATTGGCTGTGCTGGGTCTTAGTTGTAGCCTATGAAATCTAGTTCTCTAACCAGGGGTCAAACTTCAGGCCATCTGCACTGGAACCACCAGGGAAGTCCCATCCTGATCATCAATCCATTCGATTCTTCATTTGTTTTTATTCTCATATGAAACTTGAGGGCTACCAAGTGAACTAAGAATGAAAGTCACAGGCTCCGCTTTCTGTCTTATGTTCTGTCAGTTGTTCTTAAAAGAGAAAAGAATAAAATTCCGATCAAAATGACTCATTTGATACATGTTGATCAAGTTTCAACCTGAATTCAGACTCTGTACTTTGTGCTGGGCCTATTACTGAGCGCAGCCCTCCCCACCCTCAATCTACCGAGGGACACCCCTGCTCATGGATTCAGTAAAAAGAGACGTGATGTTGTTTGGTTAAAAAACACAGGGACAACGCAGTTCAAATGCAATGCTTATGCATAAGCCATCCAAATGGAATAAGAATGTGAAGGAGACTTTTTGGGTGTGCGAACAGAGTAAAAGCTCAAAGGAAAGGCAAAGGTGCTCTGTTTTATTATTCTTGATGAGATCTTAACCTGCTCTGCAGTTACTTCCTGCTAAGCAGCCTGGTTGAAGGAGTTCACCTTCAAGATCAAAAGACAATCGGAAAGTTAGGAGCAGGAACTGTGGGTACCAAGGACGAAGTTGCTGACAAAGACCAAAGTTTAAATAAAACATGTTCGGTGGAGATGAATCAATACTTTATTTGTTAAGGAGAAGTAAAAGTACAAAAAGGCTTGTACAACAGAGCATAAAAAAGTGAGAAATCAATTCTACTTAATTCAGAATGCTTGAAGAGTCACCTATGCCATTATATATGAATAATGCAGAAACAGAAATTTATTGCAGACACATATTGTTTGGATTGGATTTACTGCTGGCCCTCATTTGACCTAAATCCTGTAAAGAATGATATTCAGCTAATTGAAATAACATTTTTCAAGTAAGACAATGCCTCCAGGGTATTCTTAACGTGAACTTGAAATAGAATGTAGACGATGTAGTATCAGATAAAATTTATTTAAAGGGCGCGATATGAGAGCACGTTAACTAGGATGGCTGAGGATCCTCTTGTCTGCCATTTGTCACCGTTGAGGAAGGAACCAGAGGCAAGGAGCCCTGAAAATGTAGATGACTGTTTTTCTTCCTGCTGGTGTCAGTCACACTTAGTCAAGTCTGTTATTATTTTCTGGTGCTTACTTGCTAATCCGGCGGACACTGGTAAAAACAGGACGGATAGACCTGGGAAGGGTACAGTAAGTCAATGACAAAAGGAGCGCCATTGCTCCCTAAATGGGAGTGAAACGCAAGCGTGCTCAGTTCACTGGCACAAAGTTACAAATGAGGGATAAGAGATTTGAGCTAAAATAATGAACTCAAACTGGAGAAGGCAATGGCACCCAACTCCAGTACTCTTGCCTGGAAAATCCCATGGACGGGGGAGCCTGGAAGGCTGCAGTCCATGGGGTCGCGAAGAGTCGGACACGACTGAGCGACTTTACTTTCACCTTTCACTTTCATGCATTGGAGAAGGAAATGGCAACCCACTCCAGTGTTCTTGCCTGGAGAATCCCAGGGATGGGGGAGCCTGGTGGGCTGCCTTCTCTGGGGTCACACAGAGTTGGACACGACTGAAGTGACTTAGCAGCAGCAGCAGCAGCAATGAACTCAAAATGTTTCAACCAGCCAGTGTAGAGTCTAAACCCAGAGGTATGACTCTTCCTGAAGCGTTAGTGTTAGTCGCCAACTCTTAGCATTCCCATGGACTGTAGCCCATCAGGTTCCTCTGCCCATGGAATTCTCCAGGCAATTGGAGAATTGCTGTGGAGTGGGTTGCTACGCCCTTCTCCAGGGGATCTTCCTGACCCCTGGGACCCCTGAGACGCAGGAATTGAACCTGAGTCTCCCACACTGCTGGCTGATTCTTTTCTGTCTGAACCACCAGGGAAGCCCATGGCCATCCTTACTCAGTGAGAATTCTCTCCCATATACTGTTCCTCTCCTGTTGTGGTGTGGTTGTTACTTTTCATGCTACTGTTTTCTTTACTTGCTCTCCCCTGTGAAATTTTAATACCACAGATATACTATATTTCAACCCATGCAGTATACGTAGATCTGCTCTTTACATGTCAAAAGGGAGAGATTTTTGGCCCCCATCCCATGGCCAATATTTGCCCTTGTGGGGTTGTTACTGATCTGGTTTAGAAGGTGCGATTACAGCATGTACTCACCGGGTCTGCGGGGAGAGAAGAGGCTGCCCATTGGATCCAGTACCAGGGAGCTATCATGCTGGCCGCTGATAGGAAAATCACTGCAGAGTAAGGCAGCCCTTTCCTTTTGGTAACCTGAATTTTATAAAGCTATTTCATTCCTGAAGTATTCGAAGAGAAGAGGGAATAGAGAGGATGCAATTTCTTCCTTGTCTGGATCGTGTGAAGAAGAGATGTCCATCTTACCTTGTTCAATGGACATAGAGCCTCTTTCCCAGGAGAATTTTTGGTCACTGAAATCTGAACAGTGTCACATCAGTTAGGATTGGCTGCCTCCACGTGTCTGTCAAATGCAGTCTGAGTTGTAAAGAGGAGACACCTGTCACTGACTGTTACTGTGTTACAGTGTGATCTGCTCGGTGACAAGGTTTACAAAAACCACTTGGGTTTAGTGAAGGTCTTTCAGGGTGAAGCAGAGTCCGCAGGTGAGGTGGAGCTGCAGGTGGGGTGGAGAAGGTCACATTCTAAGGCCAAGGATGCATCATAGGGTTTAGAAGCTGTGTGACAGAAAGGACCCTGGGGCAAGAGGTCAGAATTACAGTGTGATCTGCTCGGTGACAAGGTTTACAAAAACCACTTGGGTTTAGTGAAGGTCTTTCAGGGTGAAGCAGAGTCCGCAGGTGAGGTGGAGCTGCAGGTGGGGTGGAGAAGGTCACATTCTAAGGCCAAGGATGCATCATAGGGTTTAGAAGCTGTGTGACAGAAAGGACCCTGGGGCAAGAGGTCAGAATGGCTGTGGCACACCCAGCAGTGGGGAAGAGGGTGTGAATATCTTTATCCGCAGACCCTGGGAAACCAGGGCAGTGGTTAGATCAGCATGAGGATTTGTGACACAATTAAATTCTCTTGTCTGGATCATGCAAAGCATAAGGAAATAAGGCAAGGGTGAGGAGGACGTTCAGTTCAGTTGAGTTCAATCACTCAGTCATGTCTGACTCTTTGCAACCCCATGGACTGCAGCACTTTGTCCATCACCAGCTCCAAGAGCTTGCTCAAACTCCTGTCTATGGAGTTGATGATACCATCCAACCATAACATCCTCTGTCATCCCCTTCACCTCCTGCCTTCAATCTTTCCCAGCATCAGGGTCTTTTCCTTCTTTTTTTTTCCAGGGTCTTTTCCAATGAGTTAGTTCTTCAAACCAGGTGGCCAAAGTATTGGAGTTTCAGCTTTAGCATCAGTCTTTTCAATGAATATTCAAGACTGATCTCCTTTAGGATGGACTGGTTGGATCTCCTTGCAGTCCAAGGGACTCTCAAGAGTCTTCTCCAACACCACAGTTCAAAAGCATCAGTTCTCCAATGCTCAGCTTTCTTTATAGTCCAACTCTCACATCCATACATGACTACTGGAAAAACCATAGCTTTGATTAGATGGACCTTTGTCGGCAAAGGAACGTCTCTTGTTTTCAATATGCTGTCTAGGTCGATCATAGTTTTTCTTCCAAGAAGCAAGCATCTTTTAATTTCATGGCTGTAGCCACCATCTTCAGTGATTTTGGGACCCCCAAAATACAGTCTCTCACTGTTTCCATTGTTTCCCCATCTATTTCACATGAAGTGATGGGACCAAATGCCATGATCTTAGTTTTTGAATGTTGAGATTTAAGCCAGCTTTTTCACTCTCCTCTTTCACTTTCATCAAGAAGCTCTTTAGTTCTCCTTTGTTTTCTGCCAGCGGGGTGGTGTCATCTATGTATCTGAGGTTACTGATATTTCTCCCGGCAATCTTGATTCTAGCTTGTGCTTCATTCAGCCTGGCATTTTGCATGATGTATTCTGCATATAAGTTAAATAAGCAGGGTGACAATATGTAGCTTTGGCATACTCTTTTCCCAATTTGAAACCAGTCTGTTATGCCATGTCCAGTTTTAACTGTTGCTTCCTGACCTGCATGTAGGTTTCTCATGAGGCAGATCAGGTGGTCTGGTATTCCCATCTCTTCAAGAATTTTCCACAGTTTGTTGTGATCCACACAGTCAAAGGCTTTGGCATCAGCAATAAAGCAGAAGTAGATGTTTTCCTATAATTCTCTTGCTTTTTCCGTGATCCAGTGGATGTTGGCAATTTGATCTCTGGTTCCTCTGCCTTTTCTAAAACCAGCCTGAACATCTGGAAGTTCACAGTTCATGTGCTGTTGAAGTCTGGCTTGAAGAATCTTGAGCATTACTTTGCTAATGTGTGAGATGAGTGCAATTGGACAGTTGTTTGAACATTCTGTGGCATTGCCTTTCTTTGGGATTGGAACAAAAACTGACCTTTTCCAGTCCCGTGGCCACTGCTGAGTTTTCCAAATTTGCTGGCATGTTGAGTGCAGCATGTTCACAGCATCTTCTTTTAGGATTTAAAATAGCATTTGAATGGCATTTAGAGAAGGAAGTAAGAATAGACCAATTAGGAGAAAATTTCAGGCATCCAGATAAGAGAAAATGATGACTTAGACCAGGGTGCATTCATGATGGAAAAAAATAATGGGATGGATTGAGGAGATAAACTGAAAAAAATTGCTTGAGCGATTGGTTGAGAGATGAAAAGGGATGATGACATTGTGTCTGTTTGTGTAACTGGATGGATGGAGGTGATGTCATTCCCTAGACATGGGAGAAGGTCAAGTTTAGGAGCAAGGATGTTGAGTGTCTTCTTAAACATTTTGAATTTTAGATGACACTGACACAATTAACAGACATCATGAAGAAATTAGCGACACGTGCGGGAAGTGCAGGAAGGGAAACTTGGCTTGACTTTTAAATGAGGCCTTTCCCTGTGGTACAGATGCTAACTGATGTCACCTTGACAGAGTGGCCTGTAAATGACAGTATAAGTATACCAAACTCTTCTTTTAATGGAAATATACATCATTATCTTCTTTCTAAATTGTTCAGTGGCTTCCCAGGTGGCCTTAGTGGTAAAGAACCCACCTGCCAATGCAGGAAATACAAGAGATGTGGGTTCAATCCCTGGGTTGGGAAGATCCCCTGGAGGAGGGCATAGCAACCACTCCAGTATTCTTGCCTGGAGAATTCCATGGACAGAGGAGCCTGGCAAGCTATAGTCCATGCTGTCCCAAAGAGTTGGACATGACTGAAGAGATTTAGCAGTGATCAATCTGCTGGAGCAAGATGTTGAATTTATTACTTATGCAACAGTTTTATAAAGCACAGTAACTTTCCTGGGGCACAGGGGGTCTTCTTAACTTTTCAAGGCTGTATCATGTGGTAGGAGATTGGTTTGGCTCCAGACAAATCCAGGTTCAAATTTGGTGCCGTCACTCACCGTCTATACTGTTGTTGTTGTTGCTGCTGCTGCTAAGTCGCTTCAGTCATGTCTGACTCTGTGCGACCCCATAGATGGCAGGCCACCAGGCTTCTCCGTTCCTGGGATTCTCCAGGCAATAACACTGGAGTGGGTTGCCATTTCCTTCTCCAATGCATGAAAATGAAAATTGAAAGTGAAGTTGCTCAATTGTGTCCAACTCTTCGCGACCCCATGGACTGCAGCCCACCAGGACCCTCTATCCATGGGATTTTTCCAGGCAAGAGTACTGGAGTGGGTTTCCTTCTCCAGGGTATCTTCCTGCATTGGCAGGCAAATTCTTTACCACTGAGTGACCAGGGAAGCCCTTATAATATGTGCCCATGATTATATGGGCCCATATAGTCATGACCATATAATCACAGGCAAATATTTAGCCTTTTAAAAAATGTAGATTTCCTTTAATAAGAAAATTACATCATATATCTGGTGTGGCAATCAAAGCTTTCCACTTAGATTGTGGCACACTGTAGGTGTTCATTAGAGATAAAGCCATACCAAAAGGTATTTGTTCCTGCTGCTGCTGCTGCTGCTAAGTCACTTCAGTCGTGTCCGACTCTGTGGGACCCCATAGATGGCAGCCCACCAGGCTCCCCTGTCCCTGGGATTTTCCAGGCAAGAGCACTGGAGTGAGTTGACATTTCCTTCTCCAATGCATGAAAGTGAGTGAAAGTGAAGTCGCTCAGTTGCGTCTGTCTCCTCTGGACCCCATAGACTGCAGTCCACCAGGCTCCTCTGTCCAGGGCTTTTCCAGGCAAGAGTACTGGAGTGGGGTGCCATCACCTTCTCCGGATATTTGTTCCAGAGGCTTGTAATTGCCTGAATAGCTTCTATTCTAACTTTTTTCTTACCGACAGATTCCTAGTTTTATCCAGGGCTATAATAATCCTAATTAAAAACCACACTTTCTTACCTTGCTGTTGTGCCATATGATATATATACGTGAACCAAAACATGGGGAACAACCTCGAAGCCTCCTAAAAGCCTCTGACCTAAGAGGGGATGAGCTCACACCTTTCTGCTCTCTTTTCTCCTTTCTGATGGACTTGATGATTGGATTTCTAACAGTCATTTAGAAACACAAAATCATGCTCGAAAAGGAAAAATGACCGCCATTCTTGAAGACGGCAAAGCTTCCTAGATCCTAACTAAGGTTTATATGGGAGTTAAGTCCCATAATATTAGACTTTCTGAAACAGAACCGAGAATATTACTCCATTTCCATCACTATGCCAATCCAAACATGCTTGATTGCTCTGAATTTCTCAGT
The DNA here is from genome assembly GCA_006410675.1 of Oreotragus oreotragus. Lineage (NCBI taxonomy): Eukaryota > Metazoa > Chordata > Mammalia > Artiodactyla > Bovidae > Oreotragus > Oreotragus oreotragus. The sequence goes on along the minus strand of SJYX01014215.1, from coordinate 156,039 downwards.
GTAAACTGAAAAAAAATTCTTGTTTCCTATCTCTGTAACTTGGACAGGCTGTTTTTGTTGTTGTTTTTAAACTGGAGGATAATCACTTTACAATGTTGCATTAATTTCTGTTGTACAACGACATGAATCAAGCATATATATATATATATATATATATATATATATATATTTGGTGCCAAAATACCCCTTCTTACCTTCTCTACTCTCCACAAAAAGACAGATTCTTACTTTCAAAATAGAAATCATTGGTACCAACTTTTGTGAAACTCTCATACTCCACCAGAGTACAAGTCACACCCTTTTGGTCTCTCTGTATTTATAGGAGACTTTACTATAATTCAACATCATAAAAGTCATCATAAAAGTATATGTGAATATATATTGAGTGTTTGTTCTATTTGGGCCTTATGGTAAAGCTTACACAGTTACACACACACATATACAGATATAAATATGCATATATGGTAAAACCACATAATTTGATTTGCATTTATGATCCCGGAGGTATAAGTGTGCATAAATAAAGTATTTATATGTATATGTGTGTAAATATACATGCACATGTGTGAAATCTAATTCTTGAATAGAACAGGTGTTTGATTAACATTTGTTAAACAAATGAACACACAATTCTCCTAAGGATATGAAATTATGAAAATGAGAGTTACTATTTTTTCCATCCTCAGTTAGAGAATTTAATTCCAAAATCTATGTTGAGTGTCTGATGGTATAACGTGTAGCAACCATTAAATGACTCAGCTCGGTCCTTGCTTATAAAATACAGACTAGAGAAGTTAATCACCATGACAAGAACCGTGAAGGTACTGTTGTGTAGATGTTACTATCCTACCTGTTTAGCAGTGAAAAAAATATTTTCACATCTGGTGAATAATTGCATTGCTATAATCACCTTATAAAATAAATATGCTTGTCTTCTTTGACCAGAAGATGAAACTCAAGTTCCATATTCAGTGCTCAGAACACACATGGACTCAGAGTCAGCATGAAGGCCCAGGTGACCTTCCATGACATCAAGATGCAGACCTCGGTGTACTAGTGTCAGGCTTAAAAGTGCCAATGCGGAGGTCCTTCCCGCCACGCAGGAAGAAGAACCTACATTCCAGAAGCTGCAAAATCTGACGTGTTCATCTGGATTAAATCCAATGGTCGCGTGTCATGGTCCTAAAACCTGAGATGCCTGTAAGAATAAGACCTGCCAAGATATGGCAACTGCAGGGTGAGTCTTGTGATAGCTGTGAACCAGGAGGAGCTCAGGAAATTCACACAGGTGGTCAGTTCCGGCGCAGAGACACAGCCTGCTGATACTCAAAAAACTGCATGCTTTATACGCATCTCTGGGACTGTCCACTGCAAAGTATCCTGGTACATATGAGCATAGGGTTTGGAGTTTTCAGAATTTATCTCCTGAATATTATCATGACAACACAGAGGTGGACCTAGTGCACAGAGGAGGGAAGGAGGAGAGTCCAGCTTCTGTTGATTTAAGACTGCACATGGCGAAGGAGGGGGGTGCTCTGGGGGAGCTTTTAGCAGGGTAGCACTCTACATTTAGGCTGCCCCATTTTCCCATTGGGTCATCCCTAGGCATCCTTCTGCCGGCTTCCTCTCGTACCTCTGAGTCTGTCACTGCTTCCTGGATAGCACCTCTTGGGATGCACCCCAGTGCCCACTGCTTCTATTCCTGTCTACTACTTAAAATCTGCCACAGTGCATTATGGCTTCCCTAGCGGCCCAGACAGTAAAGAATCTGCCTGCAACGCAGGAGATGTGGATTTGATTCCTGGTTCGGGAAGTCCCCTGGAGAAGGAAATGACAACCCGCCCCAGTATTCTTGAGTGGAGAATCCCATGGACAGAGGAGCCTGGCAGGCTACAGTCCATGGGGTTACAAAGAGTCAGGCAGGATTGAGTGACTAACACACAGTGCATTTGGGTAACTCATCCAGGGGAATCGTTAGTGATACATGCCCTTTGAGAAGTGTACTTCTAATCCACTGCGTTTGATACTATTAGGTAACATAGCAAAGCCTCTGGCTTGAGCATGAGTTCTGAAATCACTCTGATGGTTTTTTGTACTACTTGGAGCACTATCAGTGCAATGAATAGTAGGATGCCTGCTAACGCTTACAGTCCCTTGGGAGGTTGAATGGCCTCTGTCACTGAAGGTTGGGTGAGATGATGTTTAGGTCATAGTCCAACCTGATTTTTTAAAGACACTTTTGTCTTTGTAGATCTCCGGTTGTTATTTTATTTTGTGTGATGTAGTATTAATCAGTGGTACAAACAGGTATTGAGTTTAGCAATATTTGAAAATGGTGCTGGGTTTTTGTGTGCCAGGGAATTCAATGGCTTGGAAACTGCAGAGATTATAGTTTTACAATCCCTTGCACATCCATCTGGTTTAGGTAATATTGTTATTATCATTATTCTTCTTATTGTTATATCCATTTAAAATCACTGCCAGATGTGGGTGAGCACACTTTTGCTTTTCTGTCTCCTGGTAACAGCTGTGATGGAAGACATTTACCTCAGTCAAGGAAGATGACTGGTGGTGTCTCATGCTTAACAGTGTGACCTGCAATTCCAGCTCTTCTCCCAACCACTGTAAATTTAGCCTACATCTGCCAACAAAGCCATCATGTGACCCTCTCTCTTGAGTCCATGGTATCATAAGAAAGAACCAGGAATCTTATCTTTAAGACTCTCTCCAGTTACCAGAGGATGTAGTTTTATGTCCTAAAATCAGATCCGGGATCCTATGCCAGAATTAGATAAAACAATTGATTGACTGAACAAGGTCGAGTTTACTGCAGCATTGAGTTAGGGGTACCTGGTTACTAGTTTTCCAGAAAGCAGAAGTATTTGGTGACCATACCTGGTAAACAGGTAACTAAAGCAAGTAAGTTACCACTGGGGACAATTCAACATTTGCCAGACATGTTGAAGCATCTGTCTTTCAAACACTGGTCTGTTCAGAGGGTTCAGAGATGAATAAAATAGAAACAAAAGATTCTGTTTGCTCTAAAATGGAACAAAATAGAAACAAAATAAGTCTTTTTTCTCATGGACTTATTCTCTAGTGAGGAAGTAAGACTGCATTCAAATAAATGGAAAATATATACAATTACAAGTAGGGATCCCTGCCATGTCCTTCTTTTCCGGGCATATTTTACAGTACACATGACCAATGCCTGGATTTGATTTTTCTGCAAACTGATCCTTTGAACAGTGCAATGGATGAAACATATAAGGTGTCAATTGTATATTTTTGAGGAAATGAATGCATGCTATTTCTAGATAGTACCCTAAAAACAGACTTATAGGTACAGCCAAATAGCTACTTCCTTCTATTTGAGACAGAATCCAGCATTTTTTGTTTGTTTGCTTTTCCTTGAATGAACCTTTTATTTAGCAAAACAATAATAGATGTTTTGCAAAATAACTATAACTCTAGAAATGCTAGAAAAAAAAAAAGAAAATGCAAGTAAGTGGGGGCTGGGCCAGGGACACTGTTTGTAGGGAGGTCACTTGAGCATTCTGGGAGAAAGTTTCATTGTACCTCCGCATGTATAGGTTGACTTATGGGGCCAGGTTGGGGGTTGGTTTGGCAATATTGCTGTCAGTAAGAAACAAGTATTTATCAGCTGAAATAGAATACAAAGAACTCAGAATGTCTATAAATTACGAGGAAGAACCAGGTGTAAATCACATGAACGATTAAAAAACAATAAATACGGTTAATTCCTAACAGAACCAAAAAAGTATGTGCTTGCTTGTGCACTAAGCGTACGCAGCTGCGAGAGAGGAGCTACCCCACGTCCGAGGTCAGGGGCAGTGGCATAGAGTGCCAGGCTGCAACTGCGCAGGAATGGCGGAAAAGGAGCTACCCCGCGACCAAAGCCAGTGGCAGCAGGGAGGAGACACCCCACGTCTGAGGTCAGGGGCGGCGGCCAGGAGGAACTATCCTGCGTCCGGGGTCAGGGGCGGCCATGAATAGCCACCTCGCGCCCGAGGCCAGAGGCAGTGACCCTGACGAGCCACCCCGAGCCCGAGGCCAGGGTCGGCAGCCAGGAGGAACAACCTGAGGAGCGTTGACTGTGCAGGTGAGGGGGGCCTAGAGGACCTATCCCACGTTGAAGGTCAGGAATGGTGGTGGTAAGGAGATACCCTTCGTCCAAGGTAAGGAGCAGCAGCTGTGCTTTGCTGGAGTAGCCGTGAAGAGATACCCCAGGCCCAAGGTAAGAGAAACCCAAGTTAGATGGTAGGTGTTGCAAGAGGGCATCAGAGGGCAGACACATTGAAATCATACTCACAGAAAACTAGTCAATCCAATCACACTAGGACCAGGGCCTTGTCTAACTCAATGAAACCAAGCCATGCCTGAGAGGCAACCCAAGATGGGCGGCTCATGGTGGAGAGGTCTGACAGAACGTGGTCCACTGGAGAAGGGAATGGCAAACCACTTCAGTATTCTTGCCTTGAGAACCCCATGAACAGTATGAAAAGGCAAAATGATAGGATATCAAAAGAGAATCTCCCCAGGTCGTTAGGTGCCCAATATGCTACTGGAGATCAGTGGAGAAATAACTCCAGAAAAAATGAAGGGATGGAGCCAAAGCAAAAACAATACCCAGTTGTGCATGTGACTGGTGATAGAAGCAAGATCCGATGCTGTAAAGAACAATATTGCATAGGAACCTGGAATGTCAGGTCCATGAATCAAGGCAAATTGGAAGTGGTCAAACAAGAGATGGCAAGGGTGAACGTCGACATTCTAGGAATCAGCGAACTAAAATGGACTGGAATGGGTGAATTTAACTCAGATGACCATTATATCTACTACTGCGGGCAGGAATCCCTCAGAAGAAATGGAGTAGCCATCATGGTCAACAAAAGAGTCCAAAATGCAGTACTTGGATGCAATCTCAAAAACGACAGAATGATCTCTGTTCATTTCCAAGGCAAACCATTCAATATCACAGTTATCCAAGTCTATGCCCCAACCAGTAATGCTGAAGAAGCTGAAGTTGAACGGTTTTATGAAGACCTACAAGACCTTGTAGAACTAACACCCCAAAAAGATGTCCTTTTCATTCTAGGGGACTGGAATGCTAAAGTAGGAAGTCAAGAAACACCTGGAGTAACAGGCAAATTTGGCCTTGGAATGCGGAATGAACCAAGGCAAAGACTAATAGAGTTTTGCCAAGAAAATGCACTGGTCATAGCAAACACCCTCTTCCAGCAACACAAGAGAAGACTCTACACATGGACATTCTAACAATAGTGAAAGTGAAAGTCGCTTAGTAATGCCTGACTCTTTGTGACCCCGATGGACTGTAGCCTGCAGGCTCCTCTGTCCATGAGATTCTCCAGGCAAGAATACTGAGTGGGTTGCCATTTCATCCTCCAGGGGATCTTCCCAACCCAGGGATGGAACCCAGGTCTCCTCCATTGCAGGCAGATTCTTTATCAACTGAGCCACCAGGGAAACCCCCCAAAAATATAAAAACATTAAATAACAAAGTAAAGGTTTGTTTTTTATTGTTTTTCTTTTTTTTTTAGTTTCTCATAGTTTTATTTATTCTTTTTTGACAGACTGTTAAAAGACTGTAGTAGATGTTTTAAACATTTCTCATCTACTTTTTCAATCCATCCGCAGAATATCACTGAGTATTGTGCAGAAACTGCTTGGGTTCTCATTAACAAGCCTCACTGCTGACTTACTTTCTGATAAGGTTTTGTGACTTTTTAGGATTAAAAAACTTCAGAAACTAGGTTTTCCATTTCCACAGCAATGCCATTCCACAGCATTCCCTCTGCCAGATCCTTTCTCTTAGATGTGGCATGTAGCAGTACCAATAATCTGTGAAAGTATCGTATTGTTTGGTACCTCAATACAATACTGAATTTTTAAAATTTAATTTCTGAATGGATACTAAATGCACATGACACAAAATTCAAAAGATTTAGAGTGCACCCATTTTTAAAAAGTGATATGCTTGTTGCCCTTCCTTACCTTGTCCCCTAAACACTCATTTCCCTTTTCTGAAGGCAACCACTTTTATACATCCTCTGCATCTCCATTCAGAAATACTCTATTTGTTTACAAACATATAAATGTATGAGCATGTTTGTGCATAAATGCATGCAAACAAACCCATTTCATATATTTGTGTGTATCAGTTAACTACTGCTACAGCCTGCAACATCCCAAAATCAATGGCTTAAAATAAAAGCCATTTTCTTTACTTGTGATTCTGTCCTTTACTAATCTGAGCTGGTCTGGCATCAGCTGGGTGGTTTTTCTGGAAATGTTCTTTTGGGTCACTTAAATGACCATAATCATCAGCAGCTTATACAGACCTGAAAAGACAAACATGGCCTCACTTCCATTTCTGATAGTTGGTGTTGGTGGTCCAACAGGACCTTTGTTTCTACACTGTCTCTCATCCCAGAAGAGCCAGGCCTGGCTTCTTCAAGATTCAAAGATTCTTGAAGCCTAGGTTTGAAATTCATCTGCATGCTTTTGGTCAAAACTAGTCACAAAGTCAGCCCAGACTGAAGGGAAGGGGAACAGATACCACCTTTTTATGGGGAAAGCTGAAAAATACTCTAGACATGTTTTCAAAGTGTGTGTGTGTGTGTATGGCATACATACATTCATACAAATGGGAAAATATCATAAAACTGTTGTATACCTTGCTTGCTTTCTTAAAAGTATAGCTTAGTAATTTTTCTATGAGTGTATATAGATGTACTCCATTTATCAGTTATCTACTACTTGTCATCCATTAATGTTTCCAGCCTTTTGCTATTATACTCAATGGTACAATTAATTTCTATGTTTATTACATCTCCATGTGTATGAGCCTATTTATGGAATACTTAGTGTTGGTTTAATGGGTATGTGCATTTAAAATTTTGACAGGTATTTGTAAATAGCTTTCTGTTGATTTTATTTATTTTTTTTTTAGAAAATCAGTCCCTCAATGCATTTTTTTAAAGCAATTTCTTTATTTATTTTTTTTATTTTTTTTTGTATTTATTTATTTTTTTACACGAACTCCCAAACATGAACCCCCCTCCCACCTCCCACCCCACATCTTCCCTCCAGATCATCCCCATACACCAGCCCCAAGCATCCTGCATCCTGCATTGAACATAGACTGGCAATTCATTTCTTACATGATAGACAGGTATTTGTAAATAGCTTTCTGTTGATTTTAAATGTGTCATGCATGCCTGCTCAGTTGCTTCAGTCATGTCTGACTCTTTGCAATCCCGTGAACTATAGCCCACCAGGTTCCTCGGTCCATGAGATTCTCTAGCCAAGAATACTAGGGTGGGTTGCCATGTCCTCCTCCAGGAGGAGGAATCTTCCCAACCCAGGGGTCAAACCAGCATCTTCTGTGTCTCCGCACTACAGGCAGATTCTTTACTAACTGAGCCACCTGAGAAGCACCTTTAAATGTGACATCTCCAGATACAGTACCCACAGTACCCTAGAATATGACCTTGTTAACAAGTTCAATGCACACATATTTGTTGACATGAGATGAGTAGGGTTTGTTCCTTACCCAGTATGACTGATGGCATAAAAAAAAAAAAAAAAAGAAAGTTTAGAAACACACAGACACAGGAATGCCATGTGAAGACTGGGGATGTGATAACACAGGTGTCTGATGGTGCCAGGAAACTACCGCAAGTTAGGAGAAAAACCTGCAGTGAATACTCTCCTAGAGGTTTCAGACAGAGCAAGCCCACACCGATGCCTTGATTTTGAATTCCGGGCCTCCAGAATTGTGAGACATTAATTTCTGTTCAAAGACACTCAAATTTTCATTACATCAGTTGTAGAAAACTAATATACTCTCCATGAATATAACACCAATTTATGTTCACCAGCAAGATGCCTGAGTGTACCCCTTTCTCCACGTGCTTCCAGTTTTTTACTTCTGCCAGTTTGCTAAGTAAAAAAAAACCATAACTTGTGGTACCTTTTCTATTTCTCTATTTCAAGTAAGATTGAGTACTTTATCAAATATTTAATAGCCCATTTGTCTTTTCCGAGAATTAGTAACTTGGAATAAACTGGGTCTTAGAAATAAAATAGCATCATTGTTTTCTCTAAACAATGCTCTTCTTAGTGATTTAGTGGCTCTAAAGAATATAAATGTTCTTAATTGTGTAATATCATGGATCTTTTTCAGGCTGTAGTCTCACCTGAGAACACTGAACTTGATCTTCTTTCTCAATCCACCCCTTTCCTTATATTCTCGATCTCATTTTGCATTTTTATCAGTGTTACCTGTGCCTCTTTCAAGGTGTCAGAAAATAGTTGTGTGTGCACATGCACACCAGAGTGATGGTGACCAAACAGAGAGACAACATGGACAAGAAAATGTACGATTAGAAGTCGGCAGAGATGCCCTAGCAGGAAGTAAATGGAGGCTTTATTTTAAAGAATGAACCTATGTTCCGGAGCCCACTCCTTGTAAATTAGCCAAAGTTTGGAAAGAGTTAGCCAAGGGTTCTGAAGGCAATAGATTACCCCAGAGAAACTTCTGTTCTTTGGAAGCGGACAGCAGGAAGTACTGTTGAGAGGCAGGGCTTATGTCCCACTAGTTATTCAGTCTCTAAGTCATGTCTGATTTTTTCCGACCCCAAGGACTGCAGCACTGCAGCCTTCCCATTCCTTCACTATGCCTGTCCCATTGGAATCAGATGGAAAAACATTTCTGTGGCTCAGAGGTCTTTAGCAGCATCTATGGGGTGGGTCAAACCCAATCCACTCTTTGTTACATATTGTCAAACAATAATCCCATCTTCTCATTGCATGAACTTGTATTTAAGACCTTTGTGCAACATGGAGAATTGATCAGTCTAATTAGGTTTATAAGCTAATGGGGAAAAAAAGGACATACTGTAGTCTAAATAGGGAGACACTGACTTTTAAAGTTCAGTTCAATTCAATCTCTCAGTCGTGTCCGACTCTTTGCGACCCATGGACTGCAGCACGTGAGGTCTCCCTCTCCATCACCAACACCCAGAGTTTATTCAAATTCATGTCCATTGAGTTGATGATGCCATCCAACCATCTCATCCTCTGTCGTACCCTTCTCTTCCCTCCTTCAATCTTTCCCAGCATCAGGGTCTTTTCAGATGAGTCAGTTCTTTGCATCAGGTGGCCAAAGTATTGGCTTCAGCATCAGTCCTTCCAATGAATATTCCGGACTGATTTCCTTTAGGATAGAATGGTTTGNTGGATGTGAGAGTTGGACTGTGAAGAAGGCTGAGTGCCAAAGAATTGATACTTTTGAACTGTGGTGTTGGAGAAGACTCTTGAGAGTCCCTTGGACTGCAAGGAGATCCAACCAATCCATTCTGAATGAGATCAACCCTGGGATTTCTTTGGAAGGAATGATGCTAAAGCTGAAGCTCCAGTACTTTGGTCACCTCATGAGAAGAGTTGACTCACTGGAAAAGACTGATGCTGGGAGGGATTGAGGGGAGGAGGAGAAGGGGACGACCGAGCATGAGATGGCTGGATGGCATCATGGACTCGATGGACGTGAGTCTGAGTGGACTCTGGGTAATGGTGATGAAAAGGGAGGCCTGGCGTGCTGCGATTCATGGGGTCGCAAAGAGTGGGACATGACTGAGCGACTGAACTGAACTGAACTGAAAGACTGTTGCTAAGTCGCTTCAGTCGTGTCTGACTCTGTGCGACCCTGTAGACAGTAGCCCACCGGACTTCCCCATCCCTGGGATTCTCCAGGCAAGAATACTGGAGTGGGTTGCCATTTCCTTCTCCAATGCATGAAAGTGAAAAGTGAAAGTGAAGTCCCTCAGTCATGACCGACTCTTAAGGACCCCGTGGACTGCAGCCTACCAGGCTCCTCCATCCATGGGATTTTCCAGGCAAGAGTACTGGAGTGGGTTGCCATCGCCTTCTCTGGCTTAAAGACTAAAACTATATAAATATCAGTAAAAAACTTCAGGTAGATTTTCATAAGGTTCTGTCTGTAATCTGTAAATATACTTCAGGAAATTAGAGGCTTGCTCACAAAGGAGCCTTGGGATTGGACAGAAGCCTCTGTCCAATCTGTGCATGCATACTAAATTGCTTCAGTCCTGTCCAACTCTTTGTGACCCCATGAACCATAGCCCACCAGGTTCCTCTGTCCATAGGATTCTCCAGGCAAGAATATTGACGTGGGTTGCCATGCCATCCTCCAGGGGTTCTTCCCAACCCAGGGATTGAACCCCTGTCTCTTGGGTCTCCTGCATTGGCAGGCAGATTCTTTATCACCAGCACCACCTGGGAAGCCTGGAATCAGACAGCCATTTCTTCTAATACAATTCTTAGTGTTACAACTTTTACCACTATTATTGAGTACTTCATACATGTTGGGTGGTTTTCATATGTTAATGTACCTGAGAGTCTTCAGACTATCACATATTTATTATTATTTCCAGTTGAAGGATAAGCAAAATGAGACTTACTACCATAGATGACAGATCAGAATGTACTGGTCTTGCTTAGGGAAATGCCACCATGAGGGTACAGGTCTATTTGATATCCTAGCTTATGCCCTTTTGACTAGTTACATTGGTTTTCACAAGATACCCGTGAGAGAAACAGATGGGAGGAGTGCATTGTGGGTGAAGATATTGCAGAAAAAGAGGGGAGCTATGGAGGGAAGTTATTACATGTGGCTTTTAGTCTTTTCATGAAGCAGAAATGTAAATGAAGTCTATTATCTCTAGTCCTAAAGTCAAATTATGAAAAGGCATAACTCTTATGTCATTCAAAATGCTTTGTCTTTATCACGTTACCCCTCTGAGCAGATGTACTGTTTATTAAGAGCACACACATTAAGGTAAAAGTGATGATAGAAAGGACACTGCTTTGGTAACGGTTTCTACAGGTATTTTCTACAGCAGGGCCTGTGATGCAAATGTAGACAGCTGGGCCTGTCAACACTAATTTTCAAATGCTGTGACATGGGGCTTTGAACTTTCCGCTTTTGTGAAATATCATTCTCCTCAAAGTCAATATTAGTTAACGGCAAGTTATTCTCTTTGCATTTTTGTTTTCTGGCAGGGCTACAATACATACTCTTAGACTGAAACCCATGCCTAAGCCTGTTTTTTCCTGAAAACAGCTGCACGTTTAATCATTGGCAATATTGTTCTCTGTCTGAGTAGGGTATAGTTATTATGCTATTCTGCCTGATGGCTTTATTTAACACTCCATCATACTAGCTGTAAAAGGTAGTCAATGGAGCAGATCAATATTTATGATGTAACTTATAGGATAGATATACACACAGGGCAGAAAATCTTTAAGCTGAGGACTGGGTACTAGGTGCCCAAGAAGGATAGATTTTTACCAAGATGTACATTTGGGATTTGATCTTGTTCTCCAGAAGCAGCACAAAGGCCCCATACCACTATGCAAATCTAGACCAACTTTCATCTAAATACAACCCTAGGAAATTTTGTATGTGTCTTAGAAATTTGTGGTCTCAAAACGTACAGTTTTTCTCCCTAATCACTCTAGAATTTGGCCTTAAGTTCATTTAATTCCAAAGTTTATGCTATTTCTACTTTATCCTACCATGGGCAGTGTGAAACTAGACATTGCTTACTATCCTATTGAATTTTAAAAGTTGACTCATTCCTATACTCTTTCTAGGGATAGCTTTGGGCAAAAGTTAATTAATAGCATGCCCGGCATCTATGGGCACAGTTCTCTAAAGGTAACCACCTAGGGGAAAGAAAGAAAAGGAAAATAAAGAAAGCTGTGCCAATAAAAGGTCACATTCATTTTTATATTTATTTTTTTCTGAACTGTAGTCACAAGCACAATATTTGGAGACCATGAATAGATTTTCTGGGAAAAAATTGCCACAGGTAAAATGCTTCCTAGAATCAGATAAAGGGGAGCATTTTTGATTGGCTAGTGGGCCTGACAAGTGAATGTAATCTATAGACAAATTTAACAAGCCAAACTTAATTTAGAGATAAGGAAATGACTGTTTATCAACTATATATATATATGTGTATATACTTTAGAAGGCAGAGATGCTTTTTGGATACTAAATGAGCTACATAGAAAATGTAGTTGATAAATGTTCAATGACCTTTCCAGTATCAGCAGGTGTTCATTTGAAGGGGTTGGAGAAGGCAGATAAATCTATTCTTTCTCTGCTACAATCTCTTTCCAATGAAAACATCTACCCTCGTGGGTTCAGTGAACACTGTTCACTGCAGCCTTATCAATAGATTTAGGAATACCTTCTTACTTGGCATCACACTTCTTCTGAAAAGATTTTTTAAAAACTAGATAACTTTCTGTAATGAATACAAAATGATCAACCTGAAGGCAGATAAATCTATTCTTTCTCTGCTACAATCTCTTTCCAATGAAAACATCTACCCTCGTGGGTTCAGTGAACACTGTTCACTGCAGCCTTATCAATAGATTTAGGAATACCTTCTTACTTGGCATCACACTTCTTCTGAAAAGATTTTTTAAAAACTAGATAACTTTCTGTAATGAATACAAAATGATCAACCTTTATAACTTAAGGTAAAATATCTGCCGTGAGTTGGCAAACTGCCCTTGAACCCATAGATGATCGAATTAATGCCCACCTCCATTTCAACCCACTCTAGTACTCTTGCCTGGAAAATCCCATGGATGGAGGAGCCCAGCTGCAGTCCATGGTGTCGCAACTAGTCGGACACGACTGAGCAACTTCACTTTCACTTTTCACTTTCATGCATTGGAGAAGGAAATGGCAACCCACTCCAGTGTTCTTGCCTGGAGAATCCCAGGGACGGGGGAGCCTGGTGGGCTGCCGTCTCTGGGGTCACACAGAGTCGGACACGACTGAAGTGACTTAGCAGCAGCAGCAGCCATTTCCATATATTGTCTCAATTATCTGTCAGGGGTTCCTCCTGAGATGTATCTGCTGGTTGGGCTCTTGTGGGGAGAGGTGAAGATGAATGCTTGTGGGGTGCCTGCTATGTATTCAGAAGCAGACAGACAAAAATTTTGTTCTTGTTGTTTAGTTGCTAAATCATGTATGACTCTTCTGTGACCCCGTGGACTGTAGCCAGCCAGGCGCCTCTGTCCATGGAATTCTTCAGACAAGAATATTGGAGTGGATTCCCATTTCCTTCTCCAGGGGATCTTCCTGACCCCAGGACTGAAACCACGTCTCTTGCATCTCTGGTCTTGGAAGGTGGAATCTTTACCACTAAGCCAGCAGGGAAGACCCAGCAGAAAGTCATATTACAGGAGCTGATGCCGCAGAATTCACATCAGCCTTGAACTTCTCAAGATTTGTTTTTAGAATTGAATTACAATTGTGTGAACTTGATTAACTTTCTTTTCTTTTTTGTTTTTAATGTTTATTTATCTGGATGTGTTGTGTCTTAGTGGTAGTCTATGAGATCTAGTTCCTTGACCAGGGATCAAACCTAGGTCTTCTGCAATGGGAGCAAGGTCTTAGCCACTGAACCACCAGGGAAGTCCCCATTAATTTCTTTCAGCATCAGTTTTTCATCCCTCAGACAATTGTAAATGATACCTAACTAATATGGTAGACATGACCACTAAACATATATGTGTGATGTCTACTTAGTATCTGTGAAATAGCAAATGCTTGGCATGATTTATTATTATCATCTGGTATACTTAGCCCTCTAAAACACAGTCTATACCTGCAAAGTGGTGAATAAAAGTGCCTAACTTCAGGGTCCTTATAAGAATTAGGTGAGTATGAGTATGTGTACATTTCTGTCAGTAACTGATGGGCTATCCCTTTGGGAAATGACTGGAGAAAGGATTTCCATGCTGTCCTGGGGAAGACTGTCCATAGAATGCCTCGACCTCATTCAGATAGGCAGTTGATGAATGCCATCTATGGGGTCGCACAGAGTCCAACACGACTGAAGCAACTTAGCAGCAGCAGCAGCAGCAGAGGAGATGCAGAGCAAAACCTGACAACTAATTTAGGCTGTGTCCTTTATAAGCGGAGAGGCTGGGCTTTAGTGCTGAACCTGTCACTCTGTAGCTACACTGAGTCTGAATTCCCCTTTTCTATAGGTTGCTGCTATTGCTGCTGCTAAGTCACTTCAGTCGTGTCAGACTCTGCAACCCCATAGATGGCAGCCCACCAGGCTCCCCCATCCCTGGGATTCTCTAGGCAAGAATACTAGAGTGTTTCTCTAGGTCGCAAAGAGTCGGACACAACTGAGCGACTTCACTTCACTTCTATAGGTTAACAGCTATCATATCTGCAGTATCAACTGAATTTGTGGATTCAAATGATGATATACAACAACCACAAGGGTCAGTAAATGACAAGTATATTGCAAAGGACGATTTATTATTATTATCTATATTTCTGCCTTTTGTAAACCTTAATGAATTCAATGGCAGCAGAGGGTCAGGTGCAGAAATGAACCTCTGGCCAAGCCTCAGGCTTCAAAGACTAGTTTTCTAGTCCAGATTCTGCCACATGTGTCTCTTTATCTCCCTCGTCTTATTTGCTTCTCAAATACAATTTCCTAATATTTAGAAGGAGTTATTTATTTCCCAAATCCCTTTAGGTTCTCAGCTTTGATTTTCTATTGTGCTTAAAATAAGCATAATAGAATCTCATTGGATTGTAAGGAATCAAATAGGGTCACATATGAGAAAATATGTTATAAATTGTAAAGGTTATGGGACTTTATCATGAATAATAACAGACAGGATCATGATATGATCCTTTAAAAGTTAAATTCCAGGCTTAGTTCAGCAGTAAACACAAATCACACTTTCACCTAAACACATGATTCTCTCATGGTTTCTCCTGTCACCATCTGACTAGGATAACCATCTCTCTTAGTATTTATACGCCAGCCTTCTTTGTCTCGTGTAGAATAGTTAACAGGGTGGGAGAGGGTGGAGAGTCCAGGCCCATCTCATACATTATTGGTGATAAGTATTCACATATAAGCGCATTATCTTTGAAGGTCTCTGTTTTCTATTTGTAAAATGAGAGATTTTTCAGGACTCTTTACAGCTTTTATTTCATGATAGGCTAGATTTAAGTTTTCTTAGGTGGAAAAAATGCATTTGTTTATATGATAAAAGATAACTATGTCATCAATTTCACAGTTATTAAAAAAAATCCTGGATAATTCTACTGAAAATTCAGATTGTTGTTAAAAATGTCTACTATTTATTGTTATTCTGTTAACTTGCCTGGCCATATGCTATAGGATTTATATGACATGAATTTCTTAGGGCTTCCTGCAACCTGCTGGGGTAGGTATGACTTTTTTCTCCCATGAATGGATGAATAATTCAGCTGCAGAAGAATCAACCAGTTTGACTAATTTTATGGAAGTTTGAAATTACAGAGCTAGAAGCTAAATCAAATATTCTAACTTACCAGGCTACTAATTTTCTAAGTCAACAAACTAAATATATATTCATTTGACAATTCAATTCAATTAGACAGAGTATTGTATTGGTCTACATGGATCCCAAGTTCAAATGTCTGCAGATGCCAGACAGGTGACCCACCTAAGTAAAGACTTCCCAGGAGGTCTACCCTTGGACGGGTCAAGGGCAACCTCTGTGCTTCTCACGAAATGGCTGCCAGGGGGGAATTAGGTCCACTTTCCCCAGATCTTCCAATTGTGCTGAGAAATCAGAATACTGGATCATTTTAAAAACCAAATCTCCAACTTTAACATGCTGGGAACAATTACAAAAAATAAACACTGTGTGTCTCCAGACAAAACACATCCAGAGACCTCACACTGTCAGTTTGCAAACTCTGATGTAAAAATGTGTCCTCACTAATTCAAAAGGGGTCATGTTTTCCTTTGTATGAAGCCATGTGGAACATACAAGAAACCATTAAGTGACTCAAACACCAGCAGCAGGATACAGTAGTGGAATGACTTTATTATCTGCGGTTCCCACTATTTCTGTACATGTGTCCAAGGGTGGAGTTTTCCCACTTGCCCCAGGGGACATTTAGGGCAGTTCTATGACTGCTTTATTCACTTCTTTATTAAAAACAAAACAAACTAACAAAAATTTACCCACAAATTTTTACCCCTCCCCAAACTTCTCAAACTTCTAGGTCATTTTAGGGTATACAATTCATAAACTGAATTATCTATGTAATGCTCAGTACTCAGAATATATTTTACAATTGGAACTTTTCCTAATAAGTCCTGACTGCCTCACAGCCCTGCCTCCAGCTGAAGGGAAGCCTGTACTGAGATGGTGAGTAAGTGAGCATCTTCTTATGTCCCTAATTCTGAGCTGCTTCTTCCTCCTTTTGGTAACCGCAACATTTGACCCTGTGTTCAGTAGGATCACAGTTCCTGAAAGATGTCCGCATCCTGATCCCCAGAGCCTGTGAATATATTAGGTGACCTGGGAAAGGAGAAGTAAGCTTGCTGAGCATCAGACCTTAAAGGAAGGAGATGATCTTGAGTAATCTGAGTGAGCCCAGTGTAATCACATGGGTCATTAAAAGTGGAAGAGGGAGGGGGGCAGAACCAGAGAGACAGGAGGCTAGAGGAAGGGACTGAGATAAGGAATGTGGTAGCCTCTATCAGCAGGAAAATATAAGAAAACTGATTCTCCCCTGCAAGTTCTGAAAGGGGTGCAACCCTGTCAACCCCTGGTCTTACCCAGTGATGGGCATTTCAGACATGCGACCTCCAAAAGCGTAAGACGACAAAGTTGCATGGTTTTAAGCCACTGAGCCTGTGATAATTTGTTACAGAGGGAATAGAATATTAACACAGACTCCTCAACAGTGAAAGTCTGGAAACAAAGGAGAGGTCAGGGGACCTGAATGTTCTTATTCAGTGGCTCTGTGGTGATCTAGAATTTGGCAAATGTTTAAGGTTGAACCAAGTGGACTACCATGGTGGCCCAGACGGTAAAGAACCTGCGTGCACTGCAGGAGACTTGGGTTCAATCCTTGGGTCAGGAAGATATCCTGAAGGAGGAAATGTCAATCTACTCCAGTATTCTTGCCTGGAGAATTCCATGGAGAGAGGAACCTGGTGGCCATGGGGTCGCAAAGAGTTGGACACGACTAAGCAACTCACCCCACCCCCCACCCCAACACACACACACGGTGGACAGAATCACGTGGCTGCCTTATTCCTGTGGTTTTCCTGATGTGAGGAAACCAGCCCAGTTCAGGTTGACTGTTTTTCATTTTCTCCACATCCCAAGGCATGCAGGCTCCTTTCTGGCTTCCCCTGCTCGGAGCCCTCCACTTCCTTTTGGGGGCGCTTCTACAAAAAAGCTTCTCTGGGGCACGTTGTCCACATGGAAGGATAATTGTGATGCCTTTTAGCTTCAAAACCTTGATGGTAGACTTTCCTCCAAAACTGGCCCTTCCTCACGCTGCTCCCCACCTGTCCCTTCTCTCCAGCAATATTCAGACACCAGTGGTGCCAGATCCCAGCCTGCGGGAGTCACGCAGTGAGCTTTGTAACTTGACTTGGATGGAAGGGGCTCTTCTCTCCATGGTAAGAGGGCAGCAGTTGTGTGACAGCTCTCTCCCAGAAAGGATTCTTCAAATTCCATCCCTCCCATCCAATTTCCATCACTCTGACACTCTCGCTGTGGGAGGATCACTTAAGAGCACCTAACCAGTTCTCAAAAACATCATTCGAAAAAGAAAATTGCATTTGTCTCGTATCTCATTTGGGAATTTGCCTCAGACAGAATTTTCTCTTACTGAACATCATGTAACTAACCAAGGTTGGGATTTCTGCCTGTGAATTAGTTAACTGAGGAAAGAAGAAAAGCAAGAAAAGGGAAAAAAAAATTTTTTTTAATCCTCTCACCTAAACACTCTATATAAATAGAATGTTTCCCATTATTTTTTTCCGTGTAATTACTTCATTGCTGCAGTTTTTCTTGACAGCATCCTTATGATAATTGAGGACTGAAAATCTCTGCCAATATTCCCCCAGATGGGTTGATTGCACTTTCCTCTCACTTCCTATAATATTTTATTTAATGTTCACTGTAAGGAGAGTCTAAATGAAAGATTTTTTCAATGCCTAAATTTATAAATATGCATCTAACAAATCACTGGAAGTTAAAAAATTAAAATTTTCTAAGTCTAGATTGATGTGGAAAGCTACAACCAGTTTTAAAATTTTGTATACATGAGAAACACCTGTGGATCCAGTTAAGATGCAGATTTTTGGTTCTTGCCAACTACAGGGTCTGTTTTTTTAAGTTTAGAGCCTGGCTCAGGAAGCTTCATGGTACTCAGCATGTTATTTCTTGTCTGTTACGACACAGCCAGAGTGATAACTTGTTATTGAAATCTCCGAAATTATCTAGTATTTTATCAATGTCTCTAAAGTCCCTGCTGTTGTATTCCCAGTGTTTATACCAAGGATAATGACCATTGACAGGAGGGCTTTGGGAGTTACATTAGAGGTGGTATGAAATTTACAAAAGAGTTCGTATGTTGTGTCTCAGAACTCTTCAAGCCACTGACATTTTCCGTCATTGGCATTAAAGCTTTGGACTCTACTCTGCAATTAAAAGTCATTATCTCTGACATGCCTGGAAATTTAGAGGAAGCCTGCTTTTAGTTTTTATTTTCAGTTTGAATGTCGACCTGTTTCCCAAGGATTCACAATATGAGTCCACAGAGACGTGCTACCATGAGGCTGAGTGGTAGGATTTCCATTTCAGTTTAAAACAGACCCACAGTATACTTAGGGGCTTCCCAGGTGGCACTAGTGGTAAAGAACCTGTCCAACAATGCAGAAGACATAAGGGGCACAGCTTCAGTCCCTGGGTTGGGAAGATCCCTTGGAGGAGGGCATGGCAACCCACTCCAGTATTCATGCCTGGAGAATCCCTGGGACAGAGGAGGCTGGTAGGCTACAGTTCATAGGGTCACAAAGAGTTGGGCACGACTGAACATTGTAGGACACATGCGCATTGTATCAATTGACTCAAGATGAGGTGCTTCCCATGGATTTTCTAATTCTGATCAACAGTTGCCCCTGGTGGTTTTGCTGTCTATATGATTTCAAACATTCCAAGCATGTTGGATTTTTATGGTGGTACACTCATTTTAAAGAGAGTTGTGGTTCCTACCTCTCCGGCATAAACCATGATTTTGTCACTGGAACCTGCATTAGAAGAGGTAGAAATGACTTAGATGCTTCTAGTCAAATTTGGCTTCCTTTATTTCCTCAAAATTGAGATGGCAAAATTAGAGTACAGACAGCGTTTGATTTGTGTCCAGAAAGAAGGTGTCCATGGACAGAGGAAGTGATGCTGTGTGCTTATGAAAAGTTTGTCAATATGTGACTTCCACTACCACCTCCATCAATCAGCCCTGAGGAGGTGGGAGCTTCGGAAAGCCTCCCCTTCACTACTTAGAAAAGGAAAGAAGGGAGAGGGGAGAGTGACCTAGAAGGGATATAAGTATATCCCTTCCAAGACAACACAGATGCTGCTGGGACAACCCACTCACACTGTCTGATCATAAAACAGCCACAGCGTTCTCTAACTGAGTCTCCCTAACTTTGGGAAAGGATTAAGCATCTTTGGAAGCTTCTTTTCTTAAAGGCCCATGTCTTGTCTTCACCCAGGTGTGAGCCACAGGGAAAGCCCACGTGCATCCATGCTTTGGCTATGATTTTCCCCTTCTTCACACCCATAAGATATTAATCCTCCATGAATCTGCTTAGGAAAGTCCATGATCATTCTGCTAATTTCCAGATATACTCAGGAAGGGCGACAACAATTTGTGAAATTTGTGAACTCAACATACACTCTGTGTGGGGAGTCACTAGTGACCAAGACAGATCCAGACGTTCCCCTCCTAAAGTTCACTGTGATGTGATGAAGGCAATGCTAAAAGGAAATGAGGAAACACAGAACTGAGAGGCTAGGAGATGGGAACCGAAGCTCTTCACCTGACCCAGCCTTACAATCTGGATGAGGCCACTTCAGCCTTGGATACAGTGGAGGACTCACTGGACACTGAGCAGCCCAATGGATGGACATCTGCATAACTTAGCAGGTC
Source organism: Oreotragus oreotragus (assembly GCA_006410675.1). Lineage (NCBI taxonomy): Eukaryota > Metazoa > Chordata > Mammalia > Artiodactyla > Bovidae > Oreotragus > Oreotragus oreotragus. The sequence goes on along the minus strand of SJYX01014215.1, from coordinate 135,908 downwards.
TCTTTAATGAGTCTATGTTCTGAACCAACAATGGAGATCATTGGTCTAAGAAGATGGAAGACAGATTTTTTTTTTTAATTTTGAATTTTCTTGATAAATCTTGTCATGTGTGATGGTTCCTACTTAATTGGGGAAAAACATAAATTCTGAATCAGTATGTTAAAAATTAATAAACAGAAACCTCAATTTAATAGACTTGAGAGACCAGCAGGGGGAGCTCTCAGGACCTACAAACCTGACAGAGCACAGCCAGAAGAATGAGTCCTCTTCCTTCCGGCAAGGACCCAGCCAATGAAAAGCCGTGGATTCTTCCTGAATCAGAGCCTGCCCAACTTCCTCTTCCCCTCTGTAAGAGCACTCTCGTCCCCTTGCTGTGGGGGCGACTCGCACGTGGCTGGCTTACTGTGGTTGTGCTGTGCTGTGCTGAGTTGCTTTAGTTGTGTCCGACTCTTTGCGACTCAGTAGCCTATGGCCCACCAGGCACCTCTGTCCATGGGGATTCTCTGGGCAAGAATGCAGGAGTAGGTTGCCATGGCCTCCTCTAGGGTATCTACCCAATCCAGGGATCGAACCCAGGTCTCCTGAATTGCAGGTGAATTCTTTACCATCAGAGACACCAGGGAAGCCTGAATTTCAATTCTCTGCTAATCCCAAATAAACTCGTCTTTGCCAGATAATATCTAGCACTCTATCTGTTTCAGGTCAACAAGCACTGGTTTTCTTTTCTCTTAGGTTTGCAATTTCGTAAACACTGAAAATGACAAATTTTTCAAGTGTAAGTTATGTTTACATTTTTAACTTTTTACTACTTTTATTATAAGCTTTGTGCAATGAAACTTCAATCATGTGTGTGTATGTGAGTATATTTGTATGAATCTGTGTGTGCATGTGTGAGAATTTCTTCTTTGCTCATTTTGTTATTGTGATACTGCAAATATCAACTCTATATCTTTCCTTGAAGATATATTTTTCATCGTCTGTTGTTGGTTTTAAATATTTTATTATGTCCTTTAATATATACCAATTTTACAGCTTTACTATATCCATCCTATATATTTTTTCTTTATGATTGCCCCCCATGGCATTATTCTTAGAGAAGCATTTTCCATTCTGTGGTTAAGATTACTTATTTTCCTCATAGTGCTTTTAAATTTTTATTGATAATATTTTAAACTTGAAATTACATTAATGGATACTTGAAATAAGTACCCGACATTTTCCAAAAAAAAATTTACCAGTGTCCCTAGCATTATTTATTGATAAATCTGTCCTGTTTCTCAGATTTGACATACCAACCTTTATCATGCACCTGTGCTAAGTCGCTTCAGTCATGTTCGACTCTTCGCAACCCTATGGACTGTAACCACCCAGGCTCCTCTGTCCATGAGATTCTCCAGGCAAGAACCCTGGAGTGGGTTACACGCCTTCTTTGGGGGACTTTCCCGACCCAGGGATAGAATCTGCATCTCTTATGTCTCCTGAATTTGCAGGTCTCCTGGCTTTACCACTAGAGACAAGAAACCACTAAAAAAAATAGTAAACACACACACACACACGCTTTGAGGTGTTTCTGCATTTCTGATTTTGTCCCTCTGTTGTACCCCATTGTGAAGCAAGTGTCCTATTCTTGCAGGTGGTTAGGTTTTTACTGCTTGTGAGAGCCTTTAAAGTTGTTTCACTGGTGCTTATTTACTGTTTGCTTTGTAAATAGGGTGACTTTGAAAGGTGCTTTAAACAGTATGGGCCTGCTGGGGGGGTGGGGATATGCTTCTTTGAGTGGGGTTTTATATCTGCTTAGTAAGTTTCCAGTTTCAAGGAAACTGGAATAAATGTTTTGTGGAGGAGATCTCTCCAAGTGAGAAATAATGGAAAGTGATAACTGGTTCATGGAGACAAGAGGGAAGCTGCAAAACAAGGTGAGTCTAGGATTCTTCTGTCTTGCAACACTGATCAAGTTGAAGAAGTGTATGGCAGGAAGGGGCTGGGGCAGAATGAACTGGGCAGCTTTCCATTTGGACAGAACACCAAGACATATAAATTAGTCCTAATGCCACTAAGCTGTCATTTTCTGGAATTATCATCACTATTAAAATCATAATGGTTTTAATGAAGGTGTCATCCATACCAACACTTAGAAAGTAAAGCATGATGATGACTGAATTGGACGCTTGGACTGACCTTAGAAAAATGCTCCAGGAAGCTTAAGGATGTCCTGATTACCTAAGAGACTCTCCATCAGCCACATGACTCATTGCATTCATTTGCTTAGCAACGAAGATATTTATTTGGATTGACACCATTCAGAGCTCCATGACTCCCAGACAACCCCACCTCAGCCCCAGAGCTCTGCTTCCTAGAGAAGCAAATAGACCAAAACTTCCATAAATCCAGTTACAGGTGCTTTCCAACTAACCACAAAAATAACAAATATAGACACCAGAAAACTGTAAGTATAACGTGATTTATCTGATTGAAAAAAAGAGTTTAAACTCATTTTTTTTCCTCTACAATTCTTAGTAAGCAAACAAGCTGAGTGGTGTGTCTGGCAAAATTTCAGCCACTTTCTGATTTTCCTGTTACTGCCAACACTTGTAAAGAATAAACATCTATCAGGACAGTTGCATTCTTGGCTCAAATATGCAAAAGAGCTACCAGATTTCTAACTCAATTATTATGCAAAACAGACTCTTAAATAATCATGTTTCTCTTGCATGAGGGCTGCCTGAAATACTATAGAAGGTACCAACAAGGTCTTGTGTGCTTGGGTTCAAAATATGAAAGTTACATTCATTTTCTCCTGCTTGCTTAGGTTTTTGAAGCTGAGTATTTCACTCTCCCTTAGGTTTCCCTATAGGGCTTCCCTGGTGGTTCAGATGCTAGAGAAACAGACTGCAATGCAGGAGACCCAGGTTCAATCCCTGGGTCAGGAAGATCCCCTGGAGGCGTAAATGGCAACCCAGTCCAGGATCCTTGCCTGGTAAATCCCATGTACAGAGGAGCCTGGTGGGCGACAGTCCATGGGATTGCAAAGAGTCAGACACAACTAAGCAACTAACACACTTAGGTTTTAGGAAAGGGAGCTGTAAGCCTCCTATACCAAGTGAGAGATGATGCAGGTCTGAATAAGGACAACACCAAAATATAGAATGCCTCGACCTCATTCAGATAGGCAGTTGATGAATGCCATCTATGGGGTCGCACAGAGTCCAACACGACTGAAGCAACTTAGCAGCAGCAGCAGCAGCAGAGGAGATGCAGAGCAAAACCTGACAACTAATTTAGGCTGTGTCCTTTATAAGCGGAGAGGCTGGGCTTTAGTGCTGAACCTGTCACTCTGTAGCTACACTGAGTCTGAATTCCCCTTTTCTATAGGTTGCTGCTATTGCTGCTGCTAAGTCACTTCAGTCGTGTCAGACTCTGCAACCCCATAGATGGCAGCCCACCAGGCTCCCCCATCCCTGGGATTCTCTAGGCAAGAATACTAGAGTGTTTCTCTAGGTCGCAAAGAGTCGGACACGACTGAGCGACTTCACTTCACTTCTATAGGTTAACAGCTATCATATCTGCAGTATCAACTGAATTTGTGGATTCAAATGATGATATACAACAACCACAAGGGTCAGTAAATGACAAGTATATTGCAAAGGACGATTTATTATTATTATCTATATTTCTGCCTTTTGTAAACCTTAATGAATTCAATGGCAGCAGAGGGTCAGGTGCAGAAATGAACCTCTGGCCAAGCCTCAGGCTTCAAAGACTAGTTTTCTAGTCCAGATTCTGCCACATGTGTCTCTTTATCTCCCTCGTCTTATTTGCTTCTCAAATACAATTTCCTAATATTTAGAAGGAGTTATTTATTTCCCAAATCCCTTTAGGTTCTCAGCTTTGATTTTCTATTGTGCTTAAAATAAGCATAATAGAATCTCATTGGATTGTAAGGAATCAAATAGGGTCACATATGAGAAAATATGTTATAAATTGTAAAGGTTATGGGACTTTATCATGAATAATAACAGACAGGATCATGATATGATCCTTTAAAAGTTAAATTCCAGGCTTAGTTCAGCAGTAAACACAAATCACACTTTCACCTAAACACATGATTCTCTCATGGTTTCTCCTGTCACCATCTGACTAGGATAACCATCTCTCTTAGTATTTATACGCCAGCCTTCTTTGTCTCGTGTAGAATAGTTAACAGGGTGGGAGAGGGTGGAGAGTCCAGGCCCATCTCATACATTATTGGTGATAAGTATTCACATATAAGCGCATTATCTTTGAAGGTCTCTGTTTTCTATTTGTAAAATGAGAGATTTTTCAGGACTCTTTACAGCTTTTATTTCATGATAGGCTAGATTTAAGTTTTCTTAGGTGGAAAAAATGCATTTGTTTATATGATAAAAGATAACTATGTCATCAATTTCACAGTTATTAAAAAAAATCCTGGATAATTCTACTGAAAATTCAGATTGTTGTTAAAAATGTCTACTATTTATTGTTATTCTGTTAACTTGCCTGGCCATATGCTATAGGATTTATATGACATGAATTTCTTAGGGCTTCCTGCAACCTGCTGGGGTAGGTATGACTTTTTTCTGCCATGAATGGATGAATAATTCAGCTGCAGAAGAATCAACCAGTTTGACTAATTTTATGGAAGTTTGAAATTACAGAGCTAGAAGCTAAATCAAATATTCTAACTTACCAGGCTACTAATTTTCTAAGTCAACAAACTAAATATATATTCATTTGACAATTCAATTCAATTAGACAGAGTATTGTATTGGTCTACATGGATCCCAAGTTCAAATGTCTGCAGATGCCAGACAGGTGACCCACCTAAGTAAAGACTTCCCAGGAGGTCTACCCTTGGACGGGTCAAGGGCAACCTCTGTGCTTCTCACGAAATGGCTGCCAGGGGGGAATTAGGTCCACTTTCCCCAGATCTTCCAATTGTGCTGAGAAATCAGAATACTGGATCATTTTAAAAACCAAATCTCCAACTTTAACATGCTGGGAACAATTACAAAAAATAAACACTGTGTGTCTCCAGACAAAACACATCCAGAGACCTCACACTGTCAGTTTGCAAACTCTGATGTAAAAATGTGTCCTCACTAATTCAAAAGGGGTCATGTTTTCCTTTGTATGAAGCCATGTGGAACATACAAGAAACCATTAAGTGACTCAAACACCAGCAGCAGGATACAGTAGTGGAATGACTTTATTATCTGCGGTTCCCACTATTTCTGTACATGTGTCCAAGGGTGGAGTTTTCCCACTTGCCCCAGGGGACATTTAGGGCAGTTCTATGACTGCTTTATTCACTTCTTTATTAAAAACAAAACAAACTAACAAAAATTTACCCACAAATTTTTACCCCTCCCCAAACTTCTCAAACTTCTAGGTCATTTTAGGGTATACAATTCATAAACTGAATTATCTATGTAATGCTCAGTACTCAGAATATATTTTACAATTGGAACTTTTCCTAATAAGTCCTGACTGCCTCACAGCCCTGCCTCCAGCTGAAGGGAAGCCTGTACTGAGATGGTGAGTAAGTGAGCATCTTCTTATGTCCCTAATTCTGAGCTGCTTCTTCCTCCTTTTGGTAACCGCAACATTTGACCCTGTGTTCAGTAGGATCACAGTTCCTGAAAGATGTCCGCATCCTGATCCCCAGAGCCTGTGAATATATTAGGTGACCTGGGAAAGGAGAAGTAAGCTTGCTGAGCATCAGACCTTAAAGGAAGGAGATGATCTTGAGTAATCTGAGTGAGCCCAGTGTAATCACATGGGTCATTAAAAGTGGAAGAGGGAGGGGGGCAGAACCAGAGAGACAGGAGGCTAGAGGAAGGGACTGAGATAAGGAATGTGGTAGCCTCTATCAGCAGGAAAATATAAGAAAACTGATTCTCCCCTGCAAGTTCTGAAAGGGGTGCAACCCTGTCAACCCCTGGTCTTACCCAGTGATGGGCATTTCAGACATGCGACCTCCAAAAGCGTAAGACGACAAAGTTGCATGGTTTTAAGCCACTGAGCCTGTGATAATTTGTTACAGAGGGAATAGAATATTAACACAGACTCCTCAACAGTGAAAGTCTGGAAACAAAGGAGAGGTCAGGGGACCTGAATGTTCTTATTCAGTGGCTCTGTGGTGATCTAGAATTTGGCAAATGTTTAAGGTTGAACCAAGTGGACTACCATGGTGGCCCAGACGGTAAAGAACCTGCGTGCACTGCAGGAGACTTGGGTTCAATCCTTGGGTCAGGAAGATATCCTGAAGGAGGAAATGTCAATCTACTCCAGTATTCTTGCCTGGAGAATTCCATGGAGAGAGGAACCTGGTGGCCTACAGTCCATGGGGTCACAAAGAGTTGGACACGACTAAGCAACTCACCCCACCCCGCACCCCAACACACACACACATGGTGGACAGAATCACGTGGTTGCCTTATTCCTGTGGTTTTCCTGATGTGAGGAAACCAGCCCAGTTCAGGTTGACTGTTTTTCATTTTCTCCACATCCCAAGGCATGCAGGCTCCTTTCTGGCTTCCCCTGCTCGGAGCCCTCCACTTCCTTTTGGGGGCACTTCTACAAAAAAGCTTCTCTGGGGCACGTTGTCCACATGGAAGGATAATTGTGATGCCTTTTAGCTTCAAAACCTTGATGGTAGACTTTCCTCCAAAACTGGCCCTTCCTCACGCTGCTCCCCACCTGTCCCTTCTCTCCAGCAATATTCAGACACCAGTGGTGCCAGATCCCAGCCTGCGGGAGTCACGCAGTGAGCTTTGTAACTTGACTTGGATGGAAGGGGCTCTTCTCTCCATGGTAAGAGGGCAGCAGTTGTGTGACAGCTCTCTCCCAGAAAGGATTCTTCAAATTCCATCCCTCCCATCCAATTTCCATCACTCTGACACTCTCGCTGTGGGAGGATCACTTAAGAGCACCTAACCAGTTCTCAAAAACATCATTCGAAAAAGAAAATTGCATTTGTCTCGTATCTCATTTGGGAATTTGCCTCAGACAGAATTTTCTCTTACTGAACATCATGTAACTAACCAAGGTTGGGATTTCTGCCTGTGAATTAGTTAACTGAGGAAAGAAGAAAAGCAAGAAAAGGGAAAAAAAAATTTTTTTTAATCCTCTCACCTAAACACTCTATATAAATAGAATGTTTCCCATTATTTTTTTCCGTGTAATTACTTCATTGCTGCAGTTTTTCTTGACAGCATCCTTATGATAATTGAGGACTGAAAATCTCTGCCAATATTCCCCCAGATGGGTTGATTGCACTTTCCTCTCACTTCCTATAATATTTTATTTAATGTTCACTGTAAGGAGAGTCTAAATGAAAGATTTTTTCAATGCCTAAATTTATAAATATGCATCTAACAAATCACTGGAAGTTAAAAAATTAAAATTTTCTAAGTCTAGATTGATGTGGAAAGCTACAACCAGTTTTAAAATTTTGTATACATGAGAAACACCTGTGGATCCAGTTAAGATGCAGATTTTTGGTTCTTGCCAACTACAGGGTCTGTTTTTTTAAGTTTAGAGCCTGGCTCAGGAAGCTTCATGGTACTCAGCATGTTATTTCTTGTCTGTTACGACACAGCCAGAGTGATAACTTGTTATTGAAATCTCCGAAATTATCTAGTATTTTATCAATGTCTCTAAAGTCCCTGCTGTTGTATTCCCAGTGTTTATACCAAGGATAATGACCATTGACAGGAGGGCTTTGGGAGTTACATTAGAGGTGGTATGGAATTTACAAAAGAGTTCGTATGTTGTGTCTCAGAACTCTTCAAGCCACTGACATTTTCCGTCATTGGCATTAAAGCTTTGGACTCTACTCTGCAATTAAAAGTCATTATCTCTGACATGCCTGGAAATTTAGAGGAAGCCTGCTTTTAGTTTTTATTTTCAGTTTGAATGTCGACCTGTTTCCCAAGGATTCACAATATGAGTCCACAGAGACGTGCTACCATGAGGCTGAGTGGTAGGATTTCCATTTCAGTTTAAAACAGACCCACAGTATACTTAGGGGCTTCCCAGGTGGCACTAGTGGTAAAGAACCTGTCCAACAATGCAGAAGACATAAGGGGCACAGCTTCAGTCCCTGGGTTGGGAAGATCCCTTGGAGGAGGGCGTGGCAACCCACTCCAGTATTCATGCCTGGAGAATCCCTGGGACAGAGGAGGCTGGTAGGCTACAGTTCATAGGGTCACAAAGAGTTGGGCACGACTGAACATTGTAGGACACATGCGCATTGTATCAATTGACTCAAGATGAGGTGCTTCCCATGGATTTTCTAATTCTGATCAACAGTTGCCCCTGGTGGTTTTGCTGTCTATATGATTTCAAACATTCCAAGCATGTTGGATTTTTATGGTGGTACACTCATTTTAAAGAGAGTTGTGGTTCCTACCTCTCCGGCATAAACCATGATTTTGTCACTGGAACCTGCATTAGAAGAGGTAGAAATGACTTAGATGCTTCTAGTCAAATTTGGCTTCCTTTATTTCCTCAAAATTGAGATGGCAAAATTAGAGTACAGACAGCGTTTGATTTGTGTCCAGAAAGAAGGTGTCCATGGACAGAGGAAGTGATGCTGTGTGCTTATGAAAAGTTTGTCAATATGTGACTTCCACTACCACCTCCATCAATCAGCCCTGAGGAGGTGGGAGCTTCGGAAAGCCTCCCCTTCACTACTTAGAAAAGGAAAGAAGGGAGAGGGGAGAGTGACCTAGAAGGGATATAAGTATATCCCTTCCAAGACAACACAGATGCTGCTGGGACAACCCACTCACACTGTCTGATCATAAAACAGCCACAGCGTTCTCTAACTGAGTCTCCCTAACTTTGGGAAAGGATTAAGCATCTTTGGAAGCTTCTTTTCTTAAAGGCCCATGTCTTGTCTTCACCCAGGTGTGAGCCACAGGGAAAGCCCACGTGCATCCATGCTTTGGCTATGATTTTCCCCTTCTTCACACCCGTAAGATATTAATCCTCCATGAATCTGCTTAGGAAAGTCCATGATCATTCTGCTAATTTCCAGATATACTCAGGAAGGGCGACAACAATTTGTGAAATTTGTGAACTCAACATACACTCTGTGTGGGGAGTCACTAGTGACCAAGACAGATCCAGACGTTCCCCTCCTAAAGTTCACTGTGATGTGATGAAGGCAATGCTAAAAGGAAATGGGGAAACAGAACTGAAAGGCTAGGAGATGGGAACCGAAGCTCTTCACCTGACCCAGCCTTACAATCTGGATGAGGCCACTTCAGCCTTGGATACGGTGGAGGACTCACTGGACACTGAGCAGCCCAATGGATGTGTATCTGCATAACTTTGCAGGTCTCTTTAATGAGTCTATGTTCTGAACCAACAATGGAGATCATTGGTCTAAGAAGATGGAAGACAGATTTTTTTTTAAATTTTGAATTTTCTTGATAAATCTTGTCATGTGTGATGGTTCCTACTTAATTGGGGGAAAACATAAATTCTGAATCAGTATGTTAAAAATTAATAAACAGAAACCTCAATTTAATAGACTTGGGAGACCAGCAGGGGGAGCTCTCAGGACCTGCAAACCTGACAGAGCACAGCCAGAAGAATGAGTCCTCTTCCTTCCGGCAAGGACCCAGCCAATGAAAAGCCGTGGATTCTTCCTGAATCAGAGCCTGCCCAACTTCCTCTTCCCCTCTGTAAGAGCACTCTCGTCCCCTTGCTGTGGGGGCGACTCGCACGTGGCTGGCTTACTGTGGTTGTGCTGTGCTGTGCTGAGTTGCTTTAGTTGTGTCCGACTCTTTGCGACTCAATAGCCGATGGCCCACCAGGCACCTCTGTCCATGGGGATTCTCTGGGCAAGAATGCAGGAGTAGGTTGCCATGGCCTCCTCTAGGGTATCTACCCAATCCAGGGATCGAACCCAGGTCTCCTGAATTGCAGGTGAATTCTTTACCATCAGAGACACCAGGGAAGCCTGAATTTCAATTCTCTGCTAATCCCAAATAAACTCGTCTTTGCCAGATAATATCTAGCACTCTATCTGTTTCAGGTCAACAAGCACTGGTTTTCTTTTCTCTTAGGTTTGCAATTTCGTAAACACTGAAAATGACAAATTTTTCAAGTGTAAGTTATGTTTACATTTTTAACTTTTTACTACTTTTATTATAAGCTTTGTGCAATGAAACTTCAATCATGTGTGTGTATGTGAGTATATTTGTATGAATCTGTGTGTGCATGTGTGAGAATTTCTTCTTTGCTCATTTTGTTATTGTGATACTGCAAATATCAACTCTATATCTTTCCTTGAAGATATATTTTTCATCGTCTGTTGTTGGTTTTAAATATTTTATTATGTCCTTTAATATATACCAATTTTACAGCTTTACTATATCCATCCTATATATTTTTTCTTTATGATTGCCCCCCATGGCATTATTCTTAGAGAAGCATTTTCCATTCTGTGGTTAAGATTACTTATTTTCCTCATAGTGCTTTTAAATTTTTATTGATAATATTTTAAACTTGAAATTACATTAATGGATACTTGAAATAAGTACCCGACATTTTCCAAAAAAAAATTTACCAGTGTCCCTAGCATTATTTATTGATAAATCTGTCCCGTTTCTCAGATTTGACATACCAACCTTTATCATGCACCTGTGCTAAGTCGCTTCAGTCATGTTCGACTCTTTGCAACCCTATGGACTGTAACCACCCAGGCTCCTCTGTCCATGAGATTCTCCAGGCAAGAACCCTGGAGTGGGTTACACGCCTTCTTTGGGGGACTTTCCCGACCCAGGGATAGAATCTGCATCTCTTATGTCTCCTGAATTTGCAGGTCTCCTGGCTTTACCACTAGAGACAAGAAACCACTAAAAAAAATAGTAAACACACACACACACACGCTTTGAGGTGTTTCTGCATTTCTGATTTTGTCCCTCTGTTGTACCCCATTGTGAAGCAAGTGTCCTATTCTTGCAGGTGGTTAGGTTTTTACTGCTTGTGAGAGCCTTTAAAGTTGTTTCACTGGTGCTTATTTACTGTTTGCTTTGTAAATAGGGTGACTTTGAAAGGTGCTTTAAACAGTATGGGCCTGCTGGGGGGGTGGGGATATGCTTCTTTGAGTGGGGTTTTATATCTGCTTAGTAAGTTTCCAGTTTCAAGGAAACTGGAATAAATGTTTTGTGGAGGAGATCTCTCCAAGTGAGAAATAATGGAAAGTGATAACTGGTTCATGGAGACAAGAGGGAAGCTGCAAAACAAGGTGAGTCTAGGATTCTTCTGTCTTGCAACACTGATCAAGTTGAAGAAGTGTATGGCAGGAAGGGGCTGGGGCAGAATGAACTGGGCAGCTTTCCATTTGGACAGAACACCAAGACATATAAATTAGTCCTAATGCCACTAAGCTGTCATTTTCTGGAATTATCATCACTATTAAAATCATAATGGTTTTAATGAAGGTGTCATCCATACCAACACTTAGAAAGTAAAGCATGATGATGACTGAATTGGACGCTTGGACTGACCTTAGAAAAATGCTCCAGGAAGCTTAAGGATGTCCTGATTACCTAAGAGACTCTCCATCAGCCACATGACTCATTGCATTCATTTGCTTAGCAACGAAGATATTTATTTGGATTGACACCATTCAGAGCTCCATGACTCCCAGACAACCCCACCTCAGCCCCAGAGCTCTGCTTCCTAGAGAAGCAAATAGACCAAAACTTCCATAAATCCAGTTACAGGTGCTTTCCAACTAACCACAAAAATAACAAATATAGACACCAGAAAACTGTAAGTATAACGTGATTTATCTGATTGAAAAAAAGAGTTTAAACTCATTTTTTTTCCTCTACAATTCTTAGTAAGCAAACAAGCTGAGTGGTGTGTCTGGCAAAATTTCAGCCACTTTCTGATTTTCCTGTTACTGCCAACACTTGTAAAGAATAAACATCTATCAGGACAGTTGCATTCTTGGCTCAAATATGCAAAAGAGCTACCAGATTTCTAACTCAATTATTATGCAAAACAGACTCTTAAATAATCATGTTTCTCTTGCATGAGGGCTGCCTGAAATACTATAGAAGGTACCAACAAGGTCTTGTGTGCTTGGGTTCAAAATATGAAAGTTACATTCATTTTCTCCTGCTTGCTTAGGTTTTTGAAGCTGAGTATTTCACTCTCCCTTAGGTTTCCCTATAGGGCTTCCCTGGTGGTTCAGATGCTAGAGAAACAGACTGCAATGCAGGAGACCCAGGTTCAATCCCTGGGTCAGGAAGATCCCCTGGAGGCGTAAATGGCAACCCAGTCCAGGATCCTTGCCTGGTAAATCCCATGTACAGAGGAGCCTGGTGGGCGACAGTCCATGGGATTGCAAAGAGTCGGACACAACTAAGCAACTAACACGCTTAGGTTTTAGGAAAGGGAGCTGTAAGCCTCCTATACCAAGTGAGAGATGATGCAGGTCTGAATAAGGACAACACCAAAATATCAAGGGAAAATCAGAGTGAATGAAACCAGAGTCAGAAGTGATAACCAATAATGCATGTAGGTGGATTTGACGTGGAAGGTAACAGAAGCCACCGGGAGGCAGTCTTGTACAGGGAAACAAGCATAGGCTTGGCATTTGGACAGGTCCAGTGGGGACGCTGGCTCCACCAGCTCCTCGCTGTGTGACTCTGAGTAACTTGCTTACCCTTTCTCAGTCTCAATATCAGTCATATGAAATCCCAACCTTAAAGGGCTCTTGTGGGGAGCTGATTGCTTCATACATAGTGTGCACTTACCAAATCTTGGTTCTGCACCTTTTTGTTCATTTCATTTCCTTGATTCCCATAGCAACTCAGAGGGTTTATATCACCACCTCCTCTCTTTGTTCTGAAATAACAAGCCAATCTTCTTCCCTCTTGCCTCTTATCTCAGATTCATTCTGCAAACCATATTTAGAATTACTATCTGAAGCTGCTAATTACTATTCCCATACACAATATCCTTGTGCAATAATTTGTGGTAGCTAATTACTTCTTATGGAATTAAATGCCTTCGCTGTTCATTATCGGGGACAGGGCACAGTGGCTCTGTAAAGATATTAGCTTAGGGTTTGAGCAGACGCACTTGGGTACCATAGCCCTGGACCATCTAGAGAGATGACAAGCACTGAGATTGGGAGGTAAAGCAGAGAAGTTATTTGACTGATCCCTAGGAAGAAATCTTCTTAACGAAGATACATCAACCTGAATGAGCTTTTACCACATGTGCTCATATTTTATCCTTTTAATTCAAATAAAGGGAAAGCACATGACGAACACACGCACAAACCCATACACTTGCAGAAGTGAGCAAGTGAGCCTTCTGTGAAGATTGTCTCAGCACCTGACTGGGGTGGAGGTAGCACCCAGGTGGACTAGGGAACCTCTAGGTCAGATGACTCTATAACACGTGAATCCCCACTTGGACATCATGAACTCTACTCCCAGCGCCCTTAGGACAACATCCTAGCATTTATTTCTGAACATCCTGTACTCAGTATTCCTCACCCAGGAAGCCTTCCCTGACTTCCTCTCCCTAAACAGCCAATCTCTTTTCCGTGATCGCAGTACTATGCCCTCGTATCTTATATTGTACTTAGCATACTGGTTTTGAAATAACAATTCTTGAACTTATTGAGAAAAAAATGGGGTTTCTTTGATTCTAGCATTTTCAGTGTTTATCACTGATCAGGTTGAGTGGTGGCCCTTTGAATGAATGTTTTTGGTGGATGAGGCTGAGGTTAGAGAAAAATGACCTCCTGATGGCTCTAGAATTAGAGAAGGCTCAGACTTCCCCCCATTCCCTCTGTGTGCTCGTTTCATCTCCTCCCAGTGTGTACAGGCACGTGTCTCAGCTTTATGTCCATGTCCCCTAAGCCCTCTCTGCTCCCTTTTTCGAGAGGTGCTATCCAGTGTGTGTCTGCTTTAGACTGAATCTCTGTGATCCCTCAAAATTCATCTGTTGAAATCTAGCCCTGAGTGTGATGATATTTAAGATGGGGCCTTTGGGAGGTGATTAGGGCAGGAAGGTGTGGCCCTAATGAGTATATTAGAGCCCTTATGACAGAGAGGTGTGTCCCCGCAGCCCGCTCCCAAGAGCTTCCTTGCCCCTTTCACCATCTAAAGACACAGCTGGAAGAGGGCCATCTAAGAACCAGGAAGTGGGTTCTCAGACATGGCATCTCAGGCTTTCAGCTTCCAGAAGAGTGAGAAAAAAAAAAAAAAATTTGTTGTTCAAGCCACCCAGGCTTTGGTGTTTTTATTATAGCAGCACAAGCGCTGTGGCTGTATTTAAGTATCTCATGTGTGCTGAGGTGCTACATCTACATCGAGCTCCAGCTTGCAACTGGCTCACACGTCCAGCAGCCTGGTCCACAATTCTAGCTGGAGGTCGAATGGAGGTTTCAACCAGACATGGACCACAGTGAAGTCTTTACACTCTTTACCTCAAACTGACTTATTCCCACATCCTTCACACCTCAGGCCCCACATTCTGCTCTGCTCTGTGTTCATTGGAAGGACATGCTGAAGCTGAAACTCCAATACTTTGGTCACCTGATGAGAAGAGCTGACTCATTGGAAAAGACCCTGAAGCTGGGAAAGATGGAGAGCAGGAGGAGAAGGGGACGACAGAGGATGAGATGGTTGGATGGCATCACCGACTCGATGGACGTGGGTTTGGGTGGACTCCAGGAGTTGGTGATGGACAGGGAGGCCTGGTGTGCTGCAATTCATGGGGTCGCAAAGAGTCGGACACGAGTGAGCAACTGAACTGAACTGAACTGACTGTGTACAGACTATTCTGTGTCTCTGTGCTGGATACTTCATACAGCAGTATTTGTCTTCCTGCCTTTTCTCTTTGTCAGACAATCTATGCTTTCTCTGATCTGATAGTTGTTTTCACACAATGCCCGATCTTTTTATAAATTCTTCCTTGATTATCACTACACCCTTGTCATCACACATGTATTGTTTAAATGTTACCTCTTAATTGAGACTTCTCTTATCAATCTACTCTCTCCTTACACAACCAGTGACTCTGTATCACATGACTATGTTGCACTTTTATTACAAATGTTAGTTTCCACCTTAAATCATTGATGGATAGATTAGTTGACTGAAGATTGGTGTCTTTTCCTTGCCACTAGCTAGACTCTGGATGGATGCCTAGAAAAATGTATGTTCCAGTAGGAGAGATTCGTTGAGCAACTTGTTGAATGGATAAGTGAATCTGAACAGGATTATATACATTCAGGCAGTCAAACTACCGTATCTTACAGATGGTCAAAGGGCCATCCTGAAGATTCATCCTGAAAAGGATCTGGTGTTCCATCCCTGGGGCATTGCTCTTTTCTATTCCCACTATGTTCTGTCTTTATTATTATTATTCTGTATAATAACTTTTGCATAACTCTACACTTGGGGAATAGAGATAGCAGTACAGCCTCTGTATTATGCCTGAGACCAACTTTTAGAGCTTTAAAATGTTATGTGCAAATTTTATAGGAAAATGAGAAAAGAACCCTTAGGTTTGGGTTGATGATGGTTCCCGGAGATCCAGTATCTGTGGCATCACTACTATAGGAATGCTCATCAATCTTCTTCTTTCTATTCTACCCACCAGTACCCCACATCCTACTGCTTTGCTTTCCTGGGCTGTTTTTTCTACTAAGCATTTTCTTTTGTTCTTTGAAACCAAATGTGTACACTCCATATGCTTTTCAGAATGGAGGCAGCTGTCGCCCAAATTGTTTGTCTTTGTATCAATATTGCATTGTTATTAAAAATGCTCATTCATTTTCTAATCCTTAAATCAGTGATTTCTTTGGGAAACAAAACAAATGTAAATATTTGGAAACAAGTTTAAATTTTTGGCATTGTTTCCATCTACCTTCTTCAAGATAGCATGAAAATATCACTCCACACACATTACAAATTGGAAATGAAATTGTGGTTATTTAGGGGCTTTTTCTTAAAAAATCTAACCTAGATTTTGTTCTGGTCCATTCAATCTAATTGAGACTGTGTGTGTATGTATGTCTGTGTGGGGTATTATTTTGATTTTTTTTTTTTGCAAAAGATATGCAATTTCATGCCAAAAGTCAGTGAGTTACAATAAATTCAATTTTCTTTTACATTTGATTTTTTTTTGAAAAATATGTTGAATTTCTTGTACCCGTAGTTACAACTGAATGTGGGCTTTGTATGTCTGTTACAATTGAAATAGAAAAGAGGAGGAAAAGGTGAAAAAAAAATATGATGATAAGTATATGGTTTTAAAAAGAATATTCTGAGCAAATTGGAATTTGTTATGTTGAATTCTGACTTAAGTTCTAAACTTTGTATCATCTAAATACAAAGAATCACCCAGTTCCTTTTCCTACTAATTTTTCTTCCTTTAAACTTCACCATAATTGCCACCATTGTAAATTGGCAAGAGAAATGGAAAGAAGAAAATGTAACATGAATTATTACCAAAAAGTAATTAGCCTCCAATTAAAATAAATAAATTTAAATTAAAAAAAATACAAAAAATTATAGATAATGCTTTGTAAGCTGTTGAGATTTTATTAACTTATACACTTAAAAATGAGGGTTTTCAGTGTTTTTTTTTTTTTTTCTCTGAATTGCATGCAGTTTCTGTGTTAGGCTCTGGAGGACTCCTGTCTCTTATACATTGTAACATGAATTATTACCAAAAAGTAATTAGCCTCCAATTAAAATAAATAAATTTAAATTAAAAAAAATACAAAAAATTATAGATAATGCTTTGTAAGCTGTTGAGATTTTATTAACTTATACACTTAAAAATGAGGGTTTTCAGTGTTTTTTTTTTTTTTCCTCAACTCTGAATTGCATGCAGTTTCTGTGTTAGGCTCTGGAGGACTCAATGGAAAACTGGGCACAATCTCCTCTCTGAAGATGTCTGTGATTCCACAGGGGACCCAGACAATAAACAGGCAGAAGTCCGATGTGTGCTACAGTATGGAGCATGCAGGGCACTAACACATATTTAATGCAAGGTGGGGCTGTCGGTGAATGGACTTTCCTTGGAGGAAGGGACATGAAGCTGAGAATGGAAGAATGACTGGGATATAACTGCAGGGACAGTAGGGAGTAGAGTGATATGGGAGGATCTGGGCAGAAGAAAACCTGTGTGCAAGTGTCTGAAGGACATGGAGATGATGCCACATGTGTGGGCTTCCCTGGTGGCTCAGACGGTAAAAGCATCTGCCTGCAATGTAGGGGATCTGGGTTCGATCCTTGGGCTGGGAAGATTCCCTGGAGGAGGGCATGGCAATCCACTCCAGTATTCTTGCCTGGAGAATCCCCATGGACAGAGGAGCCTGGTGGGCTACAGTCCATGCAGTTGCAAAGAGTTGGACACGACTGAGCGTCTAAACACAGCACAGTGAGGAGGTGAAGATAGCAGACCAACAAGGGGTGGCTGGACGTTCAAATGGGAAACTGGTTTCCAAAGATCAAAAGGTCTCATGAGTCAGTTTAAATGATCAGGATTTTATCATCTGTGAGCACTAGGAACCCCTGAGGGTTTTTAAGCAAGGGGTGAGAGCCATCATACAGAGTTCCTCTGCTCTTTTGTTCCTTTATATCTCCAATTCTAGGTCTTGATACTTAAAAAGTCATGGGTATTGAAAAAACCCATGAAGACACAGAAGGCAATGGATAGAAAAGCAGACACCTATTCCTAGTGCGGGAAGATATGATGCAGTTAAAGCACAGCCTTGCAGCCTGGTAGCTTAGGAACAAATCCTACCAGACATCTACGGGTGAGTTGCTTTATCTCTATGCCCCAGTGTCTGCATTTGTCAAACAGGGTGTTTCATATTGCCTTTGTTCATAAAATTCCTGGACTGTCAAGTCATGCTGAAAGTTGCACAGCTCAAGGGGTTTCATTCACATCACAGACTGTAAGGCTGAGCCGACATAGGATTATGTGGGTTGGTATATGTAATGGGCTCAGGTCAGAGCCAGGCTCACAGTGGGTGACAGGTGAGTGCCAGCTATCTTTATAACGAATGTCCTGGGCCTTTATCAGCATTACTTTATGACCACAGCCTTCAACCCACCCCTGATATTCACAAGGCTTGGACCAATTATGCCAACTTTGACTTCTGATGCCATCCTATCTCGAGAGGAACCTTGGGAGCACACTCATGGACAAGCTACTCCGTCTACCCGCCCCAAGCTCCATTCCACTTAAGCACTCCTGTGTTTGAAAGTGAACACCTTTTTCTATCCCTCAAGCTATGAGGGAGTCTTTTTTCTGAAAGAAAGAACTGTAGCAGGTCTAGGAATGGGCATGTACCTATTAGAGATTTCAGAGACCTGAGTTTCAGGACAGCGATTCAAAAAGAGGAAGTGAAGAACTTCCCTGATGGTCCAGTGGTTAATAACCCATGCTTTCATTGTTTGATCCCTGTCACGATGGCTTCTTGGGAGAAAAGCTATGACAAATCTAGATAATGTGTTAAAAAGCAGAGACTCTTCTGACAAAGCTTTATACAATTAAGGTTATGGTATTCCCAGTGGTCACGTACAGTTTTGAGAACTGGACTGTAAAGAAGGCAAAATTCCAAAGAATTGATGCTTTCAAATTGTGATGCTGAAGACTCCTGAAAGTCCCTTGGACTACAAGGAGATCAAACCAATCTTAGGGGAAACCAAAACTGCATACTCATTGGAGGGACTGATGTTGAAGCTGAAGCTCCAGCATTTTCGTTATCTGGTGCAAACAGCCAACTCATTGGGAAGGTCCCTGATGCTGGGAAAGATTGAGGGTGGAAGGAAAGGAGGACATCAGAGGGTGAGATGATTGGATGGCATCACCGATGCAATGGACATGAACTTGGGCAAACTTCCGGAGATTGTGAGGGACAGGAAGGCCTGGCATGCGGCAGTCCATGGAGCTGCAAAGAGTCACACACAACTGGGCAACTGGACAACAACAGGAAACTAAGATCCCACGGGCTGCATGGCCAAAAATAAATAAAATTAATTCAAAAGAAGGAAGTGAGTTCTCAGCTGGTGTGACTCCATGGACCTCTTGCGCTGTGGGGCTGGGGACAGCTGCTGAAGGATGGAGGGGGCCACGAGGAGGAGTGCCAATTGCCAGGACAACAAGCATCTTGAATAGCTATGCTTGATTTTGACCTTTCTAATTCCTTCTAAGCTGTTAAACACTCATGGACCTAAAAGAGAAGACAGGGACACATTTAAATTTCACTGTCCCCATGGGCAAGAAGAAGAGCCCTGAGAGGTTGGGAGAACATTCTGTCACCTGGAACACGCCCTCCTTCCCTTGGTTAAGGACGCTTTGAAGGCTTCATAGCTCTATTTCACCACCTACACAGAGGCAAGGGGGGCCATGAAACATGCAATATCTAAATCTCATACCATAGCTCCTTCTAGGTTTGATAAACTCTAATGGAGTGTGCTGGAGAAGAAAACAGCAACCCACTCCAGTATTCTTGCCTAGGAAGTCCCATGGACAGAGGATCCTGGTGGGCTGCAGTTCATGGGGTCACAAAAGAGTTGGCCATGACTTAGCGACTAAACAACTACAGTGGAGTGTGCACAGGTAACCAGCTCTCACAGATTTAGAACCGAATGGACTTTGGAGCCAGATCAACCTCACTTTCACTTTGTTCTGCTCCTTATTAACTGATGTGGTTTTGCATCTGAGTCTCCTGATCTTCATCTGTGAAAAGTGAATATCACACTTATTTCTTAGTATTTAGGAGAATACGCACAATCAGGAATCTTAAGCATCGATTACACTGTGAAGAGGTCATTAAAATTGTATTACCATTCCACATTTTCCTCATCAGTGGAAGAGAAAATAACTTGGGGCTGCATGGCACCCCACTCCAGTACTCTTGCCTGGAAAATCCCATGGATGGAGGAGACTGGTAGGCTGCAGTCCATGGGGTCGCTGAGTCGGACACGACTGAGTGACTTCCCTTTCAGTTTTCACTTTCATGCATTGGAGAAGGAAATGGCAACCCACTCCAGTGTTCTTGCCTGGAGAATCCCAGGGACAGGGAGCCTGGTAGNCATGGATGGAGGAGACTGGTAGGCTGCAGTCCATGGGGTCGCTGAGTCGGACACGACTGAGTGACTTCCCTTTCAGTTTTCACTTTCATGCATTGGAGAAGGAAATGGCAACCCACTCCAGTGTTCTTGCCTGGAGAATCCCAGGGACAGGGAGCCTGGTAGGCTTCTGTCTATGGGGTCGCACAGAGTCGGACATGACTGAAGCGACTTAGCAGCAGCAGCAGCACATTATTTAGTCCAGAATGCAAGCTCTTTACATGAGGATCAGATCTTATTGTCTGTGCAGTTGGACTGCTCAGAATTCCATAAACATTCCTGTGGTTTTTGCTCCTTACCTTTCAAGCAGTCACTCTTGGATGCTCCCAAGGATCCAGTCTCTCTCCACGCTTACACCTGCTAGAACCCTCTTCTGTTCAGGCACCATGCTCTTCAGAGGAGATGTACTTGGCCCTGGTAGGAAATCTTCAAGTCAGTAATTGCAGCTCCATTTCCACTTCCTGTTTGATTTTAAAATTGGGAATATAACACACATTCAACCATTAGGGGAGGGCTTCCAGTGAGGTCCCTTAATGTTTAAGAGCTTCCCTGGTAGCTCAGGTGGTAAAGAATCTACCTGCAATGTGGGAGGCCTGGGTTTGATTCCTGGGTTAGGAAGATCCCCTGGGGAAGGGAATGGCTACCCACTCCAGTATTCTTGCCTGGAGAATTCCATGGACAGAGGAGCCTGGGAGTGGGGGTGTACAGCCCATGGGGTTGCAAAGAGTTGGACATGACTGAGCAACTAACATTTTCACTTTCACTTGATCCTTAAAGAGGACCCAAGGCTACTATGGTTTTACTCCCCAGACATTTAGATGCATTTGTGTTATGATTTGAGGTGAAGAACTCCTGCAGCATCCAACAAATGAGGGAGGAAGGGCAAAAGGCTTTTAATCTAGATAGGAAGTGCTCAAACTCTAGATTTCTTGTTGAGTTTGAGAAAACCAAGTCAAATAAAACAACCTCTTCCTAATAAGTCATCTGGGTTGCAATGAACACCTCTTAACCTTTGACCATGCTCTTGGTTTTTATTGAAAAGCCCCCTGCTTCTTTTCTATTTGTTGTGGTCAGATGCTCAAGAGTGTCCAACTCTTCAGAACCCCATGAACTGCAGCCCATCAGCCTCCCCTCTCTATGGGATTTTTCAGGCAAAATACTGGAGTGAGTTGCCCTTTTCTCCTCTAGGAGATCTTCCTGACCCAGGGATTGAACCTGCATCTCTTACATCTCCTGCACTGGCAGGTAGGTTCTTTACTACTGCACCATCTGGGAAGTCACCCTTCAAGGTCCAGTTAAGTGAAATTGTTGCAGTGATAGTTGGTGAATAGTTTGGTTTTAGATGTTTAAAGACACTGTTCCGTTTTTATTTTCCCACCAATTTACTCAATATTTGAGATTTTTTCAATGACTAAGTCCCTCTTCTAAGTCCAGAGGTTACATAGAATAAAAGACAGGGAATTGGAAATTCATCAAGCAGAAAATGTAATTAAAATGTGTTTGCCACAACGGAGATATGTACAAGTTAATAATAGAGCCAGAGAGAAAAAATGTTGAATCTGAGCCTTTAAGCTATAAATAAATGGAATAAGAAAAGTAACGCATTTCCTTTTAAGCATTTACTATTACCTATGGGAAGCCTGCCTATTCAAACTGTTAATACCATGATCAAAGGAATGGAGACAAACGAGGATCGTCCTGGTGTTAGTACCCCCCAAAGCATAAGCAACCCTAAAAAACTTTGTGAGAGCCCGAATATCTCAACCTGCTATGTTGCAGTTCATAGGATCTTGAAGAGTCATATATGACTGGCACCTGAACAACAACAACGTATCTCAAGAAGGGATAAAATAATCTAAGAGATAAACTTCCCTCTACCCATTGCCAATCTTATCGTGGCACTCAAATGTGAGATGTAAAAGCTTTGTAATTTCAGTAGAAGACACCCACATAAAAGACCCTTTTGGTAAAGATTTTGGCGTTCCCTTTGATAAATGTTCAGCATCCGTTTTCTCCTCCTTCTTTAAGGATGAGGTAATTAAGAGATTGGTCCTTCTTCATATGGTCTTTGCTGTTCTGAGTTCTTGCTTCAGCAAGGAATCCAAGAAGCTATTTGCATACTTCCTGCATAATCTACTTCTGGGAAATACTCTACTGATGTTTTCTTTAAAACTCTGTTTGTTTGGTTTTTTTTTTTTCTTGCCCTCTTGCATATTCCCTGCAATGCATCAGAAGTCTGAATTGGAATTATCAAAGTGACAGCCCAGAATATAGGTACTAGAAATGAACGTTGTGTTCTACTTTCTTTTTTCTTTTGACAGTGAAGCACCTACATGAGTGAACTGCAATCCTGATTACAAAAGAGGGTAAGTTCTCTCCATTCTCCAAGTAGTGTTCCTGGTGTCTCAAAATACACCTGAGTTAAATTCTTAGGCTCTTTAAACCCTGTCAGGAGAATACCAAGTGGATTTCTAGGAGAAACGGTGTTGCAAAAATAAATAAATAAAGAAGATAGTTTATGTGATATGTAGTGGTTTGAGAATTAACAAAATATTTAACATTTTAAGTTTTATGGATTTCAAAATAAATAATATATTTTAGAATAAAAGAATAGGTACCATTGGCTTTTGCTGTAATCAAAGTACCCTTTAGATCAGTAGCACAACTTGTACTAGGTTGGTGCAAACATAATTGCAGTTCCATACTGTGAATTTTAAATCATTGTCAGTCAGTCAGTCAGTTCAGTTGCTCAGTTTTGTCTGACTCTGTGCGACCCCATGAGTTGCAGCATGCCAGGCCTCCCTGTCCATCACCAACTCCCGGAGTTCACTCAAACTCACATCCATTGAATCAGTGATCCCATCCAGCCATCTCATCCTCTGTCATCCCCTTTTCCTCCTGCCCCCAATACCTCCCAGCATCAGAGTCTTTTCCAATGAGTCAACTCTTCACATGAGGTGGCCAAAGTACTGGAGCTTCAGCTTTAGCATCATTCCCTCCAAAGAAACTCAAGGCTGATCTCCTTTAGAATGGACTGGTTGGATCTCCTTGCAGTCCAAGGGACTCTAAAGAGTCTTCTCCAACACCACGGTTGAAAAGCATCAATTCTTCAGCGCTCAGCTTTCTTCACAGTCCAACTCTCACATCCATACATGACCACAGGAAAAACCATGGCCTTGACTAGACGGACCTTTGTTGGCAAAGTAATGTCTCTGCTTTTGAATATACTATCTAGGTTGGCCATAACTTTCCTTCCAAGGAGTAAGTGTCCTTTAATTTCATGGCAGCAATCACCATCTGCAGTGATTTTGAAGCCCCAAAAATATAGTCTGACACTGTTTCCACTGTTTCCCCATCTATTTCCCATGAAGTGATGGGATTTTAACTAGGCTCAAACATGAGTTTCTCTGGTGGTTCAGCTGGTAAAGAATCCNCTTTTTTCTTTTGACAGTGAAGCACCTACATGAGTGAACTGCAATCCTGATTACAAAAGAGGGTAAGTTCTCTCCATTCTCCAAGTAGTGTTCCTGGTGTCTCAAAATACACCTGAATTAAATTCTTAGGCTCTTTAAACCCTGTCAGGAGAATACCAAGTGGATTTCTAGGAGAAACGGTGTTGCAAAAATAAATAAATAAAGAAGATAGTTTATGTGATATGTAGTGGTTTGAGAATTAACAAAATATTTAACATTTTAAGTTTTATAGATTTCAAAATAAATAATATATTTTAGAATAAAAGAATAGGTACCATTGGCTTTTGCTGTAATCAAAGTACCCTTTAGATCAGTAGCACAACTTGTACTAGGTTGGTGCAAACATAATTGCAGTTCCATACTGTGAATTTTAAATCATTGTCAGTCAGTCAGTCAGTTCAGTTGCTCAGTTTTGTCTGACTCTGTGCGACCCCATGAGTTGCAGCATGCCAGGCCTCCCTGTCCATCACCAACTCCCGGAGTTCACTCAAACTCACATCCATTGAATCAGTGATGCCATCCAGCCATCTCATCCTCTGTCATCCCCTTTTCCTCCTGCCCCCAATACCTCCCAGCATCAGAGTCTTTTCCAATGAGTCAACTCTTCACATGAGGTGGCCAAAGTACTGGAGCTTCAGCTTTAGCATCATTCCCTCCAAAGAAACTCAAGGCTGATCTCCTTTAGAATGGACTGGTTGGATCTCCTTGCAGTCCAAGGGACTCTAAAGAGTCTTCTCCAACACCACGGTTGAAAAGCATCAATTCTTCAGCGCTCAGCTTTCTTCACAGTCCAACTCTCACATCCATACATGACCACAGGAAAAACCATGGCCTTGACTAGACGGACCTTTGTTGGCAAAGTAATGTCTCTGCTTTTGAATATACTATCTAGGTTGGCCATAACTTTCCTTCCAAGGAGTAAGTGTCCTTTAATTTCATGGCAGCAATCACCATCTGCAGTGATTTTGAAGCCCCAAAAATATAGTCTGACACTGTTTCCACTGTTTCCCCATCTATTTCCCATGAAGTGATGGGATTTTAACTAGGCTCAAACATGAGTTTCTCTGGTGGTTCAGCTGGTAAAGAATCCACCTGCAATACAAGATAAAGTGAAGTCACTCAGTCGTGTCTGACTTTTTATGGCTCCATGGACTGTAGCCTACCAGGCTCCTCTGTCCATGGGACTTTCCAGGCAAGAATACTGGAGTGGGTTGCCATTTCCTTCTCCAGGGGATCTTCCCAACCCAGGGATTGAACCCAGGTCTCCTCCATTGCAGGCAGATGCTTTACCCTCTAAGCCACCAAGGAAGTCCAATACAAGGTACTCTGGTCCAATTCCTGGGTCAGGAAGATATCCTGGAGAAGGGATAGGCTACCCACTCCAGTATTTATGGGCTTTCCTGGTGGCCCAGATGGTCAAGAAATCCACAAGCAATGCAGGAGACCTGGATTCGACCCCTGCGTCTGGAAGAGCCCCTTAAGGAGGGCATGGTAACCCACCCTAGCATTCTTGCCTGGAGAATCCCATGGACAGAGGAGCCTGGAGGGCTATAGTCCATGGGATTGCAAAGAGCTGGACACAACTTAGTGACTAAGCACAGCGTAGAGCACAGGCTCAAACAGACCTTTATTAATCAAAATGGAAACTACTGCAATGAACACATTTTTGCCAGTGAGAGATAAACTGGCTTATTCCTGAAGCATAAAAATCCATGCTTCAGGATTCAGTGAACTCTTGGAAAGCATTTTCTGCCTCCTGCTGGTTGTGGAAGTGTTTCCCCTGCAAAAAAGTTGTTGAGTTGCTTAAAGAAGTGGTAGTTTTTTGGTGAGAGGTCGAACCCCATGGATGGAGGAGCCTGGTGGGCTGCAGTCCATGGGGTCGCTAAGAGTCGGACATGACTGAGCGACTTCACTTTCACTTTTCACTTTCATGCATTGGAGAAGGAAATGGCAAGCCACTCCAGTGTTCTTGCCTGGAGAATCCCGGGGACAGGGGAGCCTGGCGGGCTGCCGTCTGACTGTAGCAACTTAGCAGCAGCAGCAGGTGAATGTGGTGGATGAGGCACAACTTTGGAGCCCAATTTGTTCAACTTTTGAAGCACTGATTGTGTGACATGCAGTCAGACGTTGTTGTGGAGAAGAACTGGCCCTTTGTTGACCAATGCTGGTTGCAGGCATGGCAGTTTTTGATGCATCTCATCACTTTGCTGAGCCTACTTCTCAGATGTACTGGATCCACTGGGATTCAGGAAGCTGTAGTGGATCAGACAGGCAGTAGACCACCAAACAGTCCCCATGACATCTTTGGTGGCAAGTTTGGCTTTGGGAAGTGCTTTGGAGCTTTTTCTCTGTCCAACCACAAGCTGGTCTTTGCTGGTTGTCATATAAAATCCACTTTTCATGGCACATCAAAATCTGATCCAGAAATGGTTCATTGCTGTTACATAGAATAGAGAAGAGGACACTTCAAAATGAGGATTTTATTTTATTTTACTGTCATTCAGCTCATGAGGCGCCCACCTATTGAGCTTTTTCACCTTTCCAATTTGCTTCAAATGCCAAACAATGACAGAATGGTTGACACTGAGTTATTTGGCAACTCCTGTGCAGTTTTAAGAGGATCAGCTTAGATGATGGCCTTAACTGTCATTGCCAGCTTTGGATGGCTGGCCGCTATACTCCTCATCTTCAAATTTCTTGTATCCTTTGCAAAAAGTCTTTAATCACCCCTGTTTTGTATATTCATTAGCTGTTCTGGGGCCAAATGTGTTGTTGATGTTGCAAGTTGTCTCTACTGCTTTACAACACATTTTGAGCTCAAATAAGAAAATTGTTCAAATTTGCCTTTTGTCTAACATCATTTCCATAGTCTAAAATAAATATAAGATACAGAGCAAGTAATAAATCATTAGCAAAAAAAAAACCCCATAAAACAAGAAATGTGCATTAAAATAATGTATAACAGAACCACATTTACTTAACAATGTCTTCCAATATCAAAGGCAAAATTCAACAATGAAAACACACAGTTACTTTTATACCAATCTAATATATCAATGAGTGTAAAGAGTTTTAATCTAAATCAAGATTTCAGCAAGTATAAACAGGATGTAAAAATTCTGACCGCCTCCATGTCAGCATAAGTCAGCACAATTTTTTCTCTTTTATTATTCTCAGGCAGCTATTAGTGAAAACTACTGCCAAATGAATGCCCCTAATGGTCAGTAAACATTTAATGAACATCCATTGTGAGAATTCCATACTAGTTATCAATAAACTGTGGCTACATACAGCTGTCCTGTTTGCAGAAGGCAAATCCTATCCTAAAATCTTTTGTGGCAACAAAAAGCATTTGTCCAACCAAAAATATCTAGTATTTATTTATACGAATTTTGTTAGTCAAACAGTTTAAATTTGCCCCTTGAATCTTGCTGTATTGTTTACCTCAATATAAGTAGCTCTCAGTTATTTTTAACTCTCTGATGGAGCCACTCAGTTTTCAAAAACATGTATGCTTCACACTCTGTACTGGATGACTCTCTGTACTAGACACAGTGATGGAAAAGAAAATGATTAATGCTTTTGTGTGTGCATGTATTCAAGACAGAGATGAGTTCTTATCTTGAACCAGATTCTGTTCTAAAAATTTCAGTTCCCCTTACACAGCAACCCCATGAATAGGTAGGCACTATGATTATTTTTTGCTCTTTTATTTTTTTCTATAAACGGAAAATAAAGCTGAGTGTGGCTCAGTGATCTGCCCGAGACTGCAAGGTGTAAGTGATGAAGCCAAGATGTGGAATTAGGCTGACTCCAGAGCCCACAAATAAAACTGAAAATTGACTGCATTAAGTGCTACCTATTATGCTCTAGTCAGGTAGAGTTGGGAAAGGGAAAGGGTCTGTATTTCTAGCACCATCTCTATTTCAGACACACATATTGTTACTAAATGCATACTATGCTTTGTGTCCTGTGACTATGATAAAGTGATCCGAGTCATCAAGGATGGGGTGAGAGACACATAAACATACAGTTAAGCCCATGTCCCTGATACATCTTGCCCAAGACCCTGAAACTGTCCTCTGACTTCCCCTGACCCACCTCCATCCTCCTCTTTTCCACCAGCTGCTTTCAAGAACAGTGATGGTGAGGAAGGGTCCTACTCTGAATGGTGCATTTGTTTTCTGCTTTATTTGCAATCTGAAGTGCAACCCTTTAACTTTCTGCATCTAGTGCTCTCATCCGTAAAGCGGAAACAATCACACTGACCCCCTCCTCCCAGGAGCTAAGACTCGCTTAGTTAATATTTGCAGATTGCTCTAGAAATGTTCGAGAACCAGGGGTTTTAAGATGGCACTGTGCTGTCATAACAAGACATAAAACCAGAAATCAGAACAAACCCTTCTTTGGAGCCCTTGCATGAATGGTTGGAGCCAGGAAGATGAAAACACAATGATAATGAAGAGAATGAAGTCTACGGCAGGGCAAGAAATTACATCACTTTCAGGGTGAGTGAGGGAAGACTTCAGTGGTGTCAACTCCAAGAACGAGAGAAGGACATAAAGGAGAAGGGGAACTCTTGAAGAGGAAGGATCCACTGAGCCCAGCAACAAACACCATGATGAAATGCCTTGTGTGATCAGCAAAAGTTCTCAAGCTACAGCTTAGCCCAGATCTTCACCCTCCCTCTCCTGGAGGTGATGCCCAAGTTCTTCCTAAATGCAGGTGTCCACTAAGTTCTTGAGAGCAGAGTAGAAGGAAAAAGGGACTGAAAACAAGGGAGTGGAGAGGATTAGAATTAGATCACAGGACACAGCTCCTGACCCAAGAATTGTATCATCTTCTATTGGGAAAATTAAAAAAAAAAATTAAAACACCACTAATTTTGTATTATTTAATTTTCCCTGAACCTCTGAGAGAGGTATTGCTGTTAAAACCTTTTTGCATCTGAGTAATGTGAGCCTTAAAGAGGTCACTCATTCAGACTCACACAAGCAAATAAGTGGCCAGGTTA
Source organism: Oreotragus oreotragus (assembly GCA_006410675.1). NCBI lineage: Eukaryota > Metazoa > Chordata > Mammalia > Artiodactyla > Bovidae > Oreotragus > Oreotragus oreotragus. The sequence goes on along the minus strand of SJYX01014215.1, from coordinate 107,259 downwards.
ATTAGCCTTTGAGCTCAGGCGGTCTGAGTGCTGACAGAGGCAAGGCCGTGATGCATCAAGGAGGACGGTCTCCCACGAGGCAGCAGGGGGGTTCCCAAAGGAGATGCCGTTTTATCTGGATCTTGAAAAAGAAATGTGATCTCACTATGCACAGAGAAGAAAGGGGGGATTCCAGGCAAAGGAGGCATCTGAGGACAAGATCCATGTTTCTTTACCTGTGGGTGAAACTCACACATGCCATTCATGTCTGAAGACTCTTCACCCACAGTCCGTTTTGTGACTCGGCTGAGGACAACATGTTGCCTGAAATAACTGCAGAAGAACTTGCCTGGGGAACGATGTCCTCTGTTCTGTAGTGTTTATCACATGTTCTAGGAAGGATGGAAGGAAGGGACAGAAAGGAGAGGGGCAGAAGAGCAGAGAGAGGAACAAAAGATCAGGAAGAGCATCAGACCATTAGGTTCTGCACAGCTCTGCCTCTGGCGATGGATGACTCCAGGTAAGTCATGTCCAAACCCTGCACTTCATCCCGAAAAACAAGAGCATCGAACTAAAGGCTTCCTTTCAGATTAGTAATGTGTATCTAAGAGAGGGTATTACATTGTTAAGTGGTGCTTGATATTTTGGACAATCTTGAACCCTACAGTGGATATTGGAGAAAATATCAATATGTGTGTGTATGGTTTTTAATTTTATCTTTAATTTTTATTTTATTTTAATTGACATATACTTGTGTGTGTTTAATATTTCCTCCCTCTATTTCTCCGTCCTGGCTTATTAGGCCACATGTTCAGGACAGAGGGGGCATCCTCATGATCTCTGTGGATCTCTGTGTTTATCTGTGGCTGAGATTTGCAAACCTCACAAGGCTATGGACACAAACTCTTCCCCACTCTTCTCTGTTTCATTGTGTTGCTCCCTGGCTGACCTTTGAAAGTGAAGTCACTCAGTCGTGTCTGACTCTTTGCGACCCCATGGACTGTAGCCTACCAGGTTCCTTCCTCCATGGGATTCTCCAGGCAAGAGTACTGGAGTGGGTTGTCATTTCCTTCTCCAGGGGATCTTCCCGACCCAGGGATTGAACCCGGGTCTCCTGAATTCCAGGCAGATGCTTTAACCTCTGAGCCACCAGGGAAGCCCCCTTTGAGTCACATACTAAGTCTCTTCTTCAGTAAGATTTCTGTTGCCTTCGTTGGGGATCGCTGAGTTTAGCATTCCTGTTCTGATTTTTCAAGCTCCTGAAGAAACTCGCAATAGTGACTTTCAAAGCTCTTACTGCAGAGTAATGTTTGTAACAGCACAGAACTGTCTTGCAGGTGTGTTCATTCTTTGCAGAACATTCACTATTTCAGAGGGCAGCGTTTCTCCCACAATCTCCACACTAAATCAGGTACCCAGTCCATCTCCTGGAGTTTGCTCAAACTCAAGTCCATTGAGTCAGTGATGCCATCCTACAGTCTCATCCTCGGCCACCCGCTTCTCCTCCTGCCCTCACATCAGCTATTTCTCCTTGTGTGAGTTGTGGTATTAGTAGTATGGATCTTGCGAAGAATTAGCCCATTTTGTCTAAAATATCAAGGTATGGATATGACAATATTCCTTACAACATTCCCTACAATATTCCTTTTATTGTCCATGGGAGCTGTGATGATGAATGCCTTTTCACACTTCTGAGATTAGCAATTGGTATTTTCTCTCTTTCTCTCTTTTTTTTCTTAGTTAAGCCTGGCCAGGTGTATCGATTTTTTCTATACCCAGGAATTCATTAAAATTACCACTTAAGATTTCCTGCAAGTTTCAGGTCCACTGACTTCTGCTCTGATTAAGTAAATCTCAGTTGTGAATCTGAATTCACTTATCTTTCTAGATTTCATGGTGGTAATTTGCTCTGCAGCCTCAGTGGATACAAGATAAGTTTTTTGGTTTTCAGTTTCTTTAGGATTTTGCTGTTGTTGGGACAGGAGCGGTAACTGCCAAGCACCTTAGATGTCAGAGCTGGAACTGAAGTTTTACCTGCTTGAGCTGTTTTCAACAGATTTCGCTTTCTTATAGTTTCACTTTGTTCAGTTAAAAATATTTTCTAATTTCTCATGTGACTTTTTTGACACATGTCTTATTTTTTAATATGTTGCTTAATTTCCAAGTTTAGGATTTTCTTCAGCTCTCTTTCTGTTATTGACCTCTAGTTTCATGCCATTAGAGTCAGAGAATATACTTTATATTTCAAATATTTTAAATTTTAACAAGTTTGTTTCATGGCCCTCTATATGGTGCTTCTCAGTGGATGTCTCATGGGCAATAAAAAAATATATATTCTGCTATTGTTGGGTCAAATGTTCTATAAAAACACAATAGGCCAATTTAGCTGATCCTATTTCTCAGCTTTCTCTTTTCTTACTGATTTGTACCAACATGTTCTATCAATTGCAGACATAAGTGTTAAAAGTGCCCACATATCATTTTGGACATTTGTCCTTTGCTCTTCCATGTTCTGTGCATCATGTTTAAGGAAACTGCCATTAGGTCCATACATATGTAGAATTATTTTTCTTTTTTCTGATTTTTTATCCATTTATCATTTTGTTATTATCATTAAGAATGTTTTTTCTTATTGTAGTGATAATACTGCTTAAGGATTATTATTATAAATAATTATTTTCATATTTATATAATTGTTCTAGCTTTCTTTTGATTATTGCTTTCATGTTATATATTTTTACCATTTTATTTTAATGTGTGTTTCACTCAAGTAAAAAGTATTCTATTTATCAGAAAACTTGAAGAAACTGAAAAGATAGGGCACAAACTGGAATATAAGTATATAATATATACATATGTGTATATATCTTCAATATATCAGTTTTCCAGATGGGACTAGTGGTAAAGAATTTGCCTGCCAATATGGGAGACATAAGCAATGCAGGCTGGATCCATAAGTTGGGAAGATCCCCTGGATGAGAGCATGGCAACCCACTTCAAGTATTTTTTCCTGGAAAATCCCATGGACAGAGGAGCTTGAAGGGCTGCAGTCCACAGGGTCACAAAGAGTCAGATACAACTGAAGTGACTTAGCATGCGTGTGCACACACACACATGTTTGTGTGGTGTATATTTATATATACACTATGGTATAGCTTTGGTTCTATCTGTAATAACTCTGCTTGAGTAACACAAACTTTAGCATAAAATAGCAGTATTCTTTGAAGGTATATTTATGATTTCTCCAAACTTACAAATATTAATATAATAAAAAATAATGTAATGATGATAGTAATAATTATGATAATGTAAATTTTATTAAGTTCACTGAGTTTTAGTAATAAGTTCTTTAGCTATATAATATCATTTAATCTTTGTAAGAATCCTCTGAGTTACATTCTTTGATTAACTCCATTTTATCACTTTTAGTGGGCAAATTCCAAAGATGTCCTTCCATCAAGAATCTATTTTTCTGATTACCCAATCAAACTGTAACTGAGGTACTGCTGTGAAGAGATTTTACATGTATAATTAAGATAGTTCATCAATTGACACTAAGATAGATGAATTTCCAGGCAGGCCTGACCTAATCTTATGAACCCTAAAATCATGAGATTTTCCTCTGGATGTGGTAGAAGAGAAAGTCATTAGGGGCAATCAGAGAGATTGGAAGCATGAGAATGACTGGAATGTGTCATGGCTGGTTTGAAGAAGGAGAGGACCCTGTAAGAAGGAATGTGAGTGGTCTTCTGGAGAAAAGAGGGACCTTCAGTTGACAGCCAGTAACCTCAGGAAATGGAGACTTCAATCCTACAACCACTAGGACCTGGATTCGGTCAATACTCTGGATGGGTTTGGAAGTGGATTGTTCCCCAACACATCCAGATAACAGCTTAGCTAGTTAATACCCTGTTTTTGGATTTTCAAGAAATCTAAGCAGAGTCCAGTTAAACTTGCCCCAACTTTTCACCTACAGAACTGAAATTTAATAAATGGATGTTGCTTTAAGCTGCTAAGCTTGTGGTAATCTGCTACACATGAAGATAAATGAAATGTGTGGTTAAAATAGAAAGATTGCATAACTTCTCAGTTCAGTCTGACTCAAAAACTGTTATTTCTACCACTATGCTAATGCAAAAAAAACACATCCGTTTTTGCCATACATTTTTTTTCTCTTGTCTGAATACCAAATTCCCTCTTTTCGTCATCGTTAACAACCATTTATGGTTCTGTGCCTTCTCTGAAGCATCTAGCATCACAAAAGCCCATAGCTGGAATTCAAGAAAGGAACAAATCTCATTAAACTGATTTAAACTCTTAAATTTGACGCATTTCATATCCCCCTCAGATCTTTGCTGAAAAAGATTTTAATGAAGCTTGCATAAATCAGAGTGGCATTACATGGTCTAATAGTTAACTAATCCTTAATTGTGCAGTACTTTGAAATTTAATGACCATTATAGAGAATCCCATCAGGGTTAAAATGAACCAGGAAAGACTGTGATAGAAGAAGGAATTTAAAAAATGCAAACTGCTGATGCCAAAAGTGGCATTTTTATTGCTACCTCCCTTTGAGAGAATTTGCAGTGAAATTAAAATCGGGTCTATTGTTCACTTGTTTTCAATATTTTCTTTTCTTATTGTTTGCTGGCTTAAATTGTCATTTGTTGATGAATGGGACAATAGGTATAAATCAATCAATATTTTTTCTATATTAAAGGACAATAGATCTAGAAAACAAAGGTAAAGGATGGGACCATATCCTAATTTGGTCTCCTGACAAAAAATACATTTAAAACAGAGGAATCATGTAAAACAACACTCAATACCTAAGAGAGTTTAATCATTTTACTTCAAAATATACATTCTTTGAAAGTTCATAGAAATACTGGAAAATCTTAATCAGATTCATCAATCTTTTATTGACTCCTTCCCATGGATCAAGTAAATGTATTTCATATATTATAATTTCCTTTTCAATTTTTCTACAGAGCAAGCAAAGCAGGTATTTTTTTCCCAGTATACAAATGAGAAAACTGAAACTCAAAATGTCCGGGAGAAGGCAATGGCAGCCCACTCCAGTACTCTTGCCTGGAAAACACCATGGATGGAAGAGCCTGGTGAGCTGCAGTCCATGGGGTCACAAAGAGTGAGACACGACTGAGTGACTTCACTTTCACTTTTCACTTGCATGCATTGGAGAAGGAAATGGTGATCTACTCCAGTGTTCTTGCCTGGAGAATACCAGGGATGGGGGTGTTTGGTGGGAACCATCTACAGGGTCACCCAGAGTCAGACCCAACTGAAGCGATTTAGCAGCAGCAGCAAAATGTCCAACTTTCTCAAATACTAAAGACTTATTTGTAACATGTTATAGAACAGTATCATTATGCCAGAAGTCAGGTAATATTTCAGTGACCCTTTGATGATATCAATGTAGACATCATAAAACATCAGAATTGTAAAAAGAATTCACTGCCCCAAAGTAAGTTATCTTTACATGTCGAGTAGTCATAGTTATTACATTCAAAATATAACTATATAATAGAACAATGAGACAGAATATCTGAAATCCCAATGATCCAGAAAATACAAGAAATATAGATCGTTAGATCTTCCCAACCCAGGGATTGAATGCAGGTCTCCCGCATTGCAGGTGGATTGTTTACCAACTGAGACACCAGGGAAGCCCAGATCCATAAGCATGGCTACAGTAGAAAACCCCATGGATAGAGGAGCCTGGCAGGCTACATTCCTGAGGTGGCAAAGACTTGGACACGAACTTAGCAATTAAACCACCACCACTACTGCTTTGAGCTTCTTTACGAGTAGAGCCACTGGGGAGGCTTCCCTGATGGCTCAGATGGTAAAAAAAAAAAACAAAAAACAAAACTCACCTGCCAAAACAGAAGATGGAAGAGACATGGGTTCCATCCCTGGGTCAGGGAGATTCTCCAAAGGAGGAAATGGCAACCCAGTCCAGTATTCTTGCCTGGAAAGTTCCATGGACAGAGGGACCTGATGGATTACAGTCCATGGGATCCCAAAGAGTCGGACAAGACTGAGAAACTAACGATTCTCATCTAGAACAAGGCAAAATCCAGAGCAAAAGAAAAAAATGAAATTAGCGAACATAAAAACTCTACCAAGGCTGATCTGATTTATCCGAGAACAGAGTGTGACCTCCCAGGCCAAAGGCTGCCTTGGGCATGTCCTCTCAGATAAGGGCTGCTTGCCCTCACTTATAGCACCCTCTAGTCCATGGAGAGATACGGGTGGGAAGGTTAAGAGGCCACATTGGGAAGGCGATGTGACAAGTGGGAAGGTTTAAAACTATTGTAATTTAGGATCTTAAAATGCTCATGAAAATAACTGTACCTGATCAGAAATAGGACATCCCTCCAATAGTACATGGTGGTTCAAGTGACTAAAGATTTGCTGAAATTGAGCAGGCACACGAGCTCTCTCCTTTTTCACTGGAACTTAAGATTCAAGGTCAGTGTGGCCAAGGGATGCTGTGGCCTGGAAGCTGTAACAATAGGTTCCAAGCAAAAATCCCAGCATGTTCCAGTCTATTCTTCCGTTCAGTTCAGTTCAGTTCAGTCGCTCAGTCGTGTCTGACTCTTTGCGACCCCATGAATCGCAGCANCTGAGTTTTCCAAATTTGCTGGCATATTGAGTGCAGCACTTTCACAGCATCATCTTTCAGGATTTGAAACAGCTCAACTGGAATTCCATCACCTCTACTAGCTTTGTTCTTAGTGATGCTTTCTAAGGCTCACTTGACTTCACATTCCAAGATGTCTGGCTCTAGATTAGTGATCACATCCTCATGATTAGTCTATTCTTATCTGTGGTGTATTATAGATAAAGGTAGATACAGGTACAGACATAGATATATAGATAGATATAGATGGCAGTGCTTTCACAATTTGAAAGGTGTTATACAGTGAGCAAATGAATTAACAAGTAGATAGATGCATAAGTACATTGTTAAATAAGATGGAGATTGGCATTTTGAAATAACAGAAAACATACATACTCTTGGATTAGTGTCAGAATGAATTGTAGGGCATCCAGTTGGTGTTGCACAGACTTGCTTGGTGTGGGGAATAAACCCAATTGCCAGTATGAGGATGTGAATGTGTAGTAGTATTAGAGTAAATAAAAGAATTAAGTTTTTTCTTTAAAATCATGTGGAAATTCATCAGATGTGTTCACTGCAAGAAATCTCAGAGTCTCTTAGATGCATTCGTGAGTGCACATGTGCTCAGCTGCTCAGTTGTGTCTGATTCTTTGCAACCCCACGGACTGATTGTAACCCGCCAGGCTCCTCTATCCATGGGATAACCCTGGCAAGAATACTAGAGTGGGTTGCCATTTCCTTCTCCAGGGAATCTTCCCAACCCAAGGATAGAATCCATGTCTCTGCATTATAGGTATTCAAATGAAGGTTAAAACACACAGGATCTTCAATGTGGTTGATCATTGCATCTCTTCATATGAATGTTGCATGGGACATACTGAGGAAACAGGGATGCAGGCACAAGAAGATACACATAAGCCACAATCAGAATGGAGTTTATACTGAAACTAGGAGACAGCTTCTATAGCTTTGCCCCCAAAGACACTCACATCTTAGATGATCCTTTTTTGAAATGTCAGTTTATTTAATTTTAGCAGCAGTAGCAAGAGTACATAATACATTTTCTCTCATCCTTTATAAAAATGTTCAAATTTTCCCTACCCTTCTCCATCCCTCAAACACACTAATCACTCTTGCTTTCTTTCAATTAATATTTTCTCCCCCAGTCTACCAGCAGATCTCATTACTGAATGCTAATTTTTAAACCTGCAGATAAAATATTCTTTAATGAGAATGTCCTTATAATTATTTTCAGGATAATCTTTCCTTTAAATATTAGCAAATTGTTGACCATCTCTTTGGCATACCAATGAACTATTCATTGACAGTTCTCTGCGGTTGTGTTTTTCATGCAAGTTTTAAAGTAAATGATGCAGGCTTATGAGACGACAGACCTGCTGTTGAGATAACTTCCATTTTCTCTGCAAGCTGTCTTCTCTGAGAGGCAAGAGGCAGTGACTTTCAGGAAGGGGGATAGACTGTGCTGCCTATTCCATCAGAATATTGTATTTCTAAGCTTTAGTACAGCCAGTTGTTAGTTTACATATTATGTCATGGAACTTTTGATTAGAATTCTTCCTGTTGTTCATTTTAACCTGAGGAGGTTTAAACTGTACTTCTGTTTCAATTTTTTTTAAAGCTAAACACCAAAAAGTGATAGCAACTACTATGTTTCTTCAAAGAGTTTCTGGAAAGAAAAACAGTTCTTAATTTTGAGTTCAAGGCATGCTCTAGTGAGCAAGCAACAAAAGAAAATCTCTAACTGTTGGCAAATAAAATATCACCCATTCATTTTGTTGTCGATAAAATCTTTGAATATATGGTACGTGTAAGTGACTGTGTTGTGTGTGTAGATACATGTCTGTGTGTACTCCCAACATAAAGTACAGCTTGTCGGTGATGCTTTATCATGGGAAGTCGTTTTCCCAACTCTTCCTGTGCTAAGATTTTAGGTAAAAAAGGTCACAGGAGCTGAGGTGCTAGTGGAGCAGAGGTCATCCAACATTGAGTATGAGAGCAGAGACTGAATCGTTAGCTCTATAAGATTCCAACTAGCAGCTGAACCAAGTAAATTAAGATGCCATCAGCCCATTCAGAGAAAAGCAAAGCTCTAGGACTGCATTGCTGCGAATGGGAACTGGGTACTTTTCTTCTTTTATATTGAGTGCAATAGTATTTTGATTGTCATGACTATCGAAAGGGCTCCCCTGGTGGCTCAGACAGTCTACCACTGCAATGCGGGAGACCTGGGTTCAATCCCTGGGTTGAGAAGATCCCCTGGAGGAGGCCATGGCAACTCACTCCAATATTCTTGCCTGGAGAATACCCATGGACAGAGGAACCTGGCGATCTACAATCATGGGGTTGCAAACAGTTGAACACAACTGAGCGACTAAGCACAGCACAACCATCAAAAAGGACAGCATTTTTTAAAAATCAGACCTGTGCCAAGGACACATTGCTAGAATTATCTTTTGGGTTGCATGTTCAAGGACTGTCTCCCCAGCAGCCCTGTGACCTACCCCCAAGCACTGACCCTCATGTCTGCCCTTATTTGTCTCCTTGTTCTACTTGAATTCCAGGGCAGGGCTCGTCATTCAAGTCATTCTAACACGAGCTACTTCAACACATTTGCCCTTTTCTTCCTTCTTCACAAAATCCCAATTCTAGGTAAAATAAACCTCTGTGTGCTTGTTCCAGGATGGCTGAACATCCCTGGGGAAAAATCACACAGCCTGGAAGAGTGGTTTTGTTTTCATTTTGTGATTTCACTTTTAACAGGCTGTCTGAGTTGCCCAGAATACATATCACTCTACTCTCATCATTCTGGTCCCCTGTTCTCCAAGATGGATGTTTCACACCTTCTCTTTTCTCCTCAACTGCCCCACTGCAATTCCCCTTCATTCTCAGCAGCTGATTGAACTGTATGCTTTGAAAACCAAAGCGAAACACCTCATTTTTGGTGCAGCTGGAGAATGTCTTTCAGGCTAAGTTGCAGTGTTGCAATAATCCTAACTAGTTTATGTTATTTGCCCATCCCCTCTCTTATTTTACCTGGCCTCTGACAGGGTGGCTGTGTAGAGTTCTGCCAAAGACAACTTTGTCTATGTTAGGATGTGACTCATAATCCTAATTAATTATGGACGGCTGGCTGGGCCAACTATCAAGCCCCCCCTTTTTTCCAGTTCTTATATTTTTGCATCTTGATCCTGGATTTAAGTGGAAGCCGATAAATCCTGGAGGAAGAAGGAAACACAAGAGAATGACACATACCAGGGAACACTGAAACTTTTAAAGCAGAAATTAAAGGAGCTGGAGGTCCACAAAGGTGACGGGGGAGAGCCAAAGAGGCATTGTTCAGTTCAGTTCAGTTCAGTCACGTCCAGCTCTTTGTGATACATGGACTGCAGCACGCCAGGCCTCCCTGTCCATCACCAACGCCCAGAACTTGCTCAGATTCATGTCCATTGAGTCAGTGATGCCATCCAACCATCTCACCCTCTGTCTTCCCCTTCTCCTCCTGACTTCAATCTTTCCCAGCATCATGGTTGTTTCCAACAAGTCAGTTCTTCACGTTAGGTGACCAAAGTATTGGAGCTTCAGCTTCAGCATCAGTCCCTCCAATGAATATTCAGGACTGAGTACTGTATAGTACTGCACAACAGTATTATAGTGACAAAAATTTCATTCTTTGAGTTTTGCTTCTTAAGCTAGAGGTGTTAAGTTTTAACACATAACAGAAATTATAAGTTTTTAAGTCATAGGTGCATATTTGCTATATGTATACTGGATGTGAACATGAAAATTGTTTCTGCAGAGTGTTTCAGGAAATTCTCTTGTTTACATTTAAGATATTTTATTAAGTATAGCCTTAGCTGATACTTAAGTTTTGTAATTTATGTAGGACTAATTTAAAGCAACTGAATTGCAAATGTCAAATTTTTTGTGAAGAAGTTTATGGAGCAATGATGTCCGTCTTCCCTCCTAAACTCTGTCTCAATGAGAATAGACACAATTCATTGATTTATTCATTTTTACAAAAAGAAGTATTTATGAATCTTCTACATTATTTCTGTTTTTTTTCTTATTCTAGACTTTGCTATTTGAGATGCAATCAAAATAGATACAGTCTTTCTCTTCAAATAGCTTACACTCTGTGAGAAGGGATATATAATAAACATCTCTATATGTTGGTAGATGAATGCATATATACATATTATGATAAATATTATGAAAAAAAGAAACAGATTCAAGAAAATTTACTAAAAAGTATTAGGGATAGTTTGCTGTCATATATAGAAATGTTACCAAAGCCTTCATCAAGTAGGCCACATTTGATCAGAGACCTAGAGGAAAGAAAAGAGCAAGCCCAGAAGATGCAGCATTAAGGTCAAGGCCATGCAAGTGTAAAGACAGAAAGAAGGAAGCTGAGTGTGCTTGAGGCAAGCAAGCCTGAGTAGAGGTGTTCAGAGGGTGAGTTGAGGAGGTGACATCATGGAGAATTATAGGTGGCAAAGGAAATGGGGTGAAATAATAAGAGGTGCTGGCAGGAGATGGAAAGTTGGGAAACTGGTATGCAATTGTTGGTAAGGATTTGGTCCCGACTATTTATTGGGATGGTTTTCACTGAAGCAGGAGTTACACACAGGGATGCAGGCTTGCTGACCTTATGGTTGCAAATGACTTCAGCATCAGTGAACCACACTAGGACTCTGAGCATCAGTAGGAAAGTGAGTGTGGAGGTCCTGCAGGAGGACACAGAGCTCTGGAGGCCCCTCTCCAGAGCTGACAATGTTGGCTGCATGGAAATAGATGGAACTCACGGATGTCTTTGGATAGCAACTCATGGATGTCTTTGGCTTATGTATCCCCAATGCCTAATTCTATAGTTTCTAATGTCTGAAATTCAGTGACCTGGCTCAGACCATAAAGAATCTGCCTGCAACACAGGAGACCAAGGGTTCAGTGCCTGAGTCAGGAAGAGACCCTGGAGAAGGGAATGGCTGCCCACTCCAGGATTCTTGCCTGGAGAATTCCAAGGACAGAGGAGCCTGGAGGTCTACAATCATGGGGTTGCAGAGAGTTGGACACAAGTGAGTGACTAATGTTACTACACTACTAAATATATTAAATAAAGTGAAGTGAAGTCGTTCAGTCGTGTCCGACTCTGTGACCCGTGGACATATTAAATGAATGGATGGATAAGTGAAACAAGGAGTTAGATGTTAAATAATCCATTGTCTAATCACATTTCTTTATATTCAGTCTGGATTTTTAGAATCTACTATCATTTCTGACAACAGTCTTTTTAATAAAGTACAAATATAAATCTCCTCATTCATGTATTTGCTTCATTCATATTCATTCAATTTCATCTGAAGTTCTACTAAGTGGCTACTGACTGACTGGGCTTGAAAGAGCTCACAGGAGAAACAATTACCTGCCTTTGATACAGAACAGGTAGATTCTCCCTCTTTTGTATCACTTTAGATGAATACACTCTAAGAGGGTGAAATGTGATGTGTATAATCAACCCAACAGAATCCCTTGATCTGGTTACCTTGGGAGCTTGTTTACACCTACGAATTTCTCTCACTTCCAGAAAGAGAGGCAATGCCAAAGTAGAAAGCCAAGGGCAGGCATCCCAGTGTCCATTATCAAGGGAGCTTGACCATAGAATCAGTTCTGGTCCCTACCACGACAGCCTCAGGCTTGTTGGATCCCAGCATGGTAAGCAACACCATGTCCATGTGCCCCCCGCTACTTTAGGTGTGGAGCCTCCATCACCATCAGCATTATAGCCATTCTCTTTGATATTTATTTATTTTGCTTCTCTGGCAAATAATTTTTTTGCAGGAGGAATAAAAATTTGCAAGGATTCTTTCTCTTGCCATGATTGTATCCACCACCTCAAGTGGTTATGGGACTCTAGGATGATATGGGAGAATGGCGTTGAAACATGCAAATTATCACATGTGAAAGGAATTGCCAGTCCAGGTCCGATGCATGATACAGGGTGCTCGGGGCTGGTGCACTGGGATGACCCAGAGGTATGGGATGGGGAGGGAGGTGGGAGGGGGGTTCAGGATGGAGAATACATGTACAACCATGGCAGATTCATATCAATGTATGGCAAAACCAAGACAATATTGTAAAAAAATTAATTTATTAAAAAATTAAACACCAATAAATGTTTTAAAGTAGAAAAGGGAAGCTGTTAAAAGCTGACATGAAATGTTCTCTTGTTTCCTTAAAGCTTGTTTGCCAGGGAATGAAAAGCAATAATTACATTAACGTGAGTGTGGGTTTTCACACCAAAGCTGAGTACACAATTACTCTTGACTTGGGGAATGAGTTTGAAAAGGGAGACACAAAAAGGTTGTCTTTTGCAACAAAAGGAGGGTGATTCAGGAAGGGGCAGAGGGAACAGGAAATGGCTACAGAAAATTATCCTCTACAGAATTCCCTCACTGCTGTTTAACCATTTATAGACCTTATGTCTAGGCCTTATTACATAGCTCATCACTGTTCAAGTGCTCAATCAATCTGCTTGCCCTAATGTTAGATTTTCAGTCTCAGGAATGTGACAGGGTTTGATTGGGTATAAACTGTGAAATTAGTTGCCTAGACTATAGCCTGAAAATAAATACTAACTGTGGAGTCTCTTTAGGGGTGAGCAATAGCAGCCAATGTGATCTCAGGCATTACTTTCTGCTTTGAAAGGCCTCAAGTGTCTTTCCTGGAAAATTCAGAGATGCTCATCTCTAAAAGCATTGAGTGATAATTGGAAGCAAAATGGAATAACATAAAGTAAAATAGCATCACATAACATAAGTATTTTGAGGGTACCAGAGTGGTGCTAATGGAAAGAGTTCCAGCTTTAACACAAGGCAGAGTAAGGCTTGAATGTACACTGCTTACTGGCTCGTGTGCGGCTTTACACAAATTTCCCCTGATTGAACTTGCTGAGCAGGTTTCCCCTTATTCAGTTAATAATTTTCATTTTGCAAAGTTTTCCTCAGCATTTGGGAAAAAGGTAAAGTGTTTGGGCAATGCATTCTGACTAGGGAGCTACTTTCCCAAGCTTCTTGATGGTAAAAATCACTGGAAGCCTTTGTTAAAAATAGTAGTTTCTATTGCCCTCCTTTATAAAGAGCCCGATGCATCAGTTTAGGTTGGAATCTACAGGGTGGGGACACTAGATGAGAAGGATTTGGGGAAGATTTCTTGAGAATGTGAGATTTCAACTGGTTTTTTGAAAGCTGGTAGGACTTCTGGTAGGCTTCTGTGGTGGCTCAGATGGTAAAGAATCTGCCTGCAATGCGGGAGACATGGGTTAGATCCCTGGGTTGGGAAGATTTCCCAGAGAAGGGAGTGGTTACCCACTCCAGTAGAATTGCCTGGGGAATTCCATGGACAGAGGAGCCTGGCAAGCTACAGTCCATGGGGTTGAGGAAGGAAAGGAACAGACCATGCTGACTCCATATTGAAAAAGAAGGAAACTCCTTGCACTTTCCGTGAGCTTTGAACCATGTGCTTGGTAGCCATGGGGATAACATACCCATGGCCGAACTGGCCTCCTAGCCTAATATACACCAGATTCAATACCAAGATTTCCCGTCTCCAAAAAGAATGTGATAATCCCCCATGCAGTCAGTCACCTTTGTAATCTTTATGGCACCCACTGGTGTAGGCTACAGTGTATAACCAGCTGACCTTTCTGGTTGTGAATCATGGCTGTAACCTGGTCGGATTTCCTTTTAACACTTTCCAGGCTAGGTTTAATGAATTTGGGGAAGTGGGCTTTAGCAGTACACTTAAGGTACATAAGGTTTTCCTAAAAGTCGGTCAGGGTCCTGGACTAAGAGGAGACTCTGCCTTGGGCCTGCCGGTGTAATAAACTGCACTCCACTATCTGCATTGCCCTTCTGAGTGAGTTTGTTTCCTGGAATGCGTGGCTACAACAGGGTCGCAAAGAGCTGAACATGACTGAATGGCTTTCACTTTTCACAGGACTTCTGATGGGTAAGTTATACAAAGGCTTTTTAAAGTAGAGGGGATGACAGGGCACAGTCAGAGATGGATGTCTGTAGGGCACACTGTGAAAGGCTGAAAGCCTGGAGTGGTTAGTGTCAACTGTGAACAGGAAGAAATGGGTGTAAGAGTGGAATATAATGCACCTGGCTTAAAAATTTGAACCGATCCAGTTCTTATATGTGTGAAAACCAGAAAAGAGATAGCCTTCCGGGGCACTACTGCATATGCTAAAATTTCCTACAATTCAGGTCATTTAGTCAGATAAGGAATCAACGCATTTTATCACACAGGCAGTGTTACAGTTCTGTGGAAGCACGGATTCTCCATGATTTTCTTAGTGGAAAACCCGTGAGATAATGCAGTGTTGCTATTAGTGGGTCATGAAGAGGAATGTCTATTTTGGACTCACCAATACCACCACCAACTACTCTCCTGAAAGTCTGACCTAGCAACAACACAGCTCTAAAATGTTCATATTTATCTCTGAATATACCATACTTTTCTGCTCCCTGGAGCTTCAAAGTCAGCCTTCAGTAAATGGTACAAGAATCTATTTTGTTGGTGATTTACCTAGAGGGACCTGTCCCTGCTTTCTTATTTAACTTCCACATTGAATTTAAATGTTTTATACTTATTTTCACCAATAATCGTAAGCCCGAGGCCAATGAATGAATTTTGAGTTAAAAAATAAATGATCTGGACTCATGCCAGAACCTAATTCATTTCCTTTGAGCAAGTTGGGAGCCTAGGGAATTAACTGTTTCACACCAATAGGATATTTTATATTGCACAGATCTGCTTTCTGTTAAAGTCAACTGGAGAACAAGAGTAATTATTAACACATTTTGTTGTTGTTGTTGTGGGTCCCACTCCAGCATAGAAATGTTTCAGGAAGCATACTATAATAGGGTATTGGATTACACCAAGAAACATGGTCAGTCACCAGCTGGTGTGTTTTAAGATCCCCTGACTGGTTTGGATCTGGTTCTGCCTTTAATTTGGACTCTCTGTCTTAATAGGGTTGCTGCTGCTGCTGCTAAGTCGCTTCAGTCATGTCCAACTCTGTGCGACCCCATAGACGGCAGCCCACCGGGCTCCCCCGTCCCTGGGATTCTCCAGGCAAGAATACTGGAGTGGGTTGCCATTTGCTTCTCCAATGCATGAAAGTGAAAAGTGAAAGTGAAGTCGCTCAGTCGTGTCCGACTCTTAGTGACCCCATGGACTGCAGCCCACCAGGCTCCATCCATTGGATTTTCCAGGTAAGAGTACTGGGGTGGGGTGCCATTGCCTTCCCTTAATAGGGTTAGTTTTTAGTTTTTGGTTCACAGCAAGACTGAGCAGAAGGTATAGAAGTTACCCATATGTCCCTTACCACCCACACTGGCACAGCCTTCCTCCATATCAACATCCCCACCAGTTGGTACATTTATGACAACTGATCAACCTATACTGATGCGTCATAATCACTCAAAGTCCATAGTTTACATGAGAGTCCATTCTTGGTTTGTCTCCACCATAATAATACTGCACAGAGCATCCTGAAATCCCTCTGTGCTCCACCTATTCATCTTTCCCTCCCTTTTAACCCCAGGAAAACCACCGATCTCTTTACTGTCTTCATGCTTTTGTCTTTTCCAAATATCATATATTCGGAATCATGCAGTATGTATCTTTTTCAAATTGACTTCTCTCACTTATTAATTACACATTTTTGCTTCCTCTGTCTTTTCATGACTTGATAGCTCATTACTTTTTAGCACTGAATAATATTCTATTAAATTGGTGTTTCTTAAACAATGAGTTTCGATAGATCTATTAACACAGTGTTAAGTAAATATTGAATGATGCATGAGTAAGTTATTTGTATTTTTAAGTTGCATTTTAAAATAGTTCTGATTATACCAAAGCAGAATATTTAGCAAATAAGACTACAACTGGCTTTCATTTTCCCATAATGAAGCCAAGTTTCATGTTAACATAATACATGTATAAGCAAAAATGATGAGTTTATGGAAATTAACAGTGTAAATATGGTAAAGGGTAGAAGTTCACATGCATTTAATAACACTGGAGGTTCATAAGATTACAGCAAAATTATAAAAGTAATAACAACTATTTAGGAAGCTATGTAGCAAGAATGACTTTAAAAATCCAACTTTAATGATGCCACACTCTTCTTAAATCCTTTCCTTGCAATTTCATCTTAGGATGCATACCAGGGACTTCTATTTCTCTCATCTTTTCACTAAATTCACCAGCAAGTTCTACCTCTGTACCATGTCTGACAGCTGTCTGATTCTCTCAATTTCTACTACCAGCCTAACCCATGTCACCATCATCTTTACCTAAATATTGGCAAGAGATTTCTAAACCTACTAGCTTCCTCTGTTCTTCTCATGCCTCCACCCTACTCCTTTTGAATTTTGATGTCTTTGCTTTTGAATATGCTGTCTAGGTTTGCCATAGCTTTTCTTCCAAGGAGCAAGCATCCTGTAAATATGGAAAGAAGGCAGTCTAGAGGAGAAGAAGTGGTAGGTTAACATTTCAATGTTATCTCAGCCTTTCTAGGGAAGAGGGTAGACCCTTCACTTTTACTCTCCGCTGAAAGGGCTCACTTTCAGATCACCAGTCATGTCGCTACTTGTAAAACCAATGATCGGCTCTCTGTTTTCCTGTTTCTAGACCTCTCAACAGTGTTTAGTGAGCCGATCACTTTATCCTTCTTCAGACTCTATTTTATTCCTTTATTTTACTCTATCACTGCCTGATTTTGTTTCACTGTCTTGACAATTCCTTGGTTTCTTATCCTGGATCTTCTTCTTTCCCCAAAGATCTAAATACTGAGATATCTCTGTGCTGTCCTCTCCACTTTTTCCACTGCTTTACTACATTGTCTCTCTAGGTGATTCTCTACACTTCCTTGGTTTAAAATACTATAAATAGGTTGAATACTCATATCTGTACCTTCATCTTAGAAGTCTCCCTTGAGCTCCAGAGGCATATACCCAAGTGTCTTCTCCAAACCTCTGCTTGGATTAATAACAAGAACCTAAAAATTTTAATTGAATTATATTGACCTACAATACTATATTAAAACCCATAGGTTATAAGAATCTCAAACTCAATATGTTAAATTAAGCTATTGATTCTATTCTCTGCATATAATCTACTCCCTACAGCTTTTCTCACCTCAATATATGTCACCATCAAGCATGTAGTTTCCTTATATTGTCTGCAACACACATTCTCTCAGCAGTTTACACGATTTCTGACACTAACACCTAAGTCCAGAGCACATTGATGTCTTAGCTGTAAGAATATAACTTCCAAACTCTTCTCTCTACGCCATGCTTGTCTTCAGCGCAGGCCTGAAAAGGGCTTTTCAAGATGATAGCACACATGACAACCCTTGCCTGAAATGGCATAAAAAAGACTCCAGCATCTAGCTTCTGCCCATTCCTCTACCCCGGTCCTTTCTACACTTTCCTTAAACATCACCAGCCTTTAGCTTTTGTCTCAGCATCAACCTACCTACCTAAAGATGTTTGAACTTGCTATTATTTTTTCTCATGATATATTTTTTAATCTTTTCAAGGACATCTCTTCTCATTATTTAAATCAAAGTCCTCCTCAGAGGGTCTTTTCCAGCTTTAGTGAACTAGTAACCCCTCCCTTCAAAATATGCTTTATATCTCGTGCCTAAAATAATTTCCTTCCCTTCCATTCTCTCTCTCTCTCTTTTTTTTTTTTTTAGCTTTTCATCTTGCTTTCATTCCTCCCTCCCACTAAAGCTCCTGAGTCTCTTTTTGGATTCTATGTTAGTCCCGGGCACCCATAAAGTGACTGTTATGGCAGAACTACATGTGTCTATCTATTTGGGGGAATACTGTGTAAGGAAGTAGGGAGACAGCTGGAGAAGACCAGGAGACTCCCAGATGGTGATAAAACGCCTTATTCTCAGGGAAGAATGTAGAAAAAGAGTTGACTAGAAGCACCCTAGGCTTCCATCTTATCTTGAGAAGGTTCAGCAAAGCCATGGTGTCCCTGAGCCAAAGTCAACTTTCAAAGGGTTCCCCAATCTCTCAGAAAGCACTCTGCTGTCCACACGCCACACATCTCAGGTGGGGTGCAGTTGTGAGAAGTGTGCCTGAGTGCAAACACAGTGATTGGTTTCTAAGCACAGCAGCAGGCACCCTCTGTCAAGTACATGCCCTCAATCTCTGCCAGGCACATTCCTTGTAGGTCATTGTAACCGCCTTTTACTCAAGGGCAAAGTCAATTTTTGACATACAGCTGGTGTTCAATAAATGGTCTTATTTTTTCCACTGAGAGAATAGGTTAGGAGAATATAACTTAGTGATAAGCCAGGCCAAGCAGATCACCATCTAACAATAGAAACTGGCACTTAAAGCATTGCATTTAGAAAGAAGAATAGAAAAGTTTGACTCCACCTAGGAGGGGCATGAAAATGATCAATGGCAACCTAGAGAACCCAAAACATCAAGAAAGAGTATACACAGGAGTTCCAGAGGTAGTTTTGCTCTGGCTGGAGGAGATGTGCTTGGGCAAGATAGGAGTAAGTGGTCTCCTAACAATATCTTTATTAGCCTGATGCATGCTAGTCTACACACCACTGACTCAATGGACATGAGTTTAAGCCAGCTGAGGGAGATAGTGAAGGACAGGGACGTCTGGAGTGCTGCAGTCCATGGGTTCTCAAAGAGTTGTACATAACTTAGCAACTGAACGGCAACAATGGTAGTCTAAGGCAATGCCTGTGTATTTTTAAATGAACCAAGATGCTAAAAAAGGATGTGTGCCTGCTCAGTTGCTCAGTCATGTCCAACTCTTTGCAACCTCATGAACTATAGCTTACCAAGCTCCTTCATCCACAGAATTCTCTGGGCAAGAATACTGGACTGGGTTGCTATTTCCTCCTTCAGGGAATCTTCCTGACTCAGGGATCAAACTCATGTCTTTTTTGTCTCCTGTACTCTCAGGCAGTTTTTTTCCACTGAGCCACCACGGAAGCCCCAAACAGGGATACCTGACATACACTGAATATGTGAGCATATCTAATTGCATTTTAGGAACAAGTCAGTTCTCCAATAGCTCTCACAAGTTTTTAAGAAAACATGGTAGATAAGATTCCATCAAGTATGGTAAGTATGTTTGTTTCCATGAACTGAAAGTCAAAGCACATTTGAACTCAAATTCAAAAAGCCTCGAGAGTAATGAAAATTAAAAATCAGTACCTTCTAGACAGCTAAAATGAAGAACGAGAAGCTGAAAATTGTAAAACAATGAAGGAAGTCTTACTACCACATTTTAAGTAGAATTCCATTTTTCAGGAGCATAATATAAAGTAGCAAATAAAGCACTCATAGCAAAGAGGTTAAAAAGATGCGGTTGTTAGTCTGTTCACAGTACAGTGTCTTCCTGGTCACTCTGTTTTCCTTAAGATGAGCAGGTGTATTTTTAGAACCAGTTTGCTAAGATAGTACCTCCTCTTTCTGAGTTAGGGTTCCAGGGTCTCTCTCTGTCCCTGGAGCCCTTTACCCAAAAGGGTGCTTGCCAGCCCACGGAGACCACCAGGACATTCCCAGCTCTGCACAAACCTCTAAGGATGAGCAGCGATCATCACTGCAAATTAGTCACCTATGAGTGCACCTGACTCTATCTGCCCCATAATAAATACCATTTAACTCCATATCCCCTTCCTTGTGGTTTTGTTAAGTGATTTAGTAGGAAAAAACACACGACATTTTAGTCTCTGGACTGGAGGCATTATGCAGCCCTGGGGACTGGTGGGCCTCGAGGATTAATGTACATTAGGCTCTCAGTCTGTTTACATCATGGGTCAGATGAAAACTAACTCAGATGGAAGCGGTCATAAAAATCAGTCATTCCCAAAGGTTGAAATACCCGAAGCTTAATAATTGCCTACACCATTATTCACAGAATACACAAAAGTATGCTGCTGCATACATCAGTTCAGTTGTAGATGCCAGTTCTTGGAAAGAAAGAGAGAGATATATTTTAAGAAATGACAGTGCTTTTCTTAAATGCATACAGAATAGGAATCTGCAGAGTATTAGAAGAGAGTGAGGTACGGTGTGAAGGTGTTTGTTCATTCAATAAGTATTCCACTCTTCCTACCAAATTCCAGGCACAAAGTACCCAAAAGGAAAGAGGACCACATGCCTCAGGAAACACTCTTGTACTTAATGGGCCGTGTTCCAGAACACACTGTCAACAAAGGCTGAAAAGGAAGCCCTGGCTTTGCAGTGACTCCTGCATTAATAAGTTACAATTGTAGGAAGGCTTGTGATACTTGTAGGTACATCAAATAATTATTTTGTTTGCTTTTGTAACCAGCTCAATATAAGTGAATTTGAACAAACTTTGGAGATAGTGGAGGACAGAGGAGCCTGGCATTCTGCAGTCCATGGGGTCACAAGTTTAGTTCAGTTTAGTTCAATCAGTTGTGTCCGACTCTTTGTGACCCCAGGCTTCCTTGTCCATCACCAACTCCTGCAGTTAACTCAAACTCATGTCCATTGAGTCGGTGATGCCATCCAACCATCCCATCCTCTGTCATCCCCTTCTCTTACCCACTTCAATCTTTCCCAGCACCAGGGTCTTTTCCAATCAGTCAGTTCTTCGCCTCAGGTCACAAAAGTATTGGAGTTTCAGCTTCAACATCAGTCCTTCCAATGAATATTCAGGACTTATTTCCTTTAGGATGGACTGGTTGGATCTTCTTGCTGTCCAAAAGACTCTCAATAGTCTTCTCCAACACCACAATTCAAAAGCATCAATTCTTTGGTGCTTAGCTTTCTTTATAGTCCAACTGTCACATCCATACATGACTACTGGAAAAACTATAGCTTTGACTAGACAGACCTTTCTTGGCAAAGTAATGTCTCTGCTTTTTAATGTGCTCTCTAGGTTGGTCATAACTTTTCTTTTAAGGAGCAAGCGTCTCTTAATTTCATGTCTACAGTCACCATCTGCAGTGATTTTGGAACTCCCCAAAATGAAGTCTGTCACTGTTTTCATTGTTTCCTCATCTATTTACCATGAAGTGATGGGACCAGATGCCATGATCTTAGTTTTCTGAATGTTAAGCTTTAAGCCAACTTTTCACTCTCCTCTTTCACTGTCATCAAGAGACTCTTTAGTTCTTCTTCACTTTCTGCCTTAAGGGTGGTATCATCTGCATATCTGAGGTTATTGATATTTCTCCCGGCAATCTTGATTCCAGCTAGTGCTTCACCCAGCCCAGCGTTTCTTACAATGTACTCTGCATATAAGTTAAATAAGCAGGGTGACAATATACAGCCTTGACATACTCCTTTTCTTATTTGGAACCAGTCTGTTGTTCCATTTCCAGTTCTAACTGTTGCTTCCTGACCTGCATAGAGATTTCTCAAGAGGCAGGTCAGGTGGTTTGGTATTCCCATCTCTTGAAGAATTTTCCACAGTTTGTTGTGATCCAGACAGTCAAAGATTTTGGCATAGTCAATAAAACAGAAATAAATGTTTTTTCATGATCCAACAGATGTTGGCAATTTGATCTCTGGTTCCTCTGCCTTTTCTAAAACCAGCTTGAACATCTGGAAGTTCATGGTTCATNTTTGTTGTGATCCAGACAGTCAAAGATTTTGGCATAGTCAATAAAACAGAAATAAATGTTTTTTCATGATCCAACAGATGTTGGCAATTTGATCTCTGGTTCCTCTGCCTTTTCTAAAACCAGCCTGAACATCTGGAAGTTCATGGTTCGTGTACCTTTGAAGCCCGGTTTGGAGAATTTTGAGCATCACCTTGCTAGAGTGTGAGGTGATTGCAAATGTGCAATAGTTTGAACATCCTTTGGCATTGCCTTTCTTTGGAATTGGAATGAAAACTGACCTTTTCCAGTCTTGTGGCCACTGCTGAGATTTCCAGATTTGCTGGCATATTGAATGCAGCACTTTCACAGCATCATCTTTTAGGATTTGAAACAGCTCAACTGGAATTCCATCACCTCCACTAACTCTGTTGGTAGTGATGCTTCCTAAGACCCCCTTGACCTCGCATTCCAGGATGTCTGACTGTAGGTGAGTGATCACACCATTGTGATTATCTGGGTCTTGAAGATTTTTTTAAATAGTTCTTCTGTGTACTCTTGCCACCTCTTAATATCTTCTTCTTCTGTTAGGGTCCCACCACTTCTGTCCTTTATTGTGTTCATCTTTGCATGAAATGCTCCCTTGGTATCCATAATTTTCTTGAAGAGATATACAATAGTCTCTAGTCTTTCCCATTCTATTGTTTTCCTCGATTTCTTTTCATTGATCACTGAGGAAGGCTTCCTTATCTCTCCTTGCAATTCTTTGGAACTCTACATTCAAATGGGTATACCTTTCCTTTTCTCCTTTGTCTTTAGTGTCTCTTCTTTCCTAAGGTATTTG
Source organism: Oreotragus oreotragus (assembly GCA_006410675.1). Classification (NCBI taxonomy): domain Eukaryota; kingdom Metazoa; phylum Chordata; class Mammalia; order Artiodactyla; family Bovidae; genus Oreotragus; species Oreotragus oreotragus. The sequence goes on along the minus strand of SJYX01014215.1, from coordinate 84,138 downwards.
TAAGGCCTCCTCAGACAGCCATTTTGCTTTTTTGCATTTCTTTTTCTTGGAGATGGTCTTCATCTCTGTCTCCTGTACAATGACAGCAACCTCCATCCATAGTTCATCAGGCACTCTGTCTAGCAGATCTAATCCCTTGAATCTGTTTGTCACTTCCATTGTATAATCATAAGGGATTTGATTCAGGTCATACCTGAATGGTCTTTATCGAGCCCATCTTTGCATGAAATGTTCCCTTGGTATCTCTAATTTTTTTGAAGAGATCTCTAGTCTTTTCCATTCTGTTATTTCTGTCTATTTCTTTGCATTGATCACTGTGGAAGGCTTTCTTATCTCTTCTTGCTATTCCTTGGAACTCTGCATTCAGATGTTTATATCTTTTCTTTTCTCCTTTGTTTTTCACTTCTCTTCTTTTCACAGCTATTTGTAAGGCCTCCCCAGACAGCCATTTTGCTTTTTTGCATTTCTTTTCCATGGGGATGATCTTGATCCCTGTCTCCTGTACAATGTCACAGACCTCCGTCCATAGAGCATCAGGCACTCTATCTATCAGATCTAGGCCCTTAAATCTATTTCTCACTTCCACTGTATAATCATAAGGGATTTGATTTAGATCATACCTGAATGGTCTAGTGGTTGTCCCTACTTTCTTCAATTTAAGTCTGAATTTGGCAATAAGGAGCTCATGATCTGTTCAAGAAAATTAGAGATACCAAGGGAACATTTCATGCAAAGATGGGCTCAATAAAGGAC
>SJYX01014215.1:58736-76509 GCA_006410675.1 Oreotragus oreotragus | reverse complement strand
TCACTGCAGATGGTGACTGCAGCCATGAAATTAAAAGACGCTTACTCCTTGGAAGAAAAGTTATGACCAACCTAGCTAGCATATTGAAAATCAGAGATATCACTTTGCCAAGAAAGTTCCATCTAGTCAAGGCTATAGCTTTTCCAGTGGTCATGTATGAATGTGAGAGTTGTACTGTGAAGAAAGCTGAGTGATGAAGAATTGATGCTTTTGAACTCTGGTATTGGAGAAGACTCTTGAGAGTCCTTTGGACTCCAAGGAGATCCAACCAGTCCATTCTGAAGATCAACCCTGGGATTTCTTTGGAAGGAATGATGCTAAAGCTGAAACTCCAGTCCTTTGGCCACCTCATGAGAAGAGTTGACTCATTGGAAAATACTCTGATGCTAGGAGGGATTGGGGGCAGGAGGAAAAGGGGACAACAGAGGATGAGATGGCTGGATGGCATCACTGACTCAATGGACATGAGTGTGAGTGAACTCCGGGAGTTGGTGATGGACAGGGAGGCCTGATGTGCTGTGATTCATGGGGTCGCAAACAGTCAGACATGACTGAGCGACTGAACTGAACTGAATGGTCCCTACTTTCTTCAATTTTAGTCTGAATTTGGCAACAAGGAGTTCATGATCTGAGCCACAGTCAGTTCCCAGTTTTGTTTATTGCTGACTGTATAGAGCTTCTCTGTCTTTGACTGCAAAGAATATAATCAGTTGGGTTTCTATATTGACCATCTGGTGATGTCCATGTGTAGTCTTCTGTTGTGTTGTTGAAAGAGGGTGTTTGCTATGATCATTGAGTTCTCTTGGCAAAACTCTATTAGCCTTTGCCTTGCTTCCTTTTATACTGAAAGGCAAATTTACCTGTTACTCCAGAGATCTCTTCTTACTTTTGCATTCCAGTCCCCTATGATGAAAAGGACATCTTTTTTGGATGTTAGTTCCAGAAGGCCTTGTAGGTCTTCATAGAACTGTTCAACCTCAGCTTCTTCAGCATTATTAGTCAGGGCATAGACTTGGATTACTGTGATACTGAAAGTTTTGCCTTGGAATCTAACAGAGATCATTGGGGTTACAAAGAGTCAGATATGCTTTAGTGACTGAACAACAACATTCTTGATTGCTTATTAAAATCACTTTTGTAATCACTAGTATCAATAACAATAATACACATAGATTCCTTTGATGTTCTCTATTTCATTACTGGTATGGACATCCAAAAGGTTAGCTTTTCAAAAGAGAGTCAAAACTGAAGTTTGAACTGGTTTCTTGGTCAACTGAACTCATTCAATTGGTAATATTAAGAAAGGAACATGTACAGCATAAGCACAGTTACTGATTCATTAAAAATAAGACTAGCAATACTTAATACAAGAGGGACACCAGTCATTATAGAAAAGCACCTTACATTTATGGGGACACTGTTCTCTGATTGCTTATATACTTTGTGTTTCTGTCTATAATTTCAACAGTTTCAGGACAGCTTAGCTGGGTGTAAAATCCTGATTTTGTGTATTAGTTATGCATTGTTGTGTAATGAATGACACCAAACCCTGTTGACATAAAACATCTGTCACAGACTTCTTGCGGGTGAGGAGAGAAGCCAGAAGCAGCAGTGAGATTTTTCCTTATATGTATTTTTATATGTTTTGAGTTTTGACTACATGATTTATTCAATATTTAAAATTAAATAAGCAATACTTTCCTTAAGCATGAGATCAATCACAGCCCCTTCTCCTCTCAGCCTCCTTGATTATAGAGCTGATTTGAACAGCTGACATGTACAGTCCAGCAGAGTTGCCAGTCTCAGCACTTCACATTAGCAAGTCATTTAATTTTCCTCTCATTGTGAGGTCAGTTCATATCATTGCTTTTCCTTTAAATGGGAGACAAGTGAGGCACTGAAGAAGCAAGTACGTAAGTAATTTAGCCAAAGATAGTCACTCATAAAATAACAAATGGATTTGAATCCTGGCTTTCTGGACCCAAATCTTGCACCCAGATTGTTAGTCTAAACTTCCAAAGCAAATGATTGCTACAGACATGAGCCCTTGTTAAACTGCAAGGTTGAAAGGGCAGAATTCCCCATGGTTTAAACAGTGTCTGGCATTCAACCAGACATGGGGCCTCTCTGGATTCTCCTGGGTTACCCGGCTTTGCTTTGAGAAATTCTTTTTAAAAAAACCACCTGGTGAGATTTTCATGGGATAGAGGGAGGTACAAAGTGCAATAAAATTGACCGTTTCTCTTTTTTGATATTTATTTAAGGAGAATGCCATCCCTAAAAGGTGTTCATCTTGGTCTCTTGTCATTTACAATCAATTTATGATGCAGGGGGTGAGCTGTAGACTGTTAAATCAATGGCAATTATGACTGAGTGCCTACGTGGAGGTTCAATTGTCCAGAATGCTGTACCGTCCTCAATTTAGAGCCTTGTTGCTAGAGAAAATCTGAAATTCTCTTTCAACACCGTCGCCCTTAATTATAATCTTTCAGAGGCGTTAGAGATAATAGCACCCGTGTCTTTCACACTAAATTGTTGAGTACAAGGCAACTCTGCTGGCTTTCATAGGCCCGAGGAAAATAAGCCCCTGGCAGCACACTCTCAAAGTGTCCACGCTTTAGAGAGAGCTTGTTTAGACAAAGGTTGAGCCTCGCGTGCTGGGGCATGGGTCATTGTGTGCTGGCTGATGGGAAAAGAAAGAGGAAATACCCTCAGGCTCCACACCCCTCCTCCACTACACAGGCTGGTGGCCAGTGATGGAGGAGGAGATGCACCCAGATTTTTCATAAAAGCTATTTTAGTCATAAGTACCCCTGAATTTGGGATTGGGGGAGTAAGAACATTTTTTGGTGGTTCTATTATTATTATTTAAGTTTTCCTAGGGATCTAGCACTAACTTAGCAAAAGATACCTTAAGGAAAAGTTTTGCTTCCTCTGGAAAATGATCTCTTGTGTCTAAAATGCCCTGTCTTCCTGCCAATCAGGAAATCCTGTCATCTTGATAAACCTCTTCAGGGCACAGCTGAGCTTCATGTTTTCTTGCCCTTAAGATCTTCACCCAATCTGCCTACCAAGGTTTTAGGAAGAGCAAATAATTTCTCTAGGGGTTGTTTTTCAGTTGCTAAGTCGTGTCTGACTGTTTGTGACCCTGTGGCTTGAGACACAGTTAAAAAAAAAAAAAAGCTCATCCCTTCAAGAGGGGAGAGTACAAGAGAAAAGAGGGATGAATGAACAGAAAAAAGAAATCAAAGGAGAAGAAGCTAGTATTGGTTGTCTCTGAGCCAAATCAAAGATGATGGGTGGAAGAAGTATGGGGGATTGAAAGGATTTTTGAATTTAGGAATATCTTAAAATTTAATATAGGTTGTGATTTTGTTATCCTATTTCTTGTGCATTTATCGAATTACTTTGTTTTATAGTTCATATGGGCCCTCCCAATTTTTCAGCACTGTTCTGCAGTAGACAGGAAGTCTGTGCTGTGTTTTTTGGGAGAAACCCAGTGGAGGGCTGAGTCTGGTTCTGTCTTTTTTGTCAGGGACAAAGGCTGTGGAAGTAAACACATGATCCCATCCTAGAGGACGTGAGAGGGTGCCATGGGGTTGTTATCTTTGAACACATTCAACAATCTCAGGGAGGGCTTTGAAGGCTGAGACAGAGAAGAAATGTTATTGATAGATCAGTGGCTTTGCAAATCTCAGATGATAATCAAACAATGGTGTAAAACCTAAACCTAAACCTGGCTTTGCAGTTAGTCTGACCAACACTTTATTTCCTTCAAAATGTTCCTCTTACTAAATGTGTGACTTTGAATATCTCAGTATCAACATCCACACCTGGGCATTTAAAATCTCACTCAGACCTCTTGTCAATAGTGGATTGTAAGATACATGTGGCTGGTAAATAATGGTCTCTCAGTGATATTTTTTTATTTGTCCAAGGTGTGAGAGAAAGAAGATGTGTTTAGAGATCTATGAAACTCTTTGCAAATTCCAATATTCTATTGTTTTAAACATTATTTAAAGGGTATGTTTTTTATTGCATGAATCATTTTCACGGTATGCCTAGCCCAGAATGAGGAGCCAAGGTTCAGAAATCATAAGGCGTTCTTAATTTCTCTGTAGGGAGAAAAACCCATGCATAAATGATGGAGCAGAAGAAAGGGATTTGAATTGACTCTAATGTGGGGAAAAGTATAGTATCCCAGACACTGAAAGAACAAAAGGGGAGGAGGGTTACACGCACAAAAGAAGCCATTAAAAATATGGAATTCAAATTCTCTGTGAATTTTCATGCCCAAAGTTTATATATTTCAAATTCTCTATGATTGTGTGACATGTGATGCCTGGCATGACTCATCTTGTTCTATCAAAAAGTAGATATCTATCTATCTGTCTGTCTATCTAGGCTTCCCTTGTGGCTCAGCTGGTAAAGAATCTACCTGCAATGTGGGAGACCTGAGTTCGATCCTTGGGTTGGGAAGATTCCCTGGAGAAGGGAAAGGCTACTCACTCCAGCATTCTGGCCTGGAGAATTCCATGGACTCTAGTCCATGGGCTCACAAAGAGTTGGACATGACAGAACAACTTTTACTATATGTATATACATATACACATGTATACATATATAAAAAAACATATCTATCTGTATATGTTGAGCTGTGGATCAGCTTCTCAGTTTTCTGAAGCAACTGAAAGCCTAGAAGCTCAAAGTTCTACCTAGTTAACTCTGTGGGGACAAAAAGCACTGCTCAGGCTGAGGGTATGTGTTCCTACCACTCACACACTCCACATCCACATCTTGCCTCCAAAATCTGTATGCTGAGTTCCAAACCCTAGTGCCTCTGCTTGGAGAGAGGGTCATTACAGAAGTCAGTAAATTAAGATGAGGTCTCTCTGGAAACTGGGACCCAGACGCACATGAGATAAGGCAGTGCGGAGACACGGGGGCAGGTGACCGTCTGTCTGCAGGCTGAGGAGACAAGCCTGGGTAAGAACTTTCCCTGAAGACCCTCAGAAGGAAGGAGCTAACCCTGTGGGCACCTTGATCTCAGATTTCCAGCCTCTGGAGCTGTGCAAAATACATTTCTATTGCTCAAACCACCCAGTCTATGGCACTTGGTATGGCGTCCCTGTCCAACTAATACGGCCATTAAGCAACACCGAGGTAAGCTTTCCTGCCTTTTCAATTCCACCCAAAATTGTGTAGACATAATAACACAGAGACAAACTGTCCTCTTTAAATCTTGATTTCCACGTTTGTAAACTGAGTCAGTTGCACTGAAAGAGTTCCCTGATATTCTCAAGATTCCATTATATGACATGATTTTTCAACAGGCAAATTTATTAAATTATTGATGGAAATTTATGGAGTAAATCTCACCCTTGAATGGTAATTTTGTTTTAAATTGCTTCACTGCCTTCTAGAGAAGCATCTGCTTAGGTACAACACATATAAATATAGAACTTACATAGATTCAAGAGTTTCTGTCAACATGAGAACAAACATTTTGGAGTGATCCATCCCCAGAAAACCCTGATCCCTCCTTTTCAGAGCTGTGTGGTTTGGTGAGGTGACTTAATACTGCTGATCATGTTTCTTCATCTATAAGGTGGTAACAATGAGACCTACCATTCCCAACTGTTGTGAGGATCGAAGGAAATATTTTATATGATTATCTAACAGGATGCCTGCTCCTGACAGGACTTCTTAAATAGGCTCCAGATTTTCTTTCTGTCGTCTCTAACAGCACCATCTGCCCTGGAGGAGTGTCTGGGGTAGAGTCATTCTTAGCATGTATTTGTCAGGCTTTGGAGTTTATTCAGTCCTTTAAGCTGATATTTACTATGAATTTACATGTTATAACACAGATACTGAGTATATCAAATGACTTATTCATAGCACTCCCTCCAAAGAATTGAGAAAGACCAGAGAGTTCTAGAATCAATGTCATGGCATGAGAAGGAAAAGAAGAGATTTGTTCAATAATCCGACTCTAAAACAATCACTTGAGTGAATTCACTTCATTCACCAGCTTTGAAATTCTTTGCTTCCATAGGCGCTAAACATTTTGCGGTAGACTGTTTTGTGATTTTAAATAAATGTTTTATAGCTCAGAAAGATATTACTTGTTAACACTGTTGAGTGCTTATCTACGAACCAGAGTTTCAATTCATAAATTTTCAGCCCTAAAATTAAAGATGTCTCTTGAATGGATAAGAAGAGGGGAGAGAATTTAAATAGAATCTCTAATCCACGTGCTGAGTCATTAATTCTAATAGAAGATGTCTCTTTTGATTAGGCAAGTCATTCTTAGACAGCCCAGGCAGTGTCACCTGAAAGCTTTTACGATCCATCTGTAGAGAACTAGCACGTATTATGTTTTGCATATTTCTTTGGGGCTTGCAGTGACAGAGTTTAAAGTAATAACACACTTTGATAAATGCATTTGCCATCTTGGTTGTGCAGCTGTTGATTTCATCTGTTTGATCATTTTCTCCATTCAAATATCAATTTTTCCTTCATCTTTTATAAGCTGTGTTCAAATATTATACTGAGTTTTTGGTTTAGAAAATGGATAAGTACTCCAGAATCTTATAACAGCAATAGATACAAAATGAAAAAAGTGAGAGTTGTAACAACACATGAATCATGCTTGTTATGTGGATGAAATGAGAAGATTCACATATGAATTTGGCTCAGGTACAGCATCATCAAAGTTATAAAGAAAAGATGTGGCATATATTTAGGGCCACTTATTTTAAAGACAACAGAAATAGGAAATATATTTGATAATAATCCAATTAAGGAAAAAAGTCTTTGGGGCTTTGGGGATAACAGAGATAAAGAGCTCATCGTTTCTATTTTCCAGGGGCTCACAACACTGGGATTTGTCCACACGAGTGCTGAGGGTCTGCCTTGTCATGACCAACTTAAATCATGATATTTATTAGATATTTCCTATGTAACTAGTGTTATAAATAAATACTTTTGTTTCAGTTCAGCTCAGTTCAGTTGCTCAGTCATGTCCAACTCTTTGGGACCCCATGGGATGCAGCACACCAGGCCTCCCTGTCTATTACCAACTCCCGGAGTTTACTCAAACTCATGTCCATTGAATTTGTGATGCCATCTAACCATCTCATCCTCTGTCTTCCCCTTCCACTCCTGCATTCAGTCTTTCTCAGCATCAAGATCTTTTCAAATCAGTTGGTTCTTTGAATCAGGTGGTCCAAGTATTGGAGCTTCAGCTTCAGCATCAGGTCTTCCAATGAATATTCAGGACTGACTTATTTTAAGATGGACTGGTTGGATCTCCTTGCAGTTCAAGGGACTCTCAAGAGTCTTCTCCAACACCACAGTTCAAAAGCATCAATTCTTTGATGCTTAGCTTTCTCTATAGTCCAACTTTCACATCCATACATGACTACTAGAAAAACCATAGCGTTGACTAGGCAGACCTTTGTGGGCAAAGTAATGTCTCTGCTTCTTAATGTGCTGTCTAGGTTGGTTATAACTTTTCTTCCAAGGAGCAAGCATCTTTTAATTCCATGGTTGCAGTTACCATCTACAGTGATTTGGGAGCCCTCCAAAATGAAGTCTGTCACTGTTTCCATTGTTTCCCCATCTATTTGCCAAGAAGTGATGGGACCAGATGCCATGATCTTAGTTTTCTGAATGTTGAGCTTTAAGTCAACTTTTTCACTCTCTTCTTTCACTTTCGTCAAGAGGCTCTTTAGTTCTTCTTTGCTTTCTGCCATAAGGGTGGTGTCATCTGCATATCTAAGGTTATTGCTATTTCTCCTGGCAATCTTGACTCAATCTTGTGCTTCATCCAGCCTGGCATTTCTCATGATGTGTTCTGCATGTAAGTTAAATAAGCAGGGTGATAATATAGAGCCTTGATGTATTCCTTTTCCTATTTGGAACCAGTTTGTTGTTCCATGTCTAGTTCTAACTGTTGCTTCCTGACCTGAATACAGATTTTTCAAGAGGAAGGTCAGGTGGTCTAGTATTCCCATCTCTTTAAGAATTTTTAAGAAGCATTCTGTTTAGCCCTTCTTTTTAAAAATGTTCATTTATTATTTGACTGAGATGGATCTTAAGTGTGACTTGTGGGATCTTTATCTTCAGCATATGAGGTCATGTTCTCTGCCCTGAGATTGAATCTGGGCCCCCTGCTTGAACTCAGAGAATGGAGTCTTGGCCACTGGATCACCAGGGAAGTCCTTAGTCCTTTCTGTTTTAACTGGCACTCAAACTCTCAACCAGATCTCTTAAAATTTTTTTTCTATTTCAGAACACTTTTATATTTACAAATAGTTGCAGATCTAATTGCATTCATCTCACACGCTAGTAAAGTGGTGCTCAAAATTTGCCAAGCCAGGCTTCAGCAATACGTAAACTGTGAAATTCCAGATGTTCAAGCTGGTTTTAGAAAAGGCAAAGGAATCAGAGATCAAATTGCCAACATCCACTGGATCATCAAAAAAGCAAGATACTTACAGGAAAACATTTATTTCTGCTTTATTGACTATGCCAAAGCCTTTGACTGTGTGGATCACAATAAACTGTGGAAAATTCTGAAAGAGATGGGAATACTAAACCACCTGACCTGCCTCTTGAGAAACCTGTATGCAGGTCAGGAAACAACATTTAGAATTGGACATGGAACAACAGACTGGTTCCAAATAGGAAAAGGAATACATCAAGGCTATATATTGTTACCCTGCTTATTTAACTTACATGCAGAGTACATCATGAGAAATGCTGGGCTGGATGAAGCACAAGCTGGAATCAAGATTGCTGGGAGAAATATCAATAACCTCAGATATACAGATGACACCATCCTTATGGCAGAAAGTGAAGAGGAACTAAAGAACCCCTTGATGAAAGTGAAAGAGGAGAGTGAAAACTTTGGCTTAAAGTTCAACATTCAGAAAACTAAGATTATGACATCTGGTCCCATCACTTCATGGCAAATACATGGGGAAACAGTGGCTGACTTTATTTTTTTGGGCTCCAAAATCACTGCAGATGGTGATTGCTGCCATGAAATTAAAAGACACTTACTCCTTGGAAGGAAAGTTATGACCAACCTAGACAGCATATTNGTTGGTGATGCCATCCAACCCTCTCATCCTCTGTCATCCCCTTCTCTTCCTGCCTTCAATCTTTCCCAATATCAGGGTCTTTTCCAATGAGTTGGCTCTTCTCATCAGGTGGCCAAAGTATTGGAGCTTCAGTATCTGTCCTTCTATTAGTATTCAGGGTTAATTTCCTTTAGGATTGACTGGTTGGATCTCCTTACAGTCCAAGGGACTCTCAAGAGTCTTCTCCAGCACCACAGTTTGAAAGCATCAGGTCTTTGGCACTCTGCCTTCTTTATGGTCCAGCTCTTACCATACACGACTACTGGAAAAACCATAGCTTTGACTATATGGACATTTGCTGGAGAAGTGATGTCTCTGTTTGTTAATGCACTGCCTAGGTTTGTCATAGCTTTTCTTCCAGGGAGCAAGCATCTTTTAATTTCATGACTGCAGTCACCGTCTGCAGTGATTTTGGAGACCAAGAAAATAAAGTCTGCCAGTATTGGGGGTTGGTAATTACTCTTTGCTGGAGTGAGTCAGGGGTCACCATCGATTTTATGTCTCAATGAAATTACTGAAGAATTTTATTCATATGAAAAAACAGCTTGGGATGGAAAGCATTTTGTTACAGCACTCTCAGTTAATTCTTTTAACTCATTCTGAGTCCCAAATTCTATATGGATCTATCATCAAGAATTGTTTTTTGGAAACTTCCGTGGCAGTCCAGTGGTTAAGGCTCCAGATTTCGATGCAGGGGGCACAGGTTCGATTTCTGGTCAGGGAACTAAGATCCCACATGCTCCCCAGAATGACCCTGATGCTGGGAAAGATTGAGGGCAGGAGAAGGGGACAACAGAGGATGAGATGGTTGGATGGCATCACTGACTCAATGGACATGGATTTGGGTGGAATCTGGGAGTTGGTGATGGACAGGGATGGACTGCAGCCTGGCATGCTGCAGTTCATAGGGATGCTAAGAGTTGGACATGACCAAGAGATTGAACTGAACTGAACTGAACTGCAGATCTAATACAAAAAGCTCCTGTATTTTCTGCACACAATTTCCCTTAGTAATGTTAGTAATAGAACATAGTGCGTTGGAATGGTATATTTGTTGCTGCTACTGTTAAGTCACCTCAGTCGTGTCCGACTCTGTGTGACCCCATAGATGGCAGCCCACCAGGCTCCCCCATCCCTGGGACTCTCCAGGCAAGAATACTGGAGTGGGTTGCCATTTCCTTCTCCAATGCATGAAAGAGAAAAGTGAAAGTGAAGTCACTTAGTCTGTCCGACTGTTAGTCACCCCATGGACTGCAGCCCATCAGGCTACTCCGTCCATTGGATTCTCCAGGCAAGAGTACTGGGGTGGGGTGCCATTGCCTTCCCCGATATTTATTGCTATTAATCAAAATTGGGGGGAATATTATTATTAATCCCAAGTTCATTGTTCTTTTTTTTTTTTTTTTCAGTTTTCCTTAGGCTTCCCTGATAGCTCAGTTGGTAAAGAATCTACCTGCAATGGGGGAGACCCTGGTTCAGTTCCTGGGGTGGGAAGATTCCCTGCAGAAGGGTTAGACTCCCCACTCCAGTATTCTTGGGCTTCCCTTATGGCTCAGCTGGTAAAGAATCCATCTACAATGCAGGAGACCTGGGTTCGATCCCTGGGTTGGGAAGATTCCATGGAGAAGGAAAGACTACCCACTCCTGTATTCTGGCCTGGAGAGTTCCACTGACTGGATAGTCCATGGTAGTGCAAAGAGTCAGACACCACTGAGCAACTTTCACTTTCAATGTTTATTTTCTGTTCAGCACTCCATCTATGATATTAAATTACATTTAGTCATGTGTCTTCTTAGGCTCCTCTTGACTATAACTGCTTCTCAGACTTTTCCTCTTTGATGACCTTGATAGTTTTGAGGACTACTGGTCAACTAGTACATAGATGATCCCTTAATTGGGATTGGCCTCATGCTTTTCTCATAATTAGTTATGGGTTTGGGGGAGGAAGACCACAGAGTCAAAATATCATTTTCATAATATTAAGTTAATGATGCATATTATCAACATGGCCATCATCGTTGTCATTGACCTTGGTCCTTGGCTGTGGTATTTTTCATCAGGTCTCTCCACTGTGGTGTTACTCTTCCTTTTTTCTTTCATGCTGCAGTCTTTAGGAGAAGGTCACGGTGCACAGCCCACATTTTAGATGTTGGGGTTACGCTTTAGCTCCTTGAGACTAACGTATCTGCATAGATCATTCAGACTTTTGCCTGGGAGGTTTTCCTCCTCTCCTCCATATATTAATTTATTGAATAATTTAGTTATATCACTATGGACTCAGAGATATTGCTTTTAGATTCTGAGTTAATAGTACATTTTTTCTCTTGGTGAAATATATTTTATTTCAAACATTTCTTCAAATATGTAAATAATATATTTATTCAAAAAACATATATTTTTTTCTCTTCGTGCTGACATTGTTACATTTCTAATCCTTGGGAACGCTTTCATTCAGCTTCTGTGTCGCTTTCCCGGGAATTACCATATATGTCAGTGAGAGTGTTATTTTGCTTTCTGACACTTATTTTCTGGCAAGATCCACCCTCTATGTATTTTTATCTTTTTTTCTATAGATGTGAAAATTGAGGCTAAGAGAGATTTACTGATATGACAAAATATCCCAGTTAGTGAATAATGTTTCTAATCTATGCCTTCTTGGCTCTAGAATCCCCATGTTTTAACATTATAACATTCTACTCGTGAAGGACCTTGGGAGACATTTTTCAGCTCTTGGTAAGAGGTCTCTTCCTGCCTTGCAGATGGCCACCTTCATGCTGTGTCCTTGCCTGTCCTTTCTTCTGTGCATATGTGGACAGAGAGAGCTCTCTAGTGTCTCTTCCTCTTTTTATAAGGACACTGATCTTATTGGATTAATGCCCCACCCTTATGACCTCATTTAACCTTAATTACCACCCTAAATGGACTTCCCAGGTGGCTCACAGTAAAGAGTCTGCTGTAACATAGGAGGTGTGGGTTCAGGCTCTGGGCCAGGAAGATCTCCTGGAGAAGGAAATGGCAGCCCACTCCAGTATTCTTGATTGGGAAATCCCATGGACAGAGGAAGCTGGTGGGCCACAGTCCGTGGGTCACAAAGAGTCAGACAACAACTTAATGACTAAAACAACAACCACAACCTCCCTAAAGGCCCTATCTCCCCAGTGTAATCACACGGGAGGATTAGGCTTCAACAAACGAAATTTAGGTGGGGACACAGTTCATTTCCTGACAGACACTTCACTTTAGAAAACAGAATAAAACTTAGGGCCTAAGTAACCAGAGGTCTCAGCTACTTTAGAGTTCTGCAAATGATCACAGAAGAGTGGATTAAAAATGAGTTGTCACCTGTTGGAGGAGCAGTGGGTTGGCTGGAAAATTTCTGGAGGAGCTGTGCCCACAGTCTCCTTAGCAGGGCACAGAGCCCGAGGGTTCTGTTGTAGTGCATCAAAATTCCAAAACAAAACAGGAGCCCAAACAAATCAGGATGCTCCTACATCCCGCAGGGTGACAGATGATGCCCAAGGCACAGCATGCGCGAAACAAACTCTGGGAGAGAAAGAAAAGTGAGCACCAACATTTAATTACCCTTCCTTACACTTAATGCTGTAAATGTCTCCTGCTGTGTTGGCGCTGGTAATGGGCTATAAGACTTCTGTCCTCCTGGAAAGCAAGCTGAACATGGCCTTGATTTTTCAGAACAAAGACTGTGTCACAAAGATGGCATAATTGTCCTTGAACTGAGTCAATTTTCTACTTTCAGGAAAAAACTAAAAAAAAAAAAAAAAAAAAAATAGATCAAGTAACAGCCTCTTCAAAAAATCTTTAATTTTTGCATGTCCCTTGAGGAATGTCATGTGGTAGGATGAAAACAAGACAGCACTGGAAACACAAAACACTAAATAAAGTTCAGCATCTCCTCTTACTGTGGTTCTCTGGGATTTACTTAAGCTCATTGAGCCTCAATCCCCTCATCTGTAAAATGGGAACAGCAGTGTCTGGTTTACAAATCTGTGCTGGTAATACAACACGTTTGTCTGTGTGTTGTATGGGAGAAAATTTGCATCTCCCCCTCCAATATCTCTTTGTCTTGTGAATTATTTGGAGCTGAAAACAATTAAGCTCCAAGAGACTCAGGAAGAAACTATGACCTGCTCCCTAATTGCCTGGTGGCTCAGATGATAAAGAACTCGACTGCCAATGCAGGAGATGCAGGTTTGGTTCCTAGGTTGGGAAGATCCCTGGAGAAGGGAAAGGCAACCCACTCCAGTATTCTTGCCTGGGAAATCTCATGGGCAAAGGAGCCTGGCGGGCTGCAGTCCATGGGGTCGCAAACAGTCGGACACGACTGAGTGGCTAACACACACACACTAATTGCCTAAAATAATTTGGATAGAGGGTCTGTTCAGAAATAGAGCCATCATGGAGATATGGGCCTGCTGGGGATATGGGCTGCACGTGGTGGGGGACCAGTCAGAACAGACTAGTGGACCAGAGTCCACTCTGTGCCACTGTTTCTGCAGGCCCACCGTTTGCTTCTTCATCTCCACGTGAGCTGCCTGACTCCCCTTCAAAGTCCCAAACCAGCACCCCCAACAGCCTCTCTTGTCTTTAGTTGAAGATGGTATTTAACGAGAGAGTTTCAGCCATTTTGACATCTTACTCAGTTTTCCTGGGTCTCTCCCAAGTGTATATGCTATTAAAAGTGTACATGTACTTATGCTTGCTTTTTTCCTGTTAATCAGTCTCACATCAATTTAATTCTTAGACCAGCCAGGAGAACCTAGAACTGCAAAGGACTTTTTCTTCCTCCCAGAGAGAGTGCACCAAGTCCTTAGCAAAGCTCTGTGTGTGCATGCATGCCCAGTTACTTCAGTCATGTTTGACTCTTTGCAGCCCCATGGACTGTAGCTTGCCAGGCTCTTCTGCCCATGGAGTTCTCCAGGCAAGAACACTGGTGAAAGTGACGTCTCTCAGTCATGTCTGACTCTTTGCAACCTGTGGAATGTAGCCCACCTATGGGATCCACCTATGGGATTCTCCAGGCAAGAATACTGGAGTGGGTTGCCATTTCCTCCTCCAGGGGATTCTCCTGACCCAGGGATCAAACCCACATCTCTTGTGTCTCCTGCTCTGGGAGCTAATTCTTTACCACTGTGTCACCTGGGAAGCCCCATATGTGTGGTTTAGCCAAGGCATATAAGATCCCAAAACTTATCATAGATCTATACTGATTCCAGCTCTTGATATACTTTGCCCTGGGGCCAGGAATAAGAATAAACTTGAACTTACAGGTGAGGTCCCATTCATATGCACACTTAGGCCATCTAGGAAAGTTCTGCCTAGAACTGAAGCAGACAACGGAATTTTATTCATGAATATAGATTTTCATTCCTTGGGAGATGGCTTACATGCCATCCATGGCCAGGCAGCCAAGATAAAAGCTTCAGGCTCAAGAACAGGCCTCGGGCCAACACGGCACAGATTGCCAGGGATCCAGGGTAACCTGCGTCAAGAGTGCCTGCCAGCTCTGACACATTGTCTGGCTGTGAAAGGCATTTAGTTCCAATCTACCAGCAATCCAGCTGTAATTAAAACCCAGCACAGTTTATAAAAGGAATCATTTCATTTGATTGACCACAGAGATACAAGAAAAAGATTTATAGAGATTGAGAATCCGTATGCTCTAAAGAAATATTTGCATTATATTTTCTAACAAAACTAACATAGTAGTTGCTTTTTTCTCTATATTGCTGTTATTACTGTCTAAAAATAGATTGAATAGATTGAATTCCATGGACTTACATTTATTGATTGAATGTATTAGCCATTTAAGTCCCTCTGAATCTTATTGGGAAATTTAGAATATCCTGTAAGAACAATGGGACATCAGGTTGACGCAAGGGCAAAAGGCTCATCTAGGTCAACTCCATGTCTCTCTATCAATTCCGTACATTCCCTCAGGTGGGCCTTCTTGGAGGACTCTGCTGAAAACAACCTCAAACATCCGAAAGTATGAGTGAACCTCTGGTGACTTTCAAATAAACTACAGAATAGAGAGAAAGAGGGAGAGAAGAGTGGAGACAGACAGCAACAGAGAGGCTTCACCAAATTCCCATTTTGCAACAGAGTTTCAAGTATCAGTGTTTCTCCCCAAATAAAATCTCTTCCAAGTTCCAAAATTGATGTTCATTAGATAAGAGAACAGTCATGGCTATGAGGCTTAGGGAACTTGAAAAAACAAACAAAAAAAAGCCCAACAAACAAAAAACCTATCACGGAGACCAAGACACCAAGGAAGAAAGACCTAAGTCAGAAACAGGGACACAGGTAGTATTTCATTTCCAGAGGCTGAACCATGTGTGATGGAGAGAAAGGGAGAGACACATCTAATTCTGGAGTGTTAGGTATGGGAGGAGCTGGGGGTCAAGTTGCTGAGCAGAGAGGAACCTTCTGGAACACCGCTGTCATGAGGAGTCCCCAACTCCAGTCCTGAGCCTTGGAGCATGCCCTTTGTAAATCTCATCTAACATTTGCTCTCGCCTATCAGGAAAAGGTCAGAAAAGTGGGATGGTTCTCACGATGTAGAGTATCTGCAGAGCTGCAGTTACTGGGAGTCGCCAGGAATCCAAGTTAGGGCTTGTTTCCTGTTATGCCTGATTCCTCATCATTTTCCCAACAAGTCAGACACTGTCACTCCCCTGTACCTTTTCACACACTGTCATTTCTACTGGGGAGGCTTTTTCTGCCCTTCCCAGGGTAGGACTTCCTTCGTTTCATCTCTAATTCTAACTCCTCTTCTCTAGTCTGCCTGCGCCGCCACAGTTCCAGGTGAATGACTAGCCTTCTGCTGCTGGCCTCCTTGGCACCTGGTATCTTCCATGACTGCTGTACTTGGCCTATGGTGTCCTCGCTACTTGTTGACTTCAGTTTTCTGAATCAGTCCCTGAGCTGAACAAAGGCATCTAGCACAGCTACATTATATGTATATAACAAGCCATCAAAATAGATGTGCTTTTATTGCACTGTAGGAAAATCTGTCATCTATTAATTGAACTTGAAATTGTTTGAAAGTTCAAAAATTTAGTAGCATGCATAGAAGCATCTCTCAGTGGGAGATGGGATCTTATACTGCTGCTAGTCATGAAGAAACTATCTTATTTAATGATTTTAAAGAAGATATTCTATTTAATAATTTTTGCCTGACTTGTTGGGAAAATGATGAGGAATCAGACATAACAGGAAACAAGCCTTAACTTGGACTCATGAAGACTCTATCAGTAACTGAAGCTCTGCAGATACTCTACATTGTGAGAACCATCCCACTTGGGCTTCTAATCTTTTCCTGATAGATGAGAGCAAATGTTAGATGAAATTTACAATGGACATGCTCCAAGACTCAGGACTGGAGTTGGAGATTCATTAGAACAAGACCCAGTTTTCCCCTCAGTCAGTCTCCCATCAAGAAGCTTCCATAAGCCTCTTATCCTTCTCCATCAGAGGGTAGACTGAAAACCACAGTCAGAGAAAACTAATCAGACTGATCAAATGGACCACAGTCTTGTCTAACTCAGTGAAGCAATGAGCAAGGCCACGTAGGGCCACTCAAGATGGACGGGTCATGGTGGAGAGTTCTGACAAAACATGCACCGCTGGAGAAGGGAATGGCAAACTACTTCAGTATTCTGGCCTTGAGAATCCCATGAACAGTATGTAAAGCCAAAAAGATAGGAAACTGAAGGATGAAATCCCCAGGTCAGTAAGTGCCCGATATGCTACTGGAGATTAGAGAAATAACTCCAGAAAGAATGAAGAGGTGGAGCCAAAGCAAAAACAATGCCAAGTTGTGGATGTGACCGGTGATGGAAGTAAAGTCTGGTGCTGTAAAGAACAATACTGTGTAGGAACCTGGAATGTTAGGTCCATGAATCAAGGTAAATTGGAAGTGGTCAACAGGAGATGGCAACAGTGAACATAGACATTTCAGGAATCAGTGAACTAAAATGGACTGGAATGGGCAAATTAACTCAGATGACCATTATATCTACTACTGTGTGCAAGAATCCTTAGAAGTAATGGAGTAACCATCATAGTCAACAAGAATCCGAAATACAGTACTTGGAGGCAATCTCAAAAACGACAGAACGATCTCTATTCATTTCCAAGGCAAACCATTCAATACATTAATAATCCAAGTCTATGCCCCAACCAGTAATGCTGAAGAAACTGAAGTTGAACAGTTCTATGAAGACCTACAAGGCCTCCTAGAACTAACACCCGAAAACGATGTCCTTTTCATTATAGGGGACTGGAATGCAGAAGTAGGAAGTCAAGAAACACCTGGAATAACAGGCAAATTTTGCCTTGGAGTACAAAATGCTGCTGCTGCTAAGTCACTTCAGTCGTATCCGACTCTGTGTGACCCCATAGATGGCAGCCCACCAGGCTCCCCCGTCCCTGGGATTCTCCAGGCAAGAATACTGGAGTGGGTTGCCATTTCCTTCTCCAATGCATGAAAGAGAAAAGTGAAAGTGAAGTCGCTCAGTCTGTCCGACTGTTAGCGACCCCATGGACTGCAGCCCACCAGGCTACTCCGTCCATTGGATTTTCCAGGCAAGAGTACTGGGGTG
>SJYX01014215.1:43339-57659 GCA_006410675.1 Oreotragus oreotragus | reverse complement strand
CTGCTGCTGCTGCTGCTAAGTCGTTTCAGTCATGTCCAACTCTGTGCAACTCCAGAGACGGCAGCCCACCAGGCTCCGCCATCCCTGGGATTCTCCAGGCAATAACACTGGATTGGGTTGCCATTTACTTCTCCAATGCATGAAAGTGAAAAGTGAAAGTGAAGTCACTCAGTCGTGTCCTACTCCTAGTGACCCCATGGACTACCAGGCTCCTCTGTCCATGGGATTTTCCAGGCAAGAGTACCGGAGTGTGTTGCCATTGCCTAGCAATCTTGATTCTAGTTTGGACTTCATGCAGTATGGCATTTCTCATGATGTACCCTGCATATAAGTTAAATAAGCAGAGTGAAAATGTACAGCCTTGATGAACTCCTTTCCCAATTTTGAACCGGTCCATTTTTTCATGTCCAGTTCTAACTGTTGCTTCTTGATTTGCTTACAGGTTTCTCAGGAATGATGAAAGCTGAGTGAAACTTTCAACACATTGTGCTGTACTTTGATGTATTCTCTTGAGACTCTCTGGAGAAGGCAATGGCATCCTACTCCAGTACTTTTGCCTGGAAAATTCCATGGACAGAGGAGCCTGGTAGGCTGCAGTCCATGGGGTCGCTAGAGTCGGACACGACTGAGCGACTTNTGATTTGCTTACAGGTTTCTCAGGAATGATGAAAGCTGAGTGAAACTTTCAACACATTGTGCTGTACTTTGATGTATTCTCTTGAGACTCTCTGGAGAAGGCAATGGCATCCTACTCCAGTACTTTTGCCTGGAAAATTCCATGGACAGAGGAGCCTGGTAGGCTGCAGTCCATGGGGTCGCTAGAGTCGGACACGACTGAGCGACTTCACTTTCACTTTTCACTTTCATGCACTGGAGAAGTAAATGGCAACCCACTCCAGTGTTCTTGCCTGGAGAATCCCAGGGACGGGGAAGCCTGGTGAGCTGAATTCTATGGGGTCGCACAGAGTCGGACACGACTGAAGCGACTTAGCAGCAGCAGCGACTTCACTTTCAACTTTCGTGCATTGGAAAAGGAAATGGTAACCCACTCCAGTGTTCTTGCCTGGAGAATTCCAGGGACAGAGGAGCCTGGTGGGCTGCCATCTATGGGGTCGCACAGAGTCGGACATGACTGAAGCAACTTAGCAGCAGCAGCAGCTTGAGACTCTCCTTGAAATAACTGAAATAACTTCTGTGGAGCCCTGAGCTTATCCTCGAAACATTATTATGGTGTTGTTCCTTTGTTAACCTGATGTTTAAAAATATTGTTTGTAATAACATGATGTGTATGATTGATTCCTTGAATCTGTATTCTCTGAGTTTATTAGTACTTGAAAAGGATCCTAAATTATAAGAAATAAATAGTTAACATAGAATCTGGCTCAACTCCAAAATGAATAGGGATGATTTAGAGCGGAAAAGCTGGCTTAAAACTCAACATTCAAGACACTAAGGTCATGGCATCTGGTCCCATCACTTCATGGCAGATTAAAGGCGAAAAGTGAGATGACCATTTATGGGTTCTGGGCAATTTTATGTTTACAATAAACAGTTGTGAGTTTATCTGTATCACTGATAAGGGTAACTGAGTCCTTCTTTCCTCTTAGGCATAAATACTAGCTCCAGAAAGTCATGAACTCTCAGGAGTGTTCAGATAACAAACACATAGGGAAATATGTAGGTAATTATTAAAAATCTTTTATTAGTCCCTTTCTGTTGTTTTTCTGCTCATCTAGGGAGCCTGAACACCCAAGAGTAATCCTATTCCCTGAGAAAACAAATCAAGTTACATTCTACCTTTCTAGCTACATGAGTTTCTATTCTCTGTCCTTAAGTTTAATTGGGTCCTTGAACATAAATGAACCACTCTTTTTCAACAAGCAATCACAGATACATCAGCTCTTTGACTAGTAACTTGCAAATAAGTGCTTTTTGACATAGCATGCTGGGTGTTCAACATTCTCCAGGGTAAAGCGTAAACACAAATGAATTTTATATTGAAATAATCATGCAGTGAAAGTGAGTTCTTAGAAAGGTAAATTTCTCTCATTGCTTTCTCTCGTAAGCTTTTACTGAGAGATAAGATATTGTTATCTAACATTGTTAGATAAGACATTGATAACCAAGACTTGGTTATCAAGTCTTGACTGTTTCTCTTTCACTCTCTGTTTCTATTCTTTATTCTTTCTCTCTGTATGTGTAATACACACACACACAAACTACACACATATACACATATACATGCAACATATACATATCTTTATATGCATGATTAGTAATAGGGACCTAGGAAAAAGGAAAAAGTTGCTACAGCATAAACAGACAAGTCAAACCCTGTTATCTCTCACTGATAACACCAGCTTTAGGTTTTAGGCTGCCTTGCAATTCACCTGATGAAAAATTTCATACTTTATCTGATCTAAGTGATTTATCCTGGTGACGGGATCCCACTGGTACAGTAGAAATATGAGAGATATGTTTGCTTCATTTTTTTGGTTCTGATACCCACATAGGATATTAGAGTAGTTGTCACTGTTATTTACTCTTTCATTTGAAGAATATAGCTTTAATTTAGCTTAAGCCAGATTTTCTGGAGATAGTATCTATTCTGTGTGGGCTTTATTAAGAGAAGAGAACCTCATTTCTCTCACATTGGTGAATCTTTCCTTGAAAAATAGCAACAATCTTGAATTCAACAATATTTTGGATTAAACTAAAAACATCATTTCTGCCTCACTTTCCATTGTACACAGTTCCAGCTTTTCTTGATATTCAGTTCAGTTCAGATCAGTCTCAGAGTTGCGTCTGACTCTTTGCAACCCCACGTACTGCAGCATGCCAGGCTTCCCTGTCCATCACCAACTCCTGAAGCTTGCTCAACCTCATGTCCATTGAGTTGGTGATGCCATACAACTGTTTCATCCTCTGTCATCCCTTTCTCCTCCTGCCTTCAGTCTTTCCCAGGATCAGGGTCTTTTCCGTTGAGTCACTTCTTCACATCAGGTGGCCAAAGTATTGGAGTTTCAGCTTCTACATCAGCCTTTTCAATGAATATTTAGGGCTGCTTTCCTTTAGGATGGACTGGTGGGATCTCCTTGCAGTCCAAGGGACTCTCAAGAGTCTTCTCCAGCACTACAATTCAAAAGCATCAATTCTTTGACACTCAACTTTCTTTATAGTCTAACTCTCACATCCATACATGACTACTGGGAAAACCATAGCTTTAATTAGACAGATCTTTGTTGGCAAAGTAATGTCTCTGCTTTTTAATAGCTTTTCTTCCAAGGAGCAAGCGTCTTTTAATTTCACAGCTGAAGTCACCATCTGCAGTGATTTTGGATCCCAAGAAAATAAAAGTCTGTCACTGTTTCCATTGCTTCCCCATCTATTTGCCATGAAGTGATGGGATTGAATGTCATGATCTTAGTTTTTGAATGTTGAGTTTTAAGCCAACTTTTTCATTCTCTGCATTCACTTCCATCAAGTGGCTCTTTAGTTCTTCTGCACTTTCTGCCATAAGGGTGGTGTCATCTTTGTATCTGAGGTTATTGATATTTTTCTCAGCAATCTTGATTTCAGCTTGTGCTTTGTCCAGCCCATCATTTTGGATGACATATTCTGCATGTAAGTTAAATAATAAGTTTGACAGTATACAACCATGACATACTCCTTTCCCTATTTGGAACCAGTCTGTTCCATGTTCAGTTCTAATCGTTGCTTCTTGACCTGCATACAGATTTCAGGAGGCAGGTCAGGTGGTCTGGTATTCCCATCTCTTTCAGAATTTTCCATAGTTTATTGTGATCCACACAGTCAAAGGCTTTGGCACAGATAAAGCAGAAGTTTTTCTGGAATTCTCTTGCTTTTTCGATGACCCAACGGATGTTGGTAATTTGATCTCTGGTTCCTCTGCCTTTTCTAAATCCAGCTTGAACATCTGGAAGTTCACGGTTCATGTACTGCTAAAGCCTGGCTTGGAGAATTTTGAGCATTACTTTACTAGCGTGTGAGATGAGTGCAATTGTCTGGTAGTTTGAGCATTCTTTGGCATTGCCTTTCTTTGGGATTGGAATGAAAACTGACCTTTTCCAGTCCTGTGGCCACTGCTGAGTTTTCTAAATTTGCTGGCATATTGAGTGAAGCACTTTTATAGCATCATCTTTTAAGATTTGAAACAGATCAGCTGGAATTCCATCACCTCAACCAACTTTGTTCATAGTGATGCTTCCTAAGGTCCACTTGACTTCCCATTCCAGAATGTCTGAATCTAGGTGAGTGATCACACCATTGTGATTATCTGGGTCATGAAGATTTTTTTTTTTTTTTTTTAGTTCTACTTTGTATTCTTGCCATGTCTTCTTNCTGAAGCCTGGCTTGGAGAATTTTGAGCATTACTTTACTAGCGTGTGAGATGAGTGCAATTGTGTGGTAGTTTGAGCATTCTTTGGCATTGCCTTTCTTTGGAATTGGAATGAAAACTGACCTTTTCCAGTCCTGTGGCCACTGCTGAGTTTTCCAAATTTGCTGGCATATTGAGTGCAGCACTTTCACAGCATCATCTTCCAGGATTTGAAACAGCTCAACTGGAATTCCATCACCTCCACTAGCTTTGTTCTTAGTGATGCTTTCTAAGGCCCACTTGACTTCACATTCCAAGATGTCTGGCTCTAGATTAGTGATCACATCCTCATGATTATCTGGGTCATGAAGATCTTTTCTGTACAGTTCTTCTGTGTATTCTTGCCACCTCTTCTTAATATCTTCTGCTTCTGTTAGGTCCATACCATTTCTATCCTTTATCGAGCCCATCTTTGCATGAAATGTTCCCTTGGTATCTCCAGTTCTCTTGAAGAGATCTCTAGTCTTTCCCATTCTGTTATTTTCCTCTATCTCTTTGCATTGATTGCTGATGAAGGCTTTCTTATCTCTTCTTGCTATTCTTTGGAACTCTGCATTCAGATGCTTATATCTTTTCTTTTCTCCTTTGCTTTTCGCCTCTCTTCTTTTCAGTGCTATTTGTAAGGCTTCTCCAGACAGCCATTTTGCTTTTTCGCATTTCTTTTCCATGGGGATGGTCTTGATTCCTGTCTCCTGTACAATGTCACAAACCTCATTCCATAGTTCATCAGGCACTCTATTTATCAGATCTGGGCCCTTAAATCTGTTTCTCACTTCTACTGTATAATCATAAGGGATTTGATTTAGGTCATACCTGAATGGTCTAGTGGTTCTCTCTACTTTCTTCATTTTAAGCCTGAATTTGGAAATAAGGAGTTCATGATCTGAGCCACAGTCAGCTCCTGGTCTTGTTTTTGTTGACTGTATAGAGCTTCTCCATCTTTTGCTGCAAAGAATATAATCAATCTGATTTCGGTGTTGACCATCTGGTGATGTCACCCCAGATTTTACTTGAGCAAAGATCCCGTCTCCTCCCAAACCAAAAAGTCTGACGGCGGATGGATAGTGCTAGAGATTCTGTGATTTAACAAAACTAGGGTCTTTTATCTGGTACTGTTTGGGGCTTTCTGCCAGGGACATCAGTTGGGCTGCATGTTTCAGCCATAAGGTTTATGTAAAAGGAGACGAGTTGATTTAGCCTCCAGACAATCTCGCAGTGAATTTCTACTTATGTCTCTGTCCTCTAATTTATGCCACTTGTTACCCTTATCTGGGGATGGGGGATGTGTCTACTGCCACCTCTACAGTGGAAGCGAGAGAGGGAAACGGGCCCGGAAGAGGCTCTGGAGGTACAGACACCAGTCCTGGGCACAGTGTCCTCCTTCAGCCAGGATCCTGGGTAGGTCTTGAGGGCTGAGGTAGGTCTAGTCTCACTTGCAGAGGACTTGTGGGAGGATGAGAAAAAAAATAAATCAGCCAAAAAAAAAAAAAAAGAGAGAGAGAAGAAGGAATAAGAGGAGAAGGAAGTGGAGAGAGGCTTCCTGCATTTGTTGCCAGCAGCCAGGCTAAAGCATCACCGTTTACTAACAGTAAAAAATCATGCAACTTAACACACTTCATCGTCCACATCGACCCTTCTCTGGGCCTGTTTCCAGTGCTTGTTTTCCCTGTTTAGCTGAGATTACTCTGTGCTATCTCGCCCCCTCATACACCTATATTGTTTTTCTACAGAGAATTACCAGCAACCCTTTCATAGATAAATGCCACTGAAAATTTAGAGGGCATCTCATTATTGGGAAAAATTTGGTATAGAAAAATCTACACTATACAAGGGAGGGGAAGAGGAAGAAATGAAGGAAAGAGGGAGGGAGGGAGGGAAAGAAAGTAGCAATAACAACAATAAACCGACCGATCAAAGCACTTGCAGACGATCCGATGACGAAGGCAACACCTTCTGTATGCAGACAGCACCGTTTCTGAGTTGTCCTTCAGGGCTGCAATTAGATGGGAAAAAACGCAGTTTGTGATGTAATCGCACGTGGCAGGGGAAATAGAGATGCCCAGGGGATACTGATAGTTCGGAAAGAAAACTAAATTGAGTGTGGGAAGAATGTCGAGAAGTGTTATGAACCCTTCTTTCTCTTCTCTAGTGAGGTGGTAGTGGGAAGCATAGATAATCCTGCCAGGAATGAAGATAAGGAATTTGTAGCTTCGTTTAAGCCTGTCCTCTTTGGTCTGTATATTTTGGTTATTAGTTAAACATCGAAGTAGGCAGCGGTTGTGACAGTGAGTCCTATGGACTCGCTGGTATTTCCACCGGGTCTGGCTTCCCCTGGAATCTCCTCTGCAGCTCGAGGACCTGGCGGGTAATGCACAGGCCTGACCATCCGAGGCTCTGGCTTAGCGCTCTGGCTTTCTCTGTGCATTTATGGGGGATTGCTTTCTCTTTCTGTGCCTCAGTTTTCTCATCTGAAAAATGAGGACTGAGATAAGACATCCTTTGGAGTTGTGGTCTCTCTTGATTGTAATGGAATATTGAGCCTCTGGGGCTCCCATCACTGACCCTTGTCCAGTCAGTCAATCCCTTCAGGGCTAAGTCAGTGGCAGAAAACCCTCTGGATGCAGTGATCCTCAGCCAGCTAGGAGACAAGGATTTAGAGGCCAAGGGAAAGGATGCAGTTCAGGCAAGGGGAGTAAGAGGAGGAATGTGCATCAGAATTCAGACTGTCCTGGAGAGATCACGAGTTGAGTCTTTCTCATCCCAGAGAGAGGGTGAGCTGAGAAAAAGCAAGTCTCCATGTGAGAAGACCCAGGCTTGAATCCTTCTTGCTTCACCTGTGATATGTGTAAAATCCCCATGTCTTGAAGCTCCACAGATGGAAATGATAAACAGCTAAAACAGAATGTGGGACACACGTACAATGATATTATTTGGTCTTAAAAAGGAAGGCCATAAGATCTCTGTTGCAACTTCTCAGCTCTACAGTTGCAAGTCAGCCACAGATAATACATAAATGGGTAACTGCGACTGTGTTCCAGTAAAACTGTATGCGGGGACACCAAAATTAACACTTCAGATAGTTTTCACAGGTTATGAAATACACGTTTCTAATGCATTCTTCAACCATTTTTAAAAGTAAAGGCCATCTTTTGTTTGCAGATTATGCAAAAACAGGCAGTGGGCCAAATCTGGTCCATGGGCAAAGGAGTAGAGAATTTGAAGTCATTGGAAACTGGGTTCAAATTCCGGTCGTTTTGCACATATAGCTCGTGACCTCAATCGAAGGACTTTATTTCCCAACTTCAAGGTCTTTTCTCAGCAAATACAGAGGCTGAGATGCTTAGGGGATTAAAATCTACCAAAGGACCGAGAAATGACAGCAGCCTGCTATTCTCAGATAGAAAATGACTATTTCCCTTCCTTCTTCTGCTTTTCCCCCACCCTTGTGATGGATAAAATTGGGATAAGAATATTAGCTTATTTAAAGTTTGCCTTAAGGATTAAACAAAATTCCTGTGAAAGTTCTAAAACAATGCAAAATATAAACCTTTTTTTTAAAATCAATATTTACTTAATGATTACATATGGCTTAGAAATTGCTATTTAGTCTACTGTGCTAAGTACACTGAACTAAGATATCAACCTGCCCAAATTCACTGTCTCCTCACACCATCTCCACCAAGTAAGACCAACACATCCACTTGATTGACAGAAAACTGAGATCTAAGATGTCAGGGGACTTGTCAAGGCTGAGAGTTGGTTAGCACTGCACTCAGGTTTCAGAACTAGGAAATCTGACTTCAGAACAGTTGCCTTCATTCACTTTGCTCTTTTATTTTCTGAACTTACACAGATATGGATTTGAATTCAGGGTCTACTGGAAAATGGTATGTAAACTTACAGGATGGATCTCTCAGAGCCTCCTTTCCAGCATGCAAACCGGAAACAATTATCAACAGCACCTGTTGCACAGGATCAGACCCGAGTCAAATACAGTCATTACAAGCTGCACTTCCCGCTCTGACCAGGCTAATGCATAATGCAGCTCATCCGTCAGTATGTACTGCTTCAAGCCAGCTTGGTGAGGGAGAGGGAGAGTTAACAAATATATGCCGTGTAGAAATGTAACTCAATCGATATCTCTTATAGCTCCTGGAACTGCACTTTTCTTAGCAGAACCCACCATTGAATGTATTTAGATCCAGCAACCAATTGATAAGAACACAAATGGTCACAGATTCATTACTTGAAGAAATTTAAAATGCTATGCACTGCTATTTATGGACATGGAATACATATATTCAAGAGGAAGCTAGGTGAATTCACAGATAGATAGAGCAAATGACTGCATGAGAAACAGCCAGCTAATCACATATTCAAAGTCTTTTATTTCTGAAATCACACCATTTAGCCACTTCACTTGAGGACATCTGTAAATTTGGTTCTTTTAAGCCTCGGGGCTGGTTTACGTAAGTACTAGGATAAAGCTAAAATGGCTTCCATTCACACAATGAGCCTCCAAAAATAATTGGCTTCTTTAAGAGGACAATTTCATTTCCCCTTTTGTTTATAACTGATATCTCCAGGAGGATACAGCTGATACTCAGCTGTATCTTGCTGTTTTCTTGCAGGTTAACGGGGTGAGAGATTGTTGAGGCTTAGTGACCATGAGTGCAACTGGATTTAGTGAAAAAAAAAAAAAAATACAGTGTCCTTTTCATTCCTATACACATATCTTATATTTCTTTAATTTTAATGCATACTTTTTTCCATGATGGATCTGCATAAATCTACAGCTTTACTCCAGTCATGCAAGATGACATCATAATTATAAATAAAAAGTGAATTAACTGATGGGTCACAGTATACTCTGCAAGAGAACAAGGATACCTGATTTCACTCTAGATTATCATTGTAATGTCATTGTTATCATTCTTTCAGAAACCAAATTTCTCCCAGTTCTAACTATTGCAAGTCCATCAATGACTGTTCTATAAGCAACCAAGTGACATGTCTGATTTAGAATCTGAATATACTGGTTGGTAAATTCTGTGTCTACATATATATGTATATAATTTTTTGAAAGATAAAAACAATGATTTCTCTTCATCTGAGACCTCCTGTATTATGAGACTGTCTTTGGCTGTTCAGCAGGGGATTTTCAAGCCTTAATTATAGGCACATTCATTCTATTGTTTCCATGAGGTACAGGACAGGGTAACACAATTAGTCGTGTATTGTAATTAACCTTCGTGGTCTGTATGCTTTTCTAGATCTGAAGGACTAGCTGGAGACCATAAAACCCTTTGTATTACAGTGAGTGAGTCCTGGGATTCATGGGCATGAATAATCATGGTAATTTATTCTGACAAGGAAAGTGCATTGCTTTCCACATGACCCAGATAGGGAGGAATTTAACAATGAAATGTCAGCTGTGGATAGATGATATTTATTTATTAATCCACTTCCTTCCTTCTTTATTCACATCTTTCCTTCTTTATCCTGTGTTTCTCTTTCTATATTCTGTCTTTGCTCCCTCCCTCACTTCTTTCCTGCAATCAAGCTTTGTAACAGACCCCAGAATATCAAGATAACTTAAACTTGATAGTTGCTGGATTTATTTATTCAAACTATCAAAGTGACTCATTCTTGTAGCAACAAATAACAGAGTGACATGACAAATGATCTCCTCATTCACAAAATTTATCTTAAAAACATTTTTTACTTGTAGAGAGTTGTGTTAATTGCTGAGAATACAAGTTGTGCAAAACACAAAAATGTAAGCCACTATAGAGATAGAGGAAATGCCACCTAAAGCTTTGTCCACCTGATGCAAAAGGCCGACTCACTGGAAAAGACCCTGATGCCAGGAAAGACTGAAGGCAAAAGAAGAAGAGGGCAGCAGAGAATGAGATGGTAGGATAGCATCACCGATTCAATGGACATGAACTTGGGCAAACTCCGGGAGATAGTGAGGGACAGGGAAGCCTGGTGTGCTGCAGTTCACGGGGTTGCAAAGAGTCAGACATGACTTAGCGACTGAACAATGACAGCAATGGAGATAGAATGATAAACCATAGCTAAAATTCCGATCTCACCAGGTCATAAGTGTAAGAATATGTACACTGTACATAAATATATGAGTGTGTACACTGTAAAACACTAAGCTAAGGCTTTGTTTTTTTCAGTTGTAAAAATGAGGTTATAAACCCATCTTATGGGGTTTAACTAAATGCTGACTAAATAAATCAGCTAAAGGATAGTGGGAATTTTAAAGTTATTTTTGTTATGCTCATTTTTAAATTTCCTGATCCCTTTCTTGGGCTAAGAACTCAGAGTTTAATTGCTATTCAGGAAAACAAGAGAAGTTAATCATGAAACTCAGTAGTAAGACATAGGCACCATATTCAAACTCATGGATTTTAGTCAAGGTTTTTATAAATATTTGCTATTGAAGAAAATAATGTATTGTTAACTTAATAATGAATTATAGCCATTTCTTCTATAATGAGACATGTGTATCTCAAAAGCACCACACTATGCAAAACTGTGCAATAAACNAAACTCAGTAGTAAGACATAGGCACCATATTCAAACACATGGATTTTAGTCAAGGTTTTTATAAATATTTGCTATTGAAAAAAATAATGTATTGTTAACTTAATAATGAATTATAGCCATTTCTTCTATAATGAGACATGTGTATCTCAAAAGCACCACACTATGCAAAACTGTGCAATAAACCCCATAGAACTTATAGAGAACATGTGTTTGGAGGTGCAGGACTTGAAAACTTCATCACAAAAAAAGAGTGACATAAAATAATAAGGACATAGGGATCTAATAAAAATGATGTTTTATACATGTTAAATCATTGACATGACTTAGTGACTGAACAACATCAAATTGTTAAGAAAGCCACAAATATTACCCCAAAAATGGCATTCTACTTTGAAAAAGACTGAAAATTGCTTGAAGTTTGGGGCTTCAAATGGGTTCTAGTTTATGAGCTATTGTGAAGTGGTGGGAGGAAGTTTACCTGAAATCAGATAGAAAATTCTAGCTTGAATTTGGGATGAAAGTGAAAGTGTCAGTCACTTAGTTGTATCCGACTCTTTGCAGCTCCATGGACTGTAGCTCTCTGGGCTTCTCTGTCCATGGGATTCTCTGGGCAAGAGTACTGGAGAGGATTGCTGTGTCCTTACGCAGGGGATCCTCCTGACCCAGAGACTGAACCTGGGTCTCCCACATTGCAGGCAGATTCTTTACTGTCTGAGCCACAGGAGGGCTGTGGTTTATAACCTAGGTGGTAAAATGATCCTGGACAGTTGAAATGTGTACATTTTCTGTATTTCTGTGGGGCCTGGTTCAGCTGAAATTTCTTTATAAATTGCATTTAGTGAATGATGACATTACTGTTATGCTTAAACTGTTTCCTATGATAACAGTAGTGTTGGAACAATTTCTAGTTTGCACAGCAACTGTTACAGCTGAGCTGACTGTAAACAGGTCTCATATGAAATATTAGTAATAAAGTTATGTGTTTGGGGCTACAAAAAGAATCATATTGTTAGAATAACTTTGTGATTTATTTTCCAAACTATAAACTGAAGGGTTATTATTATTAATAACAATGAGATAGCAGTATAAACTAGAACTATCCTTGACAAACTAGAAATTATGGTAACATAGCCCACTGGTATAAAAAGAGAGATATTTTCCTAAATGCAAACCACTTCTTTGAAAAACTACTTGCAAAATGACTTATTCTATAACTCTCAGCATATTGCCCTATAAGTTGGAAGTTTTGGGAAATATCTCCCCCAAATAATATTATTTATAATATACATCTCTATGATATTCTCCTCCATTAAAACAAAAATTCCATGACAGCAGGATATTCGACACTTTTGTTCAATGACGCAAAACTTGCAACAGAGCCTGGAATTGTTTAGACAAACAATAATAACCACTGAATGATGAATGAATTAATCAATCTAGCTATTGATAATTAAAGTAGAATATACTGAGATATAACCACTTGGCTTGAGTTACACAATCAAGTTGAGAGAGAAGCATCACTATTGAGACCATCTGGAATAAGCTACTCAGATTGTTTTATCAAGAGTAGCCTCTAAGAAATACTAAGCAAGGCTATTCTATGGGAGACACAAGGCAACATTCAGTGGCTTCAGCAAGACCTCTCTACAAACATTTTGAAAAAAAAAAAAAAAAATAGAGCCAGAATAGCTAGTGTAATATTAAATAGAAAAACAGAGTCCACGAACCAACATTGTTCTACTTCAAGACGTATTATAAAACTACAATAATTGAGAAGATGATGTGCACTGGTGAAAGAATAGACAAATAGATTCATGACACAAAAATAGGATCAACAAACAGAACAACATAGATGCAGTCAAATGATTGCTGACAAAGGAGCGAAAGCAACACAATGGAGCAGAGATAGTTTTCCAACAAATGGTGCAGGAACAACTGGACATTCACATGCGAAAAAATGAACCTAGACTTGTATCTTACACCCTTCAGAAAAATTATCTTGAAACAGATCACAGACTTGAATGCAAAATGTGAAACTACAAAATTCCTAAGAGATAACATAGTATGACTTTGGGTAGAATGATGACTTTTTAGATACAGCACCATGAAAGAAGTAATGGATAAGCTGGACCTCATTAAAATAAAAAATATATATATTTTTTGCAAAGAACAATGCCAAGAAAACAAAAATATAAGCCACAGAATGAGGGGAAATAATTGCAAAAGACACATTGAGAAGATTTTTTAAGGCAATTGTAGTTAGAGACATAAGTAAAGTGTTGTCACGGAGACTGAAGTAAGGTAAGGGTGATTCGGGAGAATTCGGGAGCCAGGAAACTTGCCTCCTGTGTCCGCTCCTGCCCACACTGCTGCTCATTGTCTACCACTGGGCTCTTTACTGCCACCACGAAATATTAAGTCTTTTGTTCCTCCTTTTCCTGGAGTTCCCTTCCTCCATGTAACTGCAAGACTCACTCCTCAGAAAAGCTGGGTCTCAGATCAGACACCCCCAGTCTAGAGGATTTCCCTGACATGTGTCCCCCACTTAAGGTCATGTTCCATACTCTATATTTAGCTCTGTCACCTTTCACATTTCATTTGCCTTCAAAAGACATAATTTTAACATTATTATACATCAACTAACAGCTTATACATGTGCAATCCATTGCTTCTGAGGAAAAAAATCTGAGGTCAGAAATTTAAAGTTAGAGACTGGATTCTGGGTTCCTGTAACTATGTGGAGTCGGTATCTCCCTGTGGAAAACTTACCAGAAAAAATGTCATCTCAGGGCTTCCTAGGTGGCTGAGATAAAGAATCTGCCTGCAAGGCAGGAGACCTGGGTTCTATCCCTGGGTGGGGAAGATCCCCCTCAGAAGGGAATGACAACCCATTCCACTATTTTGCCTGGGAAATTCCATGGACAGAGAAGCCTGGCAGGCTACAGTCCGTGGGGTCCCAAAGAGTCAGACACAACTGAGCAACTAACACCTCCACTTTTTTTTTTTTTTTTCCTACAAGGGCAGCCACACCCACCCACATGCCTCACTCTGAAAATGTCAGCAATCCCACTTCCATGCACTGTGTTCCAAATAAGAGTGCCACTTGTGTCTGTACCTTCATGGGGAGGCAGTGGGAGTGGTTGGAGCAAATCATACCTGGGGCAACATTTGGGCTGGGGAGCCTTGCAAATGCAAACTGAACTGAACTGAAAGCTCAACATTCAGAAAACGAAGATCATGGCATCCGGTCCCATCACTTCATGGGAAATAGATGGGGAAACAGTGGAAACAGTGTCAGACTTTATTTTTGGGGGCTCCAAAATCGCTGCAGATGGTGACTGCAGCCATGAAATTAAAAGA
>SJYX01014215.1:0-31229 GCA_006410675.1 Oreotragus oreotragus | reverse complement strand
TGAGGACCACACAGGGAAGGGCTTTGGAGTTTCTCCACAGCCTCTCCTGTTGGGCTGCCTCCCCTGAGGCCCCAGCTCCAGTTTTGCTCCTCCAACTTTCTGGATCCCAGTGAGCCCTCCCTTCCTCCCTCTTCAGACCTGGCGGATAATGGTACCCACGACAGCCAGCCCAGAAGCTCCTGCCTGCCTAGTGAGTCCCAGTAGCCTGTCCATCCCTGTGGGATCAGCCCGCATGCTGCCCCGCCATCTCTTTCGTATGAGAACTGGGCAGAAGAACTGCGTGATGAGGAAGGCAGGAGCGCACAGAGCAGGGTCAGCGAATTCACCTGGACCTGGGAGCGGTTTCATGGAGTCGCAGCCACACCCGTCCACTCTCCTGTTGTCTGTGCTGCCAGAGTAGAGTGACCACAGTACAGACCAAATGGCCAGAGAAGCCTCACATACTGACCATGTGTCCTTCCAGAGAGAACACGTGTGACTCTAGTGTGGAAGAAAGAACATGCGTGACCTGAGGGTTGGAGATGAGTTGAGCCCTGAGTCTGTTAACTGGATGAACCTCGGCTGTAGGACAATAATACTGTAGCCCACAAAGCTGTAGTAAGAGCTGCAGCTATAATGAGTCTGTATAATGATTGCTGTCCTTTGAGGACAAGCCTCTGTACTTCACCAGGCAAGAGTGGGACACGCTGGACTGGGCTCAGAAGGCCCTCTACAGGGATGTGATGCTGGGCAACTACAGAAGCGTCATCTTCTTGGGTAATGAGCCAGCTTGAAGGTGAGGGGAATGGGTTTAGGGAGGGCTCATGAGTAAACATGGTATTTATTACAAGTGTGTTATTTCCCTAAAAATGGTATGAAGCAAGTATGTCCTACTCAAGAATTGATTTATCTGTGTGGTGTATTTGTGAACGTTCTTTAAAATTGTTCTGGTCTATGCTTGCCTGTATGTTAATACTTCACAATAAACTTGTCCATGTTTTTTGGTGGAACATCAGAATTCAAAAGTATATAAGTAGGGACTTCCCTGGTGGCCCAGCAGTTAAGTCTTCACCTTCCAATGCAGGGGGTGCGGGTCCGATCCCTGGTCAGGGCAGAGATACCACATTTCTAAAGAAGTAAATAAATCCCATGGAGAACATCAGTACTAAAAGAAAAAAAAAGACTCACCATCATTAAAGTATTTTGAACTTATAAAACAGACTCACAGACATGAAACGAACTTATGGTTACTAGCAGAGAGGGATAGTTAGGGAGTCTGGGAAGGTCATGTCCATGTTAGGGGAAGCACACTGATTGAAACCGCCCACCTTGGCCAGGCACCATAGTAACCGTTTGCATGAGTCGTTTTATGACAGGAGATCCTGATAAGGAATACAGAACTAATAAGCCACCACCAACTGGAAGAGCTCGGGGAAAGGTCGAAAGGAGACACCGCGTGTCCGTCCACTTCCCAGAATCCCTTTCGCTAGCATCCATCTTGGCTGATGCATGCGTCACCAGGAAAGACTCTGAATTAGAATGATTGGCCAAAGACCACCGGGAAACTAATCCCATCACCATAAAACCCAAGACTGCGAGCCACGCGGCTGAGCAGTTCTCCTGGGTTCCCTTCCCCTACTGCTTTCCACCCGGGTGCCCTTTCCCAATAAAATCTCTTGCTTTGTCAGCACGTGTCTCCTTGGACAATTCATTTCCAAGTATTAGACAAGAGCCCAGTTTCGGGCCCTGGAAGGGGTCCCCCTTCTTGCAACATACACACTGCTATATTTAAAATGAATAACCAACAAGGACCTATTGTAGCACATGGAACTCTCTCTGTTCAATGGTATGCGGCAGCCTGGATGGGAGGGGAGTTCGGGGGAGAATGGGTACATGTATACGCATGGCTGAGTCCCTTCACTATTCCTCTGAAACTATCAGTTCAGTGCAGTCGCTCAGTCGAGTCAGCTATACCCCAATACAAAATAAAGTCCAAAAGAAGAAAAACAAGGTTTGGTCCAGAAGTGGCAGTCCCTGAAGAGTGACAAGGGCAGCACTCTGACGGGTCACCTTTGCCCCTGCTGAAAATATGCTCTGGGGATGGGGGGTGCTCCTGACTCAGACCCTCCTCCTTCAGGGCAACAGGCTCTCAAAGGGCATCCCGAGCCTAGCTGAACTCAGTCTATCTTGGGTGTGATGGCAAAAGGCAATACAATCCATGATTACTGAAATATTCAAAGAATATAGTTTCTGGAAAGAGAGAGAAAGAGAAGGAGGGAAAGAGAGAAGGGAATGAAAATGACTCATGCAGAAGCAGGTCAAAATGATGGGACTTTATTTCTGTGGATTCTTTGGTGTCGGACGAGGTGCGATCTCTGTCTGAAGCTGCCCCCACAGTCGAGACATCTGTAGGGCTTCTCTCCGGTGTGAGTTCTCCGGTGTTTCACGAGGGTCGCGCTCTGACTGAAGTGCCTCCCGCACACGGGACACCCGTAGGGCTTCTCCCCGGTGTGGACCCGCTGGTGCTTGGAGAGGTCGGAGCAGCGTTTGAAGCTCTTGTTGCACTCCTCACACGTGTAGGGTCGCTCGCCCTCGTGTGTCCTCTGGTGTCTGAAACGACTGGCGGCGCGGCCGGTCTCCCCGCACTCCTTGCACGTGTAGTGCCTCTCCCCCAGGTGGGTTCTCTGATGCCGGCTGAGGTGTGAGCTCTGTCGGAAGCGGTCCCCACACTTGGGACACGCGTAGGGCTTCTCTCCGGTGTGCGTCCGCTGGTGTTTCACGAGGGTCGCCCTCTGACTGAAGCGCCTCCCGCACACGGGACACCCGTAGGGCTTCTCCCCGGTGTGGACCCGCTGGTGCTTGGAGAGGTCGGAGCAGCGTTTGAAGCTCTTGTCGCACTCCTCACACGTGTAGGGTCGCTCCTCCTTGTGTGTCCCCTGCTGACGAAAATGGCTGGAGGCGAGGCCGGTCTCCCCGACGTTGTCACAGGTATAGTGCTTCTCCCTCAGGTGGGTTTTCAGATGTCGACTGAGATTTGAGCTCTGTCGGAAGCTGTCCCCACACTTGGGACACGTGTAGGGCCTCTCGCCAGTGTGGATTCGATGGTGTTTAAGGAGGTCGGAACGCTGTTTGAAGCTCTTCTCACAGAAGTCACATGTGTAAGGTCTTTCTTCATGGAACCACCTCTGAGTCTCAAATAGGCCCGAATGATGGCGACTTTCCTCACTGCTGAGAGATTCATGAGGCTTCACCATGTCTAACCTGTGTTGGCAGTTGTTCCCATATTGACCCCCAGTGATGAGTCTCCCTGCTGTTGGGACGTACGGACCAGGAACAAAGTCTGAACCCTCGGCACTGGTCCTGAATTCTTTGTTTTTGACGCCTCCTTCTTCGCTGGGATCATTCCTGAGACCTGAGATGTGGGTGACTCCCTGATCTTCAGGAGAACTTTCACATTTCAGCGATGAGGCATCTCCCGATGGCGTCTCTCTCCTGTCCTGCTGGGCATCAGCACACTCAGAAGATAGGGGAGCCTTCTCCTGAAATCCTTGTAGCTGCCCTTGAGACTCGACTTCCAGAATTTCTTGCTTTGGAACCAACTCTTTGTTCTCAATTCTGGTTTCTGAACCTGAAATATTAAAATACGAGTTGCTGACATTTCATACCCTGGCAGGAGTGATTAAGAAAGTGCTAGCAGAGAAACAACGCCCCCAAAGCCCTTTTCATGTTCTCTATGAAACCACTCCTGAAGTTAAATTATTCTAATTAACCTGTCAAATGTGCTTACCTGTACAAATCCTGTTTCTTTCCTTTTTACTTGTGCCTACACCCACCAACCCATCTCTCTTCCCCTAACCCCACTTCATAAGAGCACAGGGAGAAACAGACAAGAACGACTGGCGTAATACTCTGTAATAGTGAAGAACTAGAAGCCTTAAGCAAGCTTAAGCAAGCCTCCCACCAGTCACACCCAGCTGGAGACAGGCAGGGGCCCAGCACTTACTTGGTGAGATTACGTTCCCGTGATCCTTCGGTGCACTCTCCCTGAAGAAGTGCTTCTGTGCTGGGCCTAGACGCTCCCACTCCTCCCAGGTTAGAGACACATCCTGGACTGTCACCAACCCCTGTAACAACATGAGACCTCCCCTCAGCACCTGCCGTCCCAGGGAGAGAGCCATTTCCTAGGCAGGAAATCTAGGGGTCCCCAAGGAGAGAGGGGTCTGGAATTCTCAATGAGGAGGAAAGGACAAACTTTTTTTCCCTCCACATTCCTTAAGATTATAGAACAATAATGTATCCTGCCTGAGGACAGTCTCTGGATTAAACTTTCTGGCTAATTCTATTATCTTAAAATGTAAATTATGGGAGTAGGTCTGTCTTTACAAGGATTATATAAGTCTCTGGATTAAACCTTTTGACTAATTCTGTTACCTTAAAATGTAAATTATGGGAGTAGGTCTGGTGAGGTCTTTACAACCTCCAGACATTCTTTGGATTCATTGGAGAGTATATAACTCCACTGCTAACACTAGCAAGGGGGTACTCTTTCTACCCCCTTCTGATGTCTATGTCAGAAGCTTTCTCTATCTCCTTTATACTTTAATAAAACTTTATTACACAAAAGCTCTGGGCGATCCTGGTGTCTTTGCGTGATTCAGCAACAACCTTTCATCTTGGGGGCTCTTCCGGGATTCTTCAGGACAAGATGGGAGCTAGCAATTCCAGCCTCATCCTTTGAACTGTATCCTGAAAAACTGGGATAGTTTTGATCCCCAGGGCTTAAAAGGAAGACACGCGTGGTCTTCTATGTGATACTGCATGGCCAGGGTATCCATTGGAGGTTCTCTTAAGTATAACACTGTTTTACAAGTAGACCGGTTCCGTAGAAAACAAGGGAAATGGGTAGAAGTGGCCTATGTGTTGCCCTTTTTCTCTCTGCGATTAAGCCAGACTTATGTCCTAAGCATATAGACTTGGGTATGACTCCTTCAGCTCCCTGCAGTCCTCCTACTTTGCTAGATGAGATGGAGGACAGGAGACAAAGAGACAAAGAAAGCAGGTTTCTCCAATCTGTCCCTGGGGTCATGTGTGCAGAGCAGCCAGAGACTGAGGAACAGCCACACAAGCTGTTGCCTCTTCATGAAGCACCTGCCCCCCCTCCGCCCCCGGGAGAAAGAAATCAAATGGTAAGTGGAGACTAGTTCAAGATTTACAAATAATAAATGAGGCTGTAGTTCCTATACACAGCGTGGTGCCTAATCCTTATACTCTATTGCCTGAAATTCCTGAAGGAGCCAAATATTTCTCAGTAATTGATTTGAAAGATGTCTTCTATTCAGTGCTTTTGGTGGAGGAAAGTCAATTTCTATTTGCCTTTGAAGACCCTAAGCAGCCAGCTTCTCAATTAACCTGGACAGTTTTGCTCCAGGGATTTCGTGACAATCCTCACTTATTTGGACAAAGTTTGTCACGGGATTTACAAAACTTTTAATAGCTCCGAAGCAGTGGTGTTACAATTTGTAGATGATATTCTGCTCTGTGCTGGGACAGAGAAAGCTTGTTCACGAGCCTTAGAAGATTTCTTAAACTTTCTGGCAGGCTGCAGTTACAAGGCATCAAGAGAAAAGGCTCAGCTTTGTCAACAATCTGTTAGATACCTGGGCCTAATCATATCAGAAGGGACTAGGGCCACAGGCCCCGTGAGAGCTAAACCTATACTAAATCATCCCCTAGGCTTCCCTGGTGGCTCAGAGGTTAAAGCTCTGCCTGCAATGCAGGAGACCTGGGTTCGATTCCTGGGTAGGGAAATTCCTCTGGAGAAGGAAAACCTGGGCCTAATCATATCAGAAGGGACTAGGGCCACAGGCCCCGTGAGAGCTAAACCTATACTAAATCATCCCCTAGGCTTCCCTGGTGGCTCAGAGGTTAAAGCTCTGCCTGCAATGCAGGAGACCTGGG
The DNA here is from genome assembly GCA_006410675.1 of Oreotragus oreotragus. Taxonomy (NCBI): domain Eukaryota; kingdom Metazoa; phylum Chordata; class Mammalia; order Artiodactyla; family Bovidae; genus Oreotragus; species Oreotragus oreotragus. Next base: position 25,292 of record SJYX01014215.1, on the reverse strand, counting down.
TTCGATTCCTGGGTAGGGAAATTCCTCTGGAGAAGGAAATGGCAACCCACTCTGGTACTCTTGCCTGGACAATCTCAAGGACGGAGGAGCCTGGTGGGCTATAGTTCACGGGGTCGCAAAGAATCGGACACGAATGAGTGACCTCACTTTCAAACCAATATCCCTTGGACTGCAAGGAGATCCAACCAGTCCATTCTGAAGGAGATGGGCCCTGGGATTTCTTTGGAGGGAATGATGAAAGTACTGAAACTCCAGTACTTTTGGACCCCTCATGCGAAGAGTTGACTCATTGGAAAAGACTCTAATGCTGGGAGGGATTGGGGGCGGGAGGAGAAGGGGACGACAGAGGATGAGATGGCTGGATGGCATCACAGACTCGATGGACGTGAGTCTGAGTGAACTCTGGGAGTTGGTGAGGGACAGGGAAGCCTGGTGTGCTTGGATTCATGGAGTCGCAAAGAGTCGGACACGACTGAGCAACTGAACTGAACTGAAATCATCCCCTACCTANCTGGGAGGGATTGGGGGCGGGAGGAGAAGGGGACGACAGAGGATGAGATGGCTGGATAGCATCACTGACTTGATAGACGTGGGTCTGAATGAACTCTGGGAGTTGGTGATGGACAGGGAAGCCTGGTGTGCTTCGATTCGTGGAGTCGCAAAGAGTTGGACACGACTGAGCGACTGAACTGAACTGAAATCATCCCCTACCTATGACTTTACGACAATTGAAAGGATTTTTGGGAATCACAGGCTACTGTCACATCTGGATTCCGGGTTATGGGGAACTTGCCCAGCCTTATATAAACTTATAGCTGAAACTTAGCAGGCCCGAACCGACAAACTGGTTTGGTCTCCAGATACTCAAAAGGCTTTTACGGTTCTTCAGACTGCTCTCCTGTAAGCTCCCACTCCGAGCTTGCCCACAGGGTCAGAATTTAATTTTTTTGTCACTGAAAGAAAAGGTATGGCCTTGGGAGTTTTGACACAACCTCGAGGGCCTCACCAGCAAACTACTGCTTATCTAAGCAGAGAATTAGATGTAATTTCATGTTGGTGGCCCCACTGCCTAAGAGTAATTGGGGCAGCGGCTTTATTAGCACCTGAAGCTTTAAAATAATTAATGGACGAAAACTTACTGTGCTGACTTCTCATGATGTGAATGGAATCTTAAATTCTAAGGTTAATATTTGGATGACAGACAGTAGGCCTCTTAAATATCAGACATTGTTATAGACCCTGAAGCTTTGGAATTAACTAGTTATATAACTCAGCTCTCAGCTTTTCAACAGGCATTAACAAAACTCCAGGAGATGACTCCTGACCCAGCCTCTGAGTCAAGCAAGCCTCTATTTGAGCCAGGAACCAAGGTCCTTGGGGGCCAATCCCTCGAGCCCCTTTGGGAAGGCTGGGCCTGACAATCTATGTGAGCCTACTTCTGCTGATTCCAAAAATCCTGAGTCTGCCATTTGATCCTCAAGACAATGCCTTCCTGTCCTGGGCTCACTCCTATGCAGCATTTCACAATCAGTCTAACTGCTGGGCCTGTGGAGCACTCCCCTCTTCATCAGTGGAAGGCTTCCCAGGGTGGACATCTCCACTTCAAGGAAAAGACTTTCTCCAAGTCTGCAAATACCTTTAACAATCGCATGTGATGCCTCTTCTTAAACTGATGACATCTAACAACCTTAAGATGACTGATGTGACCATGGACATAATGTGACTTTTCATTTTGATTTTAACTTGGTTTAATGACTATTTTGCCTTACGTCTGTAACTGCATAATGGGGTTTTCTAACCGTCTAAAAAGCTTTGAAGTTACTCCTGGATCAGAGACCCTCAATATGAGGTTAGGAGAATATGTTGCCTCAACAATTTAGGGACCACGCCCCTAAACAGCAGGAAGTAGCTATGGAATGAAAACGACGCCCCTTTCCCTTGGCAACATAATTCTCCTAAAAGAAAAGGGGGGAATGAGAGTCATTTCCTAGGCAGGTTGATAAGAAGTCTAGNAAATAGATGTTTTTCTGGAACTCTCTTGCTTTTTCCATGATCCAGCAGATGTTGGCAATTTGATCTCTGGTTCCTTTGCCTTTTCTAAAACCAGCTTGAACATCAGGGAGTTCACGGTTCATGTATTGCTGAAATCTGGCTTGGAGAATTTTGAGCATTACTTTACTACCATGTGAAATGAATGCAATTGTGCAGTAGTTTGAGCATTCTTTTGCATTGCCTTTCTTTGGAATTGGAAAGAACTGACTAATTTTCCTGAAGCTGGGAAAGATTGAAGGCAGGAGGAGAATGGGACGACAGAGGATGAGATGATTGGATGGCATCACCGACTCGATGGACATGAATTTAAGTAAACTCTGGGAGTAGGGGATGGACAGGGAGGCCTGGCGTGCTGCAGTCCATGGAGTCGCAAGGTGTTGGATATGACTGAGCAACTGAACTGAGACTGGTAGAGTGGAACATTATTCAACTGTAAAAGTGAATATGGATATGATACATATTATATGGATGAACCATGAAAACATTATGCTCAGTGAAAGACATATGATACAAAAAGTTATCAATACATAGTTTATGATTCCATTTATATAAAATAATCAGAATAATTAAATCTGTAGAGATTAATTTTTGCTTTCTCTGTACAGAGCAAAAGAAGATTAGGGGGCCAAGGAAGAGGTGGATGGAGAGTTACTCTTAATGAATGGGGAGGGTCTACTTTTGAGGTGATAGAAATGTGTTGGAACTGTATTTATTGTTTAAATAATATTGTTAATGTAGTTAATGTTAATGAACAATAGGTTCTGAAATGGCTGACTAATGTTATGCAAGTTTCATCTCAACAAAAATAAATTGATAACTACTTTCTTTCAATTAAAAAAAAAAGAGTCTTCCCACCACTCAGCATTGGTCACGTTCTGAAAGAAACTATGGGATTGTATAGATTGTGGCCACCATCCTTTGAAAATATAGTTTGTTGTGAAAATAATTCTCTGTATTCATCCCTTGTATGCATACTTTCCATGAACAGCCTGTACAATTGTGTCCTCTCTCTTTATGATTGTTCAGATTACACTTATTCAAATGCCTTTTTAAGTCTGTGGACTCTAATAATAAATCATTAAAGGTTGTATTATGCAAAAAAAAAAAAAAGGGAGTCTTTGAAAATATAGTTTGTTGTGAAAATAATTCTCTGTATTCATCCCTTGTATGCATACTTTCCATGAACAGCCTGTACAATTGTGTCCTCTCTCTTTATGATTGTTCAGATTACACTTATTCAAATGCCTTTTTAAGTCTGTGGACTCTAATAATAAATCATTAAAGGCTGTATTATGCAAAAAAAAAAAAAAGGGAGTCTTAAAGTCTTTGGTCATGATGGGTTCAAAACAGAAATTTTTTACACTGAGTTCTTGCATCATCCACATTTTATGATATCTAAATGCAATAAATATTCAGAGACTAAGGTTATCATAAGATCCTGTTTACACAAGACTGTTCCAGCATAGTAATTATGAACGACATCACTCTTACAGTCTCTAAATCATTCTTATCTGAACATACTATACGATTAGGCTACCATTGATAAATAAGGCTGAAAATGTTTTCCAAGGTATTTTGGAGTATTTTCATACAGTTTGCCTGCCAATGCAGGAGGTGGACTGTAACCCACCGGCTCCTCTGTCCATGGAATTCTCCAAGCAAAGATATTGGAATGCATTGCTATTCCCTTCTCCAGGGGATCTTCCCAACCCAGGGATTGAACTTGTGCCTCCTGCCTTGCAAGCAGATTCTTTGCCACTGAGCCACTAACGCCCTGTGCTTCACATACCTAGGGTCTTTTCTTCCCTGGCAAAACAACCCCAGTTACTTCTACACTTTCTTCTGCTACTTATTTCCTATCTTATCCTACTTAATTACCCCAGGCTGACCACAGCTCAGTTTTTATATCCTTCCATAAGCCTTGGGAGCAATTCAATGTGCTATAATGCAAACAGGAGTGGGCTAGGGCATGGGGATCCTCTACCATTGATAAATAAGGCTGAAAATGTTTTCCAAGGTATTTTGGAGTATTTTCATACAGTTTTCCTGCCAATGCAGGAGGTGGACTGTAACCCACCGGCTCCTCTGTCCATGGAATTCTCCAAGCAAAGATATTGGAATGCATTGCTATTCCCTTCTCCAGGGGATCTTCCCAACCCAGGGATTGAACTTGTGCCTCCTGCCTTGCAAGCAGATTCTTTGCCACTGAGCCACTAACGCCCTGTGCTTCACATACCTAGGGTCTTTTCTTCCCTGGCAAAACAACCCCAGTTACTTCTACACTTTCTTCTGCTACTTATTTCCTATCTTATCCTACTTAATTACCCCAGGCTGACCACAGCTCAGTTTTTATATCCTTCCATAAGCCTTGGGAGCAATTCAATGTGCTATAATGCAAACAGGAGTGGGCTAGGGCATGGGGATCCGATTCCTCCAGCTCTGCCAGTACACTTATGGGAAACACTAGCCTTGCAGTTCGATATCATCCTGTTTCTTTCTCTAACAGACTTTTAGATGAGTTTAAGGACTTGTTGGAAAGTATCCTAATCACACCTCTAGCACACCCAGCTACGTGGCTTAGGCATTAACTTCCCAATCCTAAAGATCGGTGTTCTCACCGTGGAACAAGTGGTGTAGTCTCAGTTATGACCATTTAGGTAGTTAACCCCCATCCCATCCTTCCCAAAGAAAAATATCAGCTGCCACTGATTTTTAAATTTTCTTCCCTATTCGGTTCTATGTATGAGAACTCAAGGGTCTGAGAACAGGGAAGGCTGAATGTGTTTAAAGTGAATTCAGGCCCTCCTCTATGTCTCTGAGATACAGGAGAAAATCTATTCCAAGAAGAAATATAGACATTTTCATTTTCATTCTCTGAGCTTTCCTGATATTTCCAATCTCAGGCAGTTTCTCTTGGCACCTCTTTCCTTTGGGCCTTTTCTTGATCACAAAGACAAAATAAAATACCAAGGCAGTGAGCACAGGCATGGATGTGTCTTCCCAAGCCTCTTGTGTGCATGTGTGTGCTAAGTCGCTTCAGTTGTGCCTGACTCTTTGTGACCCCATGGACTGTAGCCCCTCAGGCCTCTCTGTCCGTGGGATTCTCCAGGCAGGGATACTGGAATGGATTGCCACGCCCTCTTCCAGGGGATCTTACTGACCCAGGGACTGAACCCACATCTCTTATGTCTCCAGCATTGGCAGGTGGGTTTTTTACCACAAAAACCACATGAGAAGTCTCCCAAAGCCTCTTACTAACTGTGAATGAGTCATAGAACTTTTCTGAGACTGTTCTGCAATCTAATTATGAGCTTTTCCGCAATCCAAAAAAAAAAAGAGTGTAATGCATAAATAGGCGGAAATCTCAGCTGAGAAATGAAAACTATAAAAAAGAACCAAATGGAAATGGCAACAAAAAATAGTGATAATAAACTACTCTGTCCTTACAGGCTTATTTTGAGGGTTACTTGAGAAAATGGGTTTGATGGAGTGTTTTAAACTGTAGAGAGCTACATAAATAATAATAATAACAATACAGTAAACATGAAGTGGTGTTTCATTGTGTAAGAGGCGCTGAGACTCTGAAGGCAAGCCTTCCCCAGTGGCGAGCAGGGGAACGAATACCGGCACCCGACTTTGAATTCGACCAGGAGTGCCGCGTCACCTGGCACCTGCATTATCCTGGAAGGCACGATCTATGGAAATCAATGGGCCAGTCAGACCTCGTACCTGCGGCATCACAGAGGCTTTCCACCTCATTGAGGCTCGTCTGGTGACCGCCTCACCGAAGGCAGTTGGAAATATCAAAACAGTCATTATTGTTGTAATGAGCTTTCATGTTTAATAGCTCCAAGCATGAAGGATAGCTGGCTTTTCAGAGAGCCATCCATCCAACAGCATGGTTCACCACCCATAGGTAACTGCAAGCCTGCAGGCTCTGTCACAGCCATGGCCTCAGACCAAACTGGGCGCCGTCGGTGGAGGCGTTTTCAATCAGAATGGACAGGCTCACCAAACCACCACCTAATGAATGATGACTTCTCCTCAATACCCAGAGTCCTTCACCAAGGGCATCGGAAGTCACTGGGGTTAGTAGGAATAAAAACAGTAATCATAATAAATCATAATGGTGCCAATGATAGTAAGGAAAGCATAAAGCATGTCTGTGTCTCAGGCACTTTGCTAGGTTTTTTCACATTTATTATTAATCCTTAGAGCAAAACTATGGCTTCATTATGCTTAGGTTTTGCATTAAGGAAAAAATGTTAATATCTATGGTTTGCAAAGCACATTCTTATAGTTTAAATCACTGTTTTTTTGTTTTTCTAAAACAACAAAAATAAAGAGTGCTTGATAGAGTAACCTTTATGTCCTCTAAGTAAGCAAATAAGGCAATAATCCTAGAGAGTGGAGATCAGAGGATGTAGACAGTCGGGAGAGACAAAGGCAGAAACTTGAGTTTTCTCTAGTGACAGCAGTCTTTGTTCTTTAAAATTCCCCATTATGTTTTTTTTGTTTAATATAAAGCATGTTTTTTTTTTTCTTTTTAAATGATACATTTGGAACCCCTGCTTGAGTTGATGCTTGAAGAATTTTCTCTAAGGAGGAAGGCTGCCGCTGCACCCCAGACCTGCCCATAGAGGTGTCTGCTCTCCCATATTCTAGCTTCCCAGGATGTACTCAGCTGTCTGCACTCTCTCCTCTGACGGCCAGAACCTCCTGAGAAAGCCAGGATCAATTGGGGCTCCTTTCTCCCTTCTTAAAAAAATAAAAAGTACCCTGGCAGGCTTTTGCTTTGTTTCTTTCCTCAAGGATTTGACTGCTTCCACAGCCTGACAGAAGCTTAGAAACGTAATAAGCTGAGAAAGGTGAGCAGAGGCCCAGACATGTGTGGGTTCCCTCATTGCTCTTTTCTGGGTTTTGTTCTCAATTCTCAAGGCCACAGAACTCAGGCTCTGCTCTATAACCCAAGAAAGGAAGTGAAAGTGAAAATGTTAGTTGCTCAGTCATGTCTGACTCTGTGACCCCATGGACTGTAGCCTGCCAGGCTCCTCTCTCCGTGGAATTCTCCAGGCAAGACTACTGGAGTGAGTTTTCCCTTCTCCAGGGGTTCCACCTCACCCAGGGATCAAACCTGTGTCTCCTACATTGCACGTGGATTCTTTACTGTTCGAGCAAACAGGGAAGCCCCAGGCCCAAGAAGGGTTCATCAACATTCTTCCTCCCTCCCCAGAGTGGAAGACACACTGTTTCTTCCAACCTTTAAAACATATTTTTTCTCCAATTAAGATTGTAAGGATAATTTATCTCAAATCAGCTCAATGCAAGCTTATTTATCAAACACTACCTCTGAGGGATGACACATGAAGAGTCATTAATAACTCATATGGTGTCACAACTCCCATGGCAGGAGGGGGTGGCTTTCACTAGAACTGCTGTGACAAAACACCATAACAGTGCCAGCAATGAGAGATTTGGAGGGAGCTACAGAAACAAAAGTCCTCTTTGCTGCAGGTGGGGAGCCTTCATCACTGGGATCTGCAGACAGGCTCTCCACCCAAACGGAAATCTTCCATGAGCCATTCAGCAAACGCACCCTGTAAACAGGTTTATTCTGAAGCTCTTAGAAACAGATTGGTGTCAAGAGACTTGAAGGGGCATCAGTGTTGCACGTCCCCCACTATACTTCCCAGGAACGTGTGTGCATGAGCTTTGGGAAACAAGGGGAGATAGGGAGACATCACAGGAGTAGAGGGGCCAGCTCCGGAATGCATGGACTCTGCTTGCACTCTGTGCAGAAATGCCTTATCTAACTCCCTTATAACCTGTAATCGGGGTGATTAATCTTTTTCTCTTCTCAGCACAGGACCCCTTTCACCCATTTTAGCAGCATTTTAAATAATTGAAGTGTTTTCATAATTATCAGGAGTTAATCACTACATTTTAGTCAAAACATCTCATATCAGAAATCATTTGGAGCTGGGAAGAACTTGAATGTATGGAAAAATAACGGCAGGAAACTGCAGTACTCGGTAAGTAAGTAGCTAAGGAACTGCCATGTTGATGAGCATCAGGCATTCACTCATCTCCCCCAAAGGCCTACTCTAGTAATTAACACATATTGAGGTCAGAGAAGCTTAAGGTTGAAATATTTCAATATTTGCACAGCATTAACCTTCTTCTCCTATTCATTTCCAGCCAAGAACATTGTGTTATCTTAAGGGAGAATAGCCTCAAGGTCAAGAATCAGCAAAAACACTTCCTAACAGAGTCTCCTATTTCCTACCCGTTTCAAAATAAATTTGCAGAAAATATCCCTGTATTTCCTTTATCTTATGACTCTCTAATAGAAACTCCCATTTTCCTGGCTTACACATATTGGTTATCTGTGACCTTCCAAAACTAAATGCTTGCCTAAATTCTAGAGAGTTAAGGGAATTATGGATCATCTAAAATAAGGGTGGTGGCTCCACAAAAACACAAAGGATGTCAGAAAGTTCTAAAAAGACAAACATCAACAGTCTCATCACTGATCTGCATTTTCAAGAAGGGGTGATCCACTTTTGAAAGTTCATTTTCTAATCTGGTTCATTCTGTGGAATCCACTGGCTTCCTAAAAATAATAGGCTATTTTAATGCAATTGATATTTGTGATTGCTGTCCCAGCACCAGAAGATGACCGTAGCTGCTGGAGAAAGACCCTGACTCCAGGAACAGTGAGCACCTTCTGCATGGCACACGGTGCCTGACCGTCCATGTCACAATCATTCAGTTCCACGCTGCTCACAGCACACCCTCAGGCAACCTCTGTTCTCATATCTGACTGGATCCTGGGGGATCTGAACAAGTCACTTTTATGCTGGTTGCAAGTAGCCAAAACACCGAAGCCCGATCTTCTAAATTCAGATCCTGGTGCCTCTACTTTGATTGTCTCTAAATCCATTATCTCGTCTAGGAGACAGTTGATTAATGGTAAATGTTCTGATAAGATACCTCATGATCTTTCAAACAAGTGTGAACTAAAAGGAGCTCTTTTTTATGGGTTCCTCTCATACACTTGTGGAAGACTCTGAAGATGGGAAAGACTGAGGGCAGGAGAAGGGGGCGGCAGAGGATGAGATGGTTGGATGGCATCACTGACTTAATAGACATGAGTTTGAGCAAGCTCCAGGAGATAGTGAACAGGGAAGCCTGGAGTGCTGCCATCAGTGGGTTCGCAAATAGTCAGACATGACTTACATGAACAACAACAACTCTACACTTTTCTCATAAAACTTATCAGATCGTCATCATTGCTAGCTTAATTGTACATCTTCCTTGGAAGGATGTAACATCCCTGTGGACAGGGACTAAGGCTTCCTGGTTACCCTAGAGCTTACAGCCTATTTGGGGCAAATTCTCAAACAAAATAATATAAATGGTGATAAGGGCTAAGGAGAGAATAAAGTGGGGAAGGGGAGAGGGAGCGGTGAGGGAGGTAGAGATTTTAAAACGGATGGTTGACAGAAGCCTCACTGAGGATGTGGCACTTGGGTCAAAGCCCAAAGAAGGTGAGGGAGCAAGAGGCTCTGAAGCGGATGCTGGGAGGATGTGAGCCCAGGGCAGTCGGAATACACCGGGAGGAGACAGGGGTCCCGGGGCAGACACAGATGTGGACCACGTGTGGATCGGGAGAACAATATAACCTAATGTAATGGCTAATTTTACGTGTCAAACCAACCTGGCCACAGGGTGCCCAGATATTCGCTTACATGTTTTTCTGGGTGTGACTTTGAGGGTGTATCTGATATCAGCAGCTGAGTCGGTAGAAGGAGGAAAGCAGACTGCCCACCCGGTGTTCTCGGGCATCTCCCTATCTGTGTAGGAGGGCCTGAACAGAAAACAGAGGAAGGGAGGATTTGCTCCCTGCCTCCTGGAGCTGAGACACCTGTCTTCTCTCGTACCCTTGCACTGTCAGTGGTCTTGCTTCTTAGGCTTCTGGACTCACATGAGACCACTTTCTGGGGTCTCCAGCCTACAGGTTCCACATCCTGGACTTCTCACCCTCTAGAATCCTCTGAGCCAATTCCTCTCTGTAGGTTAGTTCTGCTTCTCTGCTTACCCCTACTAATTCACTTGCTTACTATGTTAGAGGATATTTCTGTCTTTTCCATTGAGAACAGATGTGAACTATATGTCTGTTAAAACACATGATCCTTCAGAAAAATGCCTTGAATATGATTAAGAAGATCAGTTAATACTTTTTGAATTAATCTGTTAAAGTACTTTAAGCTGGTAAAATCTTATCCCCTGACTCCCACCCTTTCCTCCCTAGAAAACACTGTCACTTGTAAAATGTCACAAGACTTGAGTAATAGATCAGAGGAATCTAATGGGAGGGTGGGCCTTCCCAGTAACTTCTAAATATTGCCACATAAAAATTATATATAATATTTCTATTAATTTTACAATAAATATGTTTTAAATGAAATTTTACATGGGTTATTCTTAAGGCAGTTCATGTTTACTTTTATCTATAACTTTTGCCTATGTTCTAGAGAAATTGTTCCAAATATTTTGATTTGTAAACTAGGACTATAAAGGCCAGAATTCTTCAGAGGGTTAGATGAGATGAAGTAAGAAAAAAAAAAAAAGCCAACACAAATTTTAGTTTCGTCTGTTTGTTTACCTTAAGTAGGATTCAAAACATATCCTGATGAAGCTAAATCAAAGTCTGGGCTCAAACAAAAACCCCAGCTTCCTATACATTAAAATATTAGATTTAAAATATCTTCAATCTTCTGTCACCTCCATCACTGGAAACTGAATTAAAAAGAACTCAAAGTAAACACACAACTTTAAAAAAAGCTCACAATATCCGCAAAGAAGATGAGATGTAAAATGTCACCTCTGTGGGCCAAGGGAAAAGCAATCAATATAAACATGAGAAATATGATATTACTGGATTTCTTTTTCAAAAGTTGTATGGCTCCTTTCACCCTGAACAAGATATATATATTTTTTAATTTACATTTTGGAAGCAGTGTGGAGTTTTCTCTTTGCCTGAGTTGAAATATAAGCAACAAAGGCAGAAACAAATGAACAGTGTCAATATTTTATCTATAAAAATTTTGGGAATTATGTCAGCTTTTCTTGTTCCTCTTTTGAAATTTTGAGTTTATTTAGCTATGTGACATTTTATGAACTTTTCCCTCCTTTTATTGTATACAGTGAATAATATCTTTCAAGATGTAGCTCAACTGCCACCTCTGTGATTCACACAACGACAGAATCACAAAAGTCGAGAGTGTCTGCAAGGTTTACTACCTAGGCAATCAGTTTCTTCCCAGGTTTGTGCTCCAGTTTGGAGGTAGATTTATATCTGAAATTATGATGGTGTTTGTTTTGTCTTTTGGTTTCTCTCTGCTACTGCTGTCCTTTCACAGGCACCTTGGGAGCACCCTCTGAGCAGAAACAGTTACAGAGAGACACTGTTTCTTGATTCCCAATCCAATTATAGTGATCCAATGATTAGAAAATCTTGAGAGGAGAGAGAGGAAGAGAAAAAGGAGGCCTAAGAGAAAAGAGGAAAACATGAAGGGAGAAGAGACTTCTAAGGGGAAAGGAAGATGGAAGAAGGAGAAAGGTAGAGACTCCACCAAGCTCTTTTCTTTTGTTCTTTTTAAAAATATTTATTTATTTATTTATTTGACTGTGCCAGGTTTTAGTTGCAGCATGTGGGATCTAGTTCCCTGACCAAGGATCGAACCCAGGCCTCCTGCATAGGGAGTATGATGGAGTTTTAGCCATTGGATCCTGGGGATAGTCACTCCACCAAGCTCTTTTCAAGTGTAAACCACCTGCAGTGCCAATGATCCAAATTGTGGATGACACAGAGTCTAGAGTCCTGGGCACTTGTCAGCCCTGTGAAGAGCATCTGAGAATGTGGACAATGGGAACACTCAGGGATAACTCAAACACTTGACTAGGGCTGAATTGTGAGAGGTATCTGGGAATCAGTCTTCCCTATGCTTGATGTCTTTAAGCAGTGGACCAACGACTAGTATTTTTAGTTTGTTTGTTTTAAGTTATTGCAACTTCTTTTCTACAATGAAACAAATATGCATTTAATTTAGGAAGTTCAAGAAATAAATTTAAAACAAAAATATAAATATATAAGCTCATAAACTTTGTCCATATGTCTCAAGATTGAATACTCTAAGTTATACAATATTATTATCCTTATTAAAATTGTTTTGGCTACTCTAGATATTTGGAATTATCACATACATATTTGGGGATTCCCAGGTGGCTCAGTGGTGAAGAATCTACCTGCCAATATAGGAAACACAAGGGATGCAGGTTGAATCCCTGGGTTGGAAAGATCCCCCTGGAGGAGGTGATGGCAACCCACTCCAGTATTGTTGCCTGGAGAATCCCATGGACAGAGGAGCCTGGTGGGCTACAGTCCATGGCCTCTCAAAGATTTGGACACAACTGAGCACTCAAGCAAGCTAGCAAGCAGTATACATATTAGATAAGCTTGTCTTTTCACAAAGAAGGAGTCTAGTGTTTTGACTGGGATTCCATTGAATAGCTAACTAAATGAAAGAAAACTGGCATCTTACACTTTTGGGTCTCCAATCCATAAACATTATATTAATACATATCCTCATTTTAATATTTAATTTTTATTTTCTCTCGGTAGTATTTCTCTGTCATTTGCAGAGTATAGATTCCACACATATATATCTTAAAATTTATCCTTAAGTATTCCATTTTTTTTTCAGATGCAACTAGACCTGGTAACACATTAAATTTCATGTTTAAATTGCTTGTTACACACACACACACACACACACACACACACAATTGCTTTGTATACTGAACTTGCATGTCACAACCTTGTGAAATTCACCCATTAGTTCTACAAGCTTTGCTGTAGTTTCCTCAGGACTTCCTTCATACACTATAACATGTTGCAAGCATAGAATCAATTTTACATCCTTCTTCTTTCAAATATCCCTAACTTTTATTTAATTTTCTTGCTTATTGAAATACCTAGAACCTTCAATACAATATTAAATCTTTGTAGAAGTCTTTGTCTTGTTCCTGGTTCTAAGGAAAACTATTATTTTCATCATTAAATATGATGTTGCCCATAGGTTTTCATTGCAAGGTTTCTTAAACTGAGCATGGTTGGCATCTTGACTCAGGCAAATTCACTGTGGTGCTGAAGGCGTTCAGTTGTGTTTGACTCTTTGCAGCCTCATGGACTGTAGCCCACCAGGCTCCTCCATCCATGGAATTCTCCAGGCGAGAATACTGGAGTGGATTGCCATGCCTTTCTCCAGTGAATGTTTCAGACCCAGTGATCGAACCTGCATCTCCTGCGTCTCCCATGTCTCCTGCGTTGGCAGGAAGATTCTTTGCCACTAGCGCCACCTAGGAAGCCCCAGTTGCCTATGAGGACGTGCCCTATTCATTGTAGAGTCTTTAGCATCCCTTTACTGTCTATGCACTAATAACATCCCTCCACCCAATGCAGACAACCAACCTGATGGTGGTAGGGGGGCAAAATTGTCCTTGATAGAGAAACCCTGCATTAAGCCTTTAAGATAAGGGTTCAAGTTAGTCTCATCAGGGGTTGCATTGGGTTTGGGGATTGTTTGTGATGTGAGTAATCTCAATGCATCATCGCCTTTGCATTTATCCAACAATTCCTTGATTGTTGGGTGGGGACTTCGGTTTTAAGACTCTGTTCACTGGTGGGGGCAGAGAAGAGCGATCTCATGAGGCCTCTGGGTCCCTCCCTCTGTAGCTGCTTCTCTTTTTCCCACCTGTATGAAGCGGTGTTTCTCAGAGTGTATGGTAATGTTTGCAGTGGATGCCTATGGAAGTCTTTGGAGAAAAACTGAAAAATGAGCTCAAACTCCCCATCTGTTTCTGGGCCCAGAACTTCTGCACTCTCTCTTCAGCTACACCCAGGCTTCACCTGAATTCTTTCTTTTGCTTTCAAATTGAAGAATGACACAATATGATGTCTTACTCTTTCCATGGGAAGACTTATGAGAAAGCTCTACCAAGTAGAACTTTGTGGTATCAGCATAAGCATAGATTCTCCAATGGGAGAACTGAAAATTTATCTCACTCTTACAGCACATGTGATTTATGACAAAGACAGCGTTACAGAAGATTGGGAAAGGAAAGATTTTTCAGTATATGTTATAGAGGCAACTGGATGTAGATGCTAAGAATTTTACAATGGACGTCACCTCATGACAAAATATCAGAACGTTTACTTGATTCTAGATCTAAATGTGATTTCAAAACTAGCATATCTTTTTGATAATAGCATCAGGAAATATTCCTTAAACAGGAGAGAAAATTATTTATCAAGGAAAATTATTATTACAATGAAATTATTAATACAAGGAAAACATTAATGAACAGACTCTGCTAAAATTAAGAATGTGTCTTCATCAAAATATTTTATTAAGGAAGTGAAAAGTGAAGCTATAAAGTGGAGGAAGATGTATACAAACACCTACAATTTCCTTCCCTTTTGGGCTTCGCTGATAGCTCAGATGGTAAAGAGTCTGCCTTCAATGCAGAAGACCAGGGTTTGATCCCTGGGTCGAGAAGATCCCCTGGAGAAGGGATGGCAACCCACTCCAGTATTCTTCCCTGGAGAATCCCATGGATAGAGGAGTCTGGCAGGCTACAGTCCATGGGGTCGCAAAGAGCCAAACATGACTAGGCAACTAAACACACACACACACACACAACAAACAAAAGTCTCATAACTAGAATATGCATCAAGAACGCCAACAAATAAGTAAGAAAAAGACCTATAACCCAATTAAAAATGGAAAGTGGATGAAGACATAAATTTCTTCAAAAGAGGATTTCCACAGAGACATTGATAGCACATCTTCAAGGAAATGTAAATTAAAAGCACAAATAGTTGCTACAAAACAGTGACAAAGTAGTAAAAATCATTGCTAGAAAACACAGTCAGGGAATTGCTCATTTAAAAAATGACAAAACGAAATGGTGTGCAATTATATTTATGTAAATTTTTTAAAAAATAGCAATGTGAATTTTGGCAATAAGATTTAAGACGATGGTTATCTTGCTGGAGAGAGAAAGATTAGTGACTGGGGAAAAGCACAAGACAATTCTGGAGTGTTAGTATTGCTCTCTTTCTAAACTGGATGCTAGTGGCCAGGTGTGTTCATGTTGTAATTATGATTTAGGCTCTATATTTTAACTTTTTTTTGTTTTCTCTGTGTCTATTTTAATAAAACCTTACTAAAACCTATCTGAAATTTAAAAAGGAGACTATTATTTAGAGTTGAAATTTAAGCCAATAAAAAGGTCCATGAAAATATATTTGATAATGCAAATGGAATAAATTTTTTTCAAAAAATCAGAAGTTTGACTCAAGAAAAAAATTGAAATCCTGAATTAACAAATGACTCGTTAAAAAAAGTGAATTTTTAGACATGACAAACTAACATAATTCAGATCATATCCTCCATCGTGATATACTCACTCTCTTGATAGACATTTATTAAATACAGTCCTATCGTCACTCATTTAAATTAATCTTAATGAATATTCATTGTGCCTGTAGCTATTTAACAGACAGTCTAGCAAATGACAGCATCTAGTAGGAGTGTCCTGCTTCCTCAAGACCCTCCAGGTTTTAATCTCAAATTTTTCACAGTTCTGTTCATTTGAGCCACACATCTGATTACACATTTGGTCTGAGTGTCTTCCAATCACCCTCCCTATCAAATAACAAAACATCGATGGAGAAGTGTATGTATAATGCTGTAAAAAGAATATGAGCTTCAGAATGAGACTGACCTGGGTTCAAATCCTAGCTCTGATACATTTTAACTCTGACACCTTCGGCAAGTTCTGTAACAGCAACAGACACTAGTGCACTTACTAAGCACCAAGACTCTCCCAAGAAATGGCACAAATCTACTCATTTTATGCTTGTAACACTTCAGTGAGTCACGTCCCATTTTTATTGAGATTTGATGGGTGAGATAACTGGAGCCTGGATGTTAAGATCTTTCCTACAGTAATAGAGATAAGTTTTGGAGCTGAAGTTTTAATGTTTGCCTTTTATTTGCAGAAGATATATTAATTACTAAGTCATATTGCTTTTTGTCCAGTTTTACAACTCAAGATTTAGTCTTCTAACTATAGGGTGAGGGATAATTTTGTTTATATAATAAGTATAATGTGTCTTGTGTGGACAGTATTGAATAGGTAATGCATGGTATGTGCACTCAACAAATTTTTACTGAACTGAAATGAATCACGTTAAATAAAATAAACCATTTACTTTCCAATTTAAGGGGAAAATTTTAGAGGACTTCAAACTGAGGAGATATCATGCTTCCAGTATGTTTTTTATATTCTCTACTCATTGCAATCATTATGCTGAGTTGGCTTTCTGGTTACTGATAGCCAACTTATTTTGGTCAATTTCCCTGTGACTGCCATGGTCCCAAGAAATTTTACACACATTAAATTCTACAAACTTCAAACAGTAGGTATTATTGTCCTCATTTTACAGATAGGAAAACAGAGGTAGGCAATGATGAAGTAATTTTGTAGCTATAATTAGCAGCTGCTAATGCAAGGAGATCCAACCAGTCCATTCTAAAGGAGATCAGCCCTGGGATTTCTCTGGAAGGAATGATGCTAAAACTGAAACTCCAGTACTTTGGACACCTCATGCGAAGAGGTGACTCATTGGAAAAGACTCTGATGCTGAGAGGGATTGGGGGCAGGAGGAGAAGGGGACGACAGAGGATGAGATGGCTGGATGGCATCACTGACTCGATGGATGTGAGTCTGAGTGAACTCCGGGAGTTGGTGATGGACAGGGAGGCCTGACGTGCTGCAATTCAAGGGGTCGCAAAGAGTCGGACCCGACTGAGTGACTGAACTGAACTGAACTGAATGGAGGATTGGCCTGTGAACCTTTATTCTTTGGCAAAAACTCATCTGTTTAACTACCATATGCCATGTACTGATTGGACCATGGATTTCTTCACAGCAGAAGTTTTATTTGTTTTTTAAACTCATGCAGTGACATAGTTTGTGGGTCATCATGCATAGATAAAATGTTGAAATGTTAGATCTATGCTTTAAGATGTATAGAGGATAAATTGTTTAGTGAACTCCGGGAGTTGGTGATGGACAGGGAGGCCTGACGTGCTGCAATTCAAGGGGTCGCAAAGAGTCGGACCCGACTGAGTGACTGAACTGAACTGAACTGAATGGAGGATTGGCCTGTGAACCTTTATTCTTTGGCAAAAACTCATCTGTTTAACTACCATATGCCATGTACTGATTGGACCATGGATTTCTTCACAGCAGAAGTTTTATTTGTTTTTTAAACTCATGCAGTGACATAGTTTGTGGGTCATCATGCATAGATAAAATGTTGAAATGTTAGATCTATGCTTTAAGATGTATAGAGGATAAATTGTTTAGTAGAGATATCTCTTTATTCTGTACCAGATTTTTCATTAATAATAGAAAGAATGAATGGCTGGACAAAGTAGGTACAAGTTTGGACATGTCAGAAGGTATCTAAGTGTTTGTAAACATAAACAGGGTTTCCAGGGCAGAGTCAGATTTACTGATTTGCTGACAGATTTGTGACTCAAGGCAGTGGACCTCTGTGTTCACAAGTCTGACATCAGTTCGGAGTCTTGATCAACCTGGGGCCCGGATATGATCCTCTCTCCTAGTGACCCAGGGCTCATGGTGCTGAGCCTTCAGAGTGGAGGTGAAACTTCCTGCAGAGGCTTCCTCTTATCAGGTTAGAAACTTAGGCTGATGATACAAGCCTGGTAATGCATAGTTCCCCACCTTGTCTAGTAGTCATAAACAGGCTGCAGCATGCAACTATTAGTTTCTGACTATACATATGTGCTGTGATTATCCCAGCTGAGAAGTGAAACCAATAAGTGGAGAAAGAAACGCAAGTGTCTCTGGGCTAACCGAGAATGTCTCTACGTGGACAACCTGACAGGCTTTGAAAGTGAAAGTGAAAGTCGCTCTGTCGTGTCTGACTGCGACCCCATGGTCTGTAGCCCGCCAGGCTCCTCTGTCCGTGGATTCTCGAGGCAAGAATACTGTGCTATTGTTGCTTGTCCAGTCACTCAGTTGTGTCCAACTCTTTTCGATCCCATGGACTGCAGCACAGAAGCTTTCCACATCCTTCACTATCTCCCGGAGTTTGCTCACACTCATGTCCATTGAGTGGATGATGCCATCCAACCATCTCCTCCTCTGTTGTCCCCTTCTCCTCCTGCCTCAATCTTTCCCAGTTCAGGGTCTTTTCCAATGAGTCAGCTCTGTATAATTCCCCAATCCCCAAGTTGGAGTGAACTCTAGCCTCAGCTATTGCAAGTTTTGCACTCTCGCTCCTCCCGTCCTTCCAAGATTCCATAAGCACTTAATTCTTTGTATTAATTCACATTTTGTTTAAAATACTTAGAGTGGTTTGTTTCCTGCAGTAAGCCCAAACTGCTGGAGTCAGTCTCTCTCTGAGACCTCAACTAATTTATCTCTTTAGTGAGACTAATGAAATGATTAAATGCAGGGACCTGGAACAAATTGTCCCTTGAGTTTCATATTATTTTTGTTTAAAAGCCAGGTTGGAAAAATCAAAACCTATAGATAAATTATTCCTCAGTATGCAATCCAAATACTGTCAAATTAGAAGTGAAATGTATCATAAAAATATTCAATTAAATACTATCTATTTTTTAAATGTCTACTACATTCCAAGCAATGCACTGGGTGGTGATTATATAATAATGAGCCAGACAAGTCCATTGCCTTCTAGGAGATCACTTTTAATCAGGAGAGAGAGACACCCAAGCAGGCAGTTTCAGCACATGTCACCGGGGGTGCAGTGGGGACAGGGACAGGGAATGATGAAACAAAGGTGAGTGACACTCGTCCCACTTGGGAAAGGGGATTTCACAAGGGCTTTGGGGACTAGGGGGCAATGTCTTTTAGAGCTCTAAGAGAGTGCATGAGTGAAAGTTGCTCAGTCCTGTCTGACTCCTTCGTGACCCTACAGATTGTAGCCTGCCAGGCTCCTCTGTCCATGGAATTCTCCAGGCAAGAATACTGGAATGGGTTGCCATTTCCTTCTCCAGGGGATCTTCCTGATGCAGGGATCAAATCTGAGTCTCCTGCATTGCAGGCAGAATCTTTACCATCTGAGTCACCAGGGAAGCCGCGTAGCGTCCTGAGAGATGAGACAAAGCTTAGGAATATGCTAGTTGGCCTTGTTGATTGACTGCTCATCAGTTTCCCCGTTCTACCACAGTCATGGATCTTACCTCCCACTGCAGGATTGAAACACCATGGGTCTGCATCAACAGCCTCCCTGCAGCTAGTTTATGGGCCTATGACCCAATTCTGGCTCAGGATTATTGTTGTTGTTTGCAGTAAGCCAGGCACGGAAGGAGAATCTATCTGTTCTATCTATGTTTCAGGCTCGCCGGATAGCTCAGTTGGTAAAGAATCCACCTGCAATGTAGGAAGGAGACCCCTGTTCAATTCCTGGGTTGGGAAGATCCCCCGGAGAAGGCTACCCACTCCAGTATTCTGGCCTGGAGAATTCAATCCATGGAGTTGCAAAGAGTTGGACACAACTGAACAGCTTTCACTTTCACTTTTTAATGCATGTTTCACTAGGCAGAAATCTTTCATATCCACAAAAAAAACCCCAAGAGAGCTTGGCAATGATAGACGAGCTGTGTGCTCAGGGGGAAGGAAAAATGGAATTGGTAAACAATTGGCCTATCTGTCCATATACAATCTGTGATCATCTATGATATCCTTGTTGTTCAGCCACTCAGTCGTGTCCGACTGTTTATGACTCCGTGGACTGCAGCATGCTAGGCTTCCCTGTCCTTTACCATCTCCCTGAGTTTGTTCAAACTCATCCAACCATCTCATCCTCTGTTGCCCCCTTCTCCTCCTGCCCTCAGTCTCAAAAGACTCAGCATCAGTGTCTTTTCCAATGAGTCGGCTCTCCGCATCAGGTGGCCAAAGTATTGTAGCTACAGCTTCAGCCTCAGTCCTTCCAGTGAATATTCAGGGTTGATTTCCTTTAGGATTGACTGGTTTGATCTCCTTGTAATACTTTTATGCAAAGACAAGTGATGCCCTAGTAATGGCCAAGCTGAGATGGGGGTCTGTGGGATATGTAAGTGGACATGTCCATGGGGTAAGTGTTCAGTGGTGCAGAATTCAATCTTGTGAGGGAGTTCTGGTTGGACCTACAGATACAGACATCAGTGACTCATGGCTAATCATGAAGACATTAGGGTGTATGAGTTGACTGCTTCAAAAGCCATCTGAGGAAGGGGTGCTGGGGCTTTGGCCAGCCCAGGGCCTCTGATGCATCTTCATGGTTCTGAGGATGGGAGATTCCTCACTGTTCAGAAGAGTGCTCGCATCTCAGTAAGGACATCACCATCTACATTTGTGGGGCTGTGGGTATGCTTTTTCTGGGAGGTTGTCTCAAATAGGAAAGGCAGGTGCTTGGTTCAGCCCATTACTGGAAGTAGACATGTGAAAAAGAAGGTTTACCACTTCTTGGGGTGGGAGAACATAGGGTGTAAGGATAGTCCCAGAAGGATGTGTGCCAGGCTGTGAAAGGGACTCCTCAGTGTGATTTTCAGTTGATCTTGCAGATCCTTTAATGTCAATTGCCTCATCTTTTCCTTTGCTCTTCTGGACCTCTCAAAATTGTAACCTGTGTGTTATGGTTTCATTTACTCACTCTCTTCCATTTACACTTAAGTCTCTAAAGTCTGACATTTGTCCCCTCTTCTCTACTGAAAATACTCTTGCTAGAATTAAAAAAAAAAAAAAAAATGACCCGGAGTTTACTGCCAAGGCTGGAAGGAGGGTGGACTGAGTGAGGCTCCTGCCTCAGGGTCAGAATTTAAGAGGATTCCCAACCACTCAGTAATCAAGACAAATATGTTTTAATGCAACATTAAAAAAAATTATGGGAAAATGCATAAGGAACAAAATATCAAGATTTTAAATAAAGATATAACTGTAGATCTTTCCCAGTTTACTAGCATCTCTTCCTTCTCTGCTGTGCATTTCTCTTGCCTGATTACCCTCTGGTTTTTATCTCCTTTAATGGGCTTCTTCTTCTTCCCCTTCTCAGAGTTGCACACATGGGCCATTATGTTCACTAAAAAAAGTCAACCACTTTTAACACTATTTTCAACTACATATTTATATTACGTTAGCTCTAAAATCACTATTTCTAGGTGAGACTGCCTTCCTAAAATTCAGAGGCATGCATTTAACAAGCTTTCTGGACAGCTCCACCTGGACATTTTCTTCCCGATAAGCCCTTTAAAGTTCAAATATCAAAATATAAATTTATTTTTTACATATCACCAGACATGTACCTCCTCTCATACTGTTTTAATTGGTGGTAAAAAAACTTCTCCCTTTCATTCCCCACATTTAATCACTCAACAAATTCTAATATCATGCGTATATGTTTCTTAAATCCACATCCTTCTTTCTCTTTTTGTGACTGTTGACCCTATAAGAATATCATCATCTTTTCTCTTCATTCCCAAGCACCTCCTTTTCCCCTTCCTCTTTCCAGATGTACCTTGATAGACAGATACATAGACATATCACCCATCTACCCAACCACATATGTGCACATGAATATATGTGTCAACATGTATGTCTATTATCTGTTGACCTCATGTGTATATATCGCTAAGCAATATGTATTTTGGCATGAATGAGTACCCCCCATTCACATGTGAAAACCAAATGCCCAATGTGGTGGTATGAGAAGGCAGGGACTTCAGGAAATTCTTAGGACATGAGAGCTGAGTCCCCATGAAAGGGATTAGTGCTCCTACAAAACAGACCCAAGAAGGCTCCATCTTGCCTTCACCAAGATAAGGACACAGTGATGTTATGCATAGAAAATTTCAACTATAAACCAGAAAGTTGGCCCTCACCAAACACTGAATCTGCTGGACTTGACCTCAGACCTCTGGCATCCAGAATTGTGAGAAATGCATTTCTGTCTCTACTGTTCATAAGCCACTGAGTCTCTGGTATTTTGTGATAGCAGCCCAAAATGACTAAGATAATATGTGAATAAACTAAGATGTTAATGGAAGCTAGCCAAAAACAATAAGTCTAATTTGAAACTGTGACCATCCCTGTGGGAAGTTATCAATAACAGAATTTAAGGATCATCCATCAAGGCAGGGGAGAATTAAGAAGTTGGATGAGGAGAATTCAGTCTCTTGGTCTGAGCAAAAATTCCAATAACTGAAAAGAATGGTCTAGCTTCTAGCAATTCCATCATAAGTGAAAGAAATACCTCACTGAGTTCATAAAAAACTGAGTAAGTTACTCCAAGATGAAGTAGCCGGCTAGATCCCTGGGCCCTTTGAAATTTCTGAAGGATATCTGACTGTTCATCTCAGGAGACAAAATGCTGCTCGGGTCTGCCCTGCCACCTAGGGATGTCCATCCTGCCATAAAGCAAAGGGTGTAGCAGGACAAAAAGATTGTATGCAATTCCCCTTTCCCTTATTTCCTTCCAGTTTTGTTTTTAAACTAAATAAAGTGCCCCGATGAAAGGGCCTTACCTTCTGAAGTCGCCACTGCCTCCTGCTTTGTCTATCACAGATCTCCCAATAACTCTTGTGTAATTTTTTTTTTTTCAGGAAACAAACCATTAGTCAGTTATGAATTCAAGCTCAGGAAATTCTAGACTTTACACTAAGAATAATTATGCTAAGACTTTGCTCCTTGGAATTCCTAAACAAGAGACTTGTGGAAGATAGCTTGGAAGCTCTGGACCAAGTTCATGTTACTAACACATCTAAGGAGCTTTTTCTACAGCAAAGAGCAGGGTAGGCAAAATGAGGCTACACATTATGAGAATTAAGAGGCAGGAGGCTGATATATTGGTCTGTCTTTCTTGCATTAAAATAGAAATAGTTTCTCACCAAAATACCTGCCTTGTGTGTGTATTTATCATAAAAACCCAGAGGGGGTTTTGATGGCTCCATTTACAATACCTATGCCAGGCAGGTATTTTTTCTATTTTTTTTTTTTTTTCCCCTCTTCTATTGACAAGAGAGTTTGGAGAGAGGTGATTTTTAGTCATTACTTTTCTTGAGCAGTCAGTATTTGCCCTAAGAAAAAAATGCTGTGAATATAACAAATCAGGTTTCCTACTGGGTCTGTGACAGTTCAGGCAGGAGGGACAGAAAGTAGAATTGCGGCGGGCTTGAAATAGTCGCTGATGGATTTCCTGCCTTGCAAACTTATAACAAAGTCAGAGAGACTCGGTATGATGCAGGGGTCCATGTGGACACACCGTTCAGGACAAATCTTCAGGCCTAATTTCAGTCCACATGAAGCCTTCCCCACGTGCTCTATTTCCCTCCTTGTCTCAACCTCTCCCTTCTTTCTTGACCCTAAAATGTTCTTGCCCCAAATATGAGCCCCCAGAATTGAACACCTACCTTTATCTGCCCAAACAATTCCTATCTGTGTTCTGAAATCCTGCTTTTATCACCACTTCTGGACACACAAGCTGACCCCAAGTTGGGCCTGGAAGACTCTCTTCCATGTATTCAGGGTTTCTCTCGTAACAGTCATCAGCGGGCTGGGTGCAGTTGCTGGAAGGTTCTGCTCTCTGTCAATCTGACCACGAGATAGGGCAGAGTGGAGCATCACACACAGGCAATCTAATTCCAATATTCCCTCTGCTCTATCATCCCAGGGCTCCGTTTAATATCGCTGCTACCTCATTGAACAACCACCAATGTCTTCTCATTGCCCTGTCGTCCTTAAAGGTCTCTGGTTAGGATTATTTTGCTTTTCTATCCAAGTCTGGGAATTCTCCATTTTCCCTGGAAAGTGACTGCTTAAGGAATGCAGGCCTCATTAAAGCCAGAGCTTACCGTGTATGTAGTTTGATCTTTGCTTTTGCTCATGTAATAGACGCACCAAAATCTCCTGTAATTACTCTGCCCTCTTCCAACCCTTTCTGTGCCCATGCCCCCCAGTCATACCTGTGATATCTCACCCCCTTTTAAAGACACCAGTAAATTTTGTTTTCTATCCAGTTCTATTTCTAGTACTATTATTTATCACCTTTTTTTTTTTTTTACAAAGGAATCAGTCAGTGTTTTAAAATATTTACTGTATTTAAGTAAACAAATATTATTATGGTTGACAAGAAATATCTAATAAATTTTAAGTAATATCTTTATTTTCTTAACATTTATCTATTTAGCTGTGTTGGATCTTAGTTGTGGCATTCAGGTTCTTTTAGCTGCAGTCTGAAACTTAGTTTGAACATGTGGGACTTAGTTACCTGACCAGGGATAAAACCTAGGTCCCCTGGATTGGGAGCATGGAGTCTTAGCCACTGTATCACCAGGGAAGTCCCTCGGTAACATCTTTAGTATAAGAAGGACCTTTTATGGATAATGCATAAGGCATGTGTTAAGCACCTCCAATATTTATATAGAAATTTGTCAACTTCACAAATTAGGTTCATAAAATTTTCTCATTTCATTTTTGCAAAAGCATCAGGAAATAGAGACAGACGGGAAGCATGTCCTTAGTGTACAGACCAGGGAGTGAAGGTCCAGAAGTCACTGCCCACAATAGGGTTGGAGTGCAGTCAGTTCAAGTCACGTGCTCTTTCCTCAAAGCCATGGTACCTTCCCCTGGCAAGGCGTTTCCAGCAGGATTTTCTAATTGATTTGGCACATGCCATCAGTGTGCTGGTGTGGCTGAAATATCATGAACAAATGCCTTTCACTTATTTTTCAGGATGAGCTCACAATTAGAAACTTGAACACGAAAAAGTTGTCCACTGGGAATAATATTCATAAGGGGACTTGCTGTGCACAAGGAAGCTGATGATAACCTTGCATGGAAATTGCTGGCTTCCTTAAGCCTCTGATTTCTATGCCAGACCAGGTACTTGCAAAAAGGCAGGGTTAATTTTGTAAATGTTACAAGAGGAGGCAAGTTGTTAGCTCTTGTTAGCAGTTTCTCATAATCACTCCCTTATCCATCTCTGTGTCTTTGTCCATTCATTTTTATGAAAGGCAAAAAGAACAAAGCATCTGTTGTCCAGGACTTGTGCTAAGGACTTTATGCAATTTTCACAA
>SJYX01014214.1:63551-128067 GCA_006410675.1 Oreotragus oreotragus | reverse complement strand
AGACTCTGATGCTGGGAGGGATTGGGGGCAGGAGGAGAAGGGGAAGACAGAGGATGAGATAGCTGGATGTCATCACTGACTCGATGGACATGAGTTTGGATACATTCCAGGAGTTAGTGATGGACAGGGAGGTCTAGCGTGCTGCGATTCATGGGGTCACAAAGAGTCAGACATGATTGAGAGACTGAACTGAACTGAAGTATATGAATAAAATACAAAGGTCACACCTGAAATAAGATTGTGGGATAAGAAAATTCCTTTGAATCAACTGTTCAAAGGAATTTTGGTTGAAGGGAATGAAACACTTTACCGAAGGGAGAAAAAAAAAAACAAAACTGTCTTCACATCCATGTATCTTTAAATACGACAAAAAGCATGCTTGTTTTCACCATGGGTAGGAGATAAACATTAACATCTGGAAATACAGCAAGAACAAAACTTGTCTGTGAGAAAATATGAATCATGGTTGCCCACCAGACCCAGAGCATTTAACCTAGATGCCACCCTGTCCTATCCCATGCCATCCCATTTCCAATTAAGGCTTATCGAGCACCTACTGTGTGTGAGTCACTGTGCCTGTCACTAGGGACGTGAAAATGGAGGAGGCAGCTGCTGTACTCAGGAGATACTCTGTTCAGGAGACAATTGTGTACATAATCAGTTCTACAGTGTGAAATAGACATTTCTAGTCTATAGTGATAACCAAAAATCAGTGCTTACCACTACCTGGGGGGACTTCCCACAGGCAATGTTCCTTAAGTGTCCCTAGCCCCGCCTTGAAGTGGCAGCTTCTTTGACTTGACTCCAATTATATATAAATTAACAGCCTTGACTGAACACTAGCTAATTATCCAGATATGAAAATACAATATGCAAATGACACCACTTTAATGGCAGAAAGTGAAGAGGAACTAAAGAGCCTCTTGATGAGAGTGAAGGAGGAGAGTGAAAAAGCTGGCTTAAAACTCAACTTTCAAAAAGCAAAGTTGATGGCATCCAGTCCAATCATTTCATGGCAATAAGATGGGGAAAAGGTGGAAACAGTGACACAGTTTACTTTCTTGGGCTTCAGAAACACTGTGAACAGTGACTGAAGCCACAAAATTAAAAGACGCTTGCTTCTTGGGGAAAAAAAAAAAAAAAATTATGACAAACCTAGACAGCATATTAAAAAGCAGAGACATCACTTTGCCAACATTACAGTTTTACCAGTAGTCATGTGCAGATGTGAAAGCTGGACCATGAAAAAGGCTGAGCACCAAAGAATTGATGCTCTCGAATTGTGGTGCTGGAGAAGACTCTTGAGAGTCTCTTGGACAGCAAGGAGCTCAAACCAGTTAATCCTAAAGGAGATCAACCCTGAACATTCATTGTAAGGACTGATGCTGAGGCTGAGGCTCAAGCTCCAATACTTTGGGCACCTGACGTGAAGAGCTGACTCACTGGAAAAGAACCTGGTGCTGGGAAAGATTGAGGGCAGGAGAAGAAGGGGGCAACAGAGGATGAGATGGTTGGATGGCATCACCTACTCAATGGACATTGAGTCTAAGTAAACTCCAGAGATAGTGAAGAACAGGGAAGCCTGGTGTGCTTCAGTATCCATGGGGTTGCCAAGAGTCAGACACGACTTAGCAACTGAAGAACAGCACAGTGCTGTTGTCTATGAACTCACTGTTAATGAATCAACAAAGTACATTAAATAAGGTGTTTTTAAGCAGAAACACAAATAAACCAGATTATGTATTGACCAATTGATAAAAGGTTTTGACCAGAGAACTACAGGAAACTAACCCTGTATTGCCCCAGGGAGCAACAGTTCAATATTCACAGGGATTTTATAGAGCATAACTACTGTGAATAACGAGACGTGACTGTATCTATTTTACCAGTTATTTATTTAATATATCACTATGCACCCACGGATATTTATGTTATGGGTTACAACCTAACACTATCATTAATTTATTGCTCAAACTGTTCCATCCTTAGCTATTGGGAGAGTAACTTTAAAATGGAAAAGTCTAGTAGTGACTCTCTTGGCCAGGCAATCAAGATCAACATCACCTTGATCTTGATTGGTGATGATCAATCATCAATCAACATCGCAGTTGTTGTGATATTGAATGCATGGTGCAATCTGATGTACTGAGAGGGATGAGGAACCATTTCTGTGGTATTCTTGATGGGGACCTCAGTCTAGTCATAAGATTCCAGACAGGCCTGAATCAAGTGTCATGTCACAAAATGGTCAATACTCTTTCATAAAAGACAAGGAAAGACTGAGGAACTATTGCAGACTACAGACCAGAGAGAAATAACTAAATGAAGGTGTGGAATCTTAAATTGGATCTTGGGAACAAGCACATCATCAAAAAGACATTAGCTGGACACTTCAATGTGAAGTCCAAACGCAGCCTTTAGTTCATGATACTATCCTGCTGTTACTTTCCTGGTCATGATAATTATACCATATAATTATAATTATACAGCACGTAAGATGCTAACATTGGGGTATGCTAAGAGAGGGACACACAGGAATTCTCTGTACTATTCTTGTAATTTTTCTGCAAATCTAAAAGTAATTCAAAAGTTGACCATTGGATGGTCTTGCATACCCATTGGGTGAGCATGTTGGAGAGCTGGGAGAAACAGCATCTCAGAGACTATATATAGGAAAGTGTTCAATTTTTCAGAGTCTTTCTAGATTGAAAATCTTTTGGGGAGTGGTGGAGACAATAAATACCTTCCTGCTTTATAATAGTAAC
The DNA here is from genome assembly GCA_006410675.1 of Oreotragus oreotragus. Lineage (NCBI taxonomy): Eukaryota > Metazoa > Chordata > Mammalia > Artiodactyla > Bovidae > Oreotragus > Oreotragus oreotragus. The sequence continues at coordinate 125,302 of SJYX01014214.1, read as the reverse complement.
AAGATTTGGTTCTTCCAAGACAGGAGACTTCACTCTCAGCTGTTGACCTTGGGCAAGCCACAAACATAGTTTTTTCTTCCATTAATGAAAGGGTTAAAATGAATAATCTTACCTTATGTCTGTTGTATAATAAAGTCTTATTATTCTAAATTAATCTTGTTATTTAGCATTTCAAATCATATACTGTAAGAATATCCTTTAAGAATGCCTATTTATTCTGCTTTCTTAGTAATAAGTAGCAGTGGTGACATCTCACAAGAAATACAGGAATTAAATGGCAACAGTTTGAAGAAATTCTGCAGCAGTGCTCCCCAAAGCCCATTTATAAAACAGATACAGTTTACATGCTCACAAACAATGCAAATATATCTAAACAATCAAGAATTATGCAGCCCTCTAAAATGTGTAAGTCACTAACCATTATATAGAAAAGCAGATTATAAGTGTGTATAATGATTTCAGATATCATTTTCCAACACAAATATTTTTAGATGGACATAAGGTAGACCTTCTAATTATAGTCCAGAAGAGTATTATTTTAGAAGACATGAGTCACTAACAGAAAGAAATGCACATTATATACTGACAAAATATAACATTCAGAACAAACAATAAAATATTTATACACCTTTAATCTACTTTCTATTATAAAGGAAATAATTTTGTCAGATGTTGCCAAGTTGGCTGAGAACTTTGACTTCTGGTCATGTCATAGTTAATACCATTGGGGAAATATTAGGAGACAGGAATGAGATAGAAAACAATGGATTTGATATTCATGAGTGTGTAATGGCCACTTTTACAGGGCAATAGGAGTGAGTGGAAAGAGAAGTTGAACATGAATCCTTTGTGGGTTAATGAGAAGCTTTCTCCTCTTCCCTTTCCACCTGAAAATTCATCAGCTCACTTAGGACGGTTAAAGAAGGAATGAGAAATGAGGAAAATGACTAGAATGGAGTTCAGTCAATGGCATTTTGTATAGGTTATAATTCCCTGATCCATTTTATAGAAAGCAAAAAAGGTACTGTTGAGAAATTTAAATTTATGTGTTTGAACCATTATTAATACACATTAAATTATTTTTCTCAAGGATAACCTAGTTTTTTAAAAATTAATCCTCTAATTGCTAATACATTTAATTAAAATAATGAAATCTAATATTAATGAAGTAGAACAGTAGCCAGAATAACATATCATTAATATCGTGGGTTCCTCTCTGCTTGCATTTTCATCCTTACTCACTTTGGTCAAGTAATTTCATTCTCTGAGCCTTATTTCCTCATTTAACATGAGAACAATAGGTCATACTTCATAGGATTGTAATGAAGATTAAGTGAAATTATGTACATAAAATGCTTGGTATATATCTAGTACATAGTGTAAATATAAGCTATTATAATGCAACTTTTTATAGAGAAATTAGACACAGGGGTAGCCTGGTGGGCTGCCGTCTATGGGGTCACACAGAGTCGGACACGACTGAAGTGACTTAGCAGAAGCAGCATATATATAATTAACATAGAGATGAAGAAGACAGGAAAGAAATACAGCAAAGTATTAACAGTGGTTTTCCTGCATGGTAGGGTTATGGGTGATTATATNCTGCCGTCTATGGGGTCACACAGAGTCGGACACGACTGAAGTGACTTAGCAGAAGCAGCATATATATAATTAACATAGAGATGAAGAAGACAGGAAAGAAATACAGCAAAGTATTAACAGTGGTTTTCCTGCATGGTAGGGTTATGGGTGATTATATTTTCCTTCATTAGTGTTATTCTGAATTTCCTACACTGGACAAGTATTTCTTCTATATTCGGGAAACTCATGTTGTCTTAAAAACCAAATACAGTGAACAAGACCTGTAAATTTACATATACATTCCTTTATGTCCTTCTTCCGTTTCAATAATATATTATCTAGTCATTTCTGAACCAGGAACAAAGCTGGGTATGGATAGCTCACTTCCACTTGATCATAATTAAGCTGGGATATAAGGAGTCTTCAAGGATAGGAATGAAATGATAAAAATCGATGGGAGAGGGTGGAGAGATCCAGGGAGCATCAGATCTTGAAGAAACAGAAACAGGAGAGGGTGAACTAAGAGAAGGAACACTGCCCAAATTCTCACAGACCAGAGAGGCTGCCAACAGAGCATTAGAAGAAAGAAAAGACTAGATATTTAGCGCGGAGTATCTTTATGCAACAGTTATCCATTGGAATTGTTTTTAACCTACTGGATATCTTAAAAGGAAAAGGAGAGCCTGCTGTGGCGAATGACTCTTGCCATGCCACGCCACTGAGTAACCATTCCCGATGGCTCTTTTCCAATCATGCTCACAGGTTAATGATTATTTGTATTTCATTTCAAAATTTTGTGATGAGTTATGGCAATGTTAATGGTATAAACTGCCTAAGGATGCAAATGGAGGGGAAAAAAATGGAGAAACAAGGATTCAGACTGTTTCAACCTGGGTTGACTATCTGTGGCCACCAAGGTTCTCAACAGTCAGTGAAGAAGTGTCTGTAATTAGATTTGCAAGGATTATTCAGTTACCACATTTATGAATTAAGGAAGCCAATATTCTTATTTTACCAGCTTTCCAGCTTTCTTAAAGTCTACTAAAATCATTTAAGATGAACAGCTTTACAAATGTATGGTTAGCAAAAATCTTTCTTGTGAGTCTATTTCCCTTTTGTTGACTTTTTTCCTGAAGAAATTTCCAGAATATACCAGATTATGCAAGTTAAGAATATTTTTTATAAATATTTCTAAATAAAATACAACTAGAAATGTATAAAAAATTTTGTGAAGACACTTCTGACAGTGATAAGGATTCAAACAACCAACAGATTAGACAAGAAGCTATCTATTCACCCTTTATGCTGCTGCTAAGTCGCTTCAGTCGTGTCTGACTCTGTGCGACCCCATGGACGGCAGCCCACCAGGCTTCCCCGTCCCTGGGATTCTCCAGGCAAGAACACTGGAGTGGGTTGCCATTTCCTTCTCCAATGCATGAAAGTGAAAAGTGAAAGTGAAGTCGCTTAGTCGTGCCTGACTCTTCACGACCCCGTGGACTGCCGCCCACCAGGCTCCTCCATCCATGGGACTTTCCAGGCAAGAGTACTGGAGTGGGGTGCCATTCACCCTTTCTACTCCTAATTAAATGTCCAGTTTATTCCTCATGGGTTCCCAGTGTATTACCTATACAACCATAAAACTCACCCCTGGTGGAACTGCCAGTGGCCTCACATAACTAGGTATGACTGGGGTAGCAAGGTTGACTAAAGAGTAACCTCCACTGCCCTTACCTTGGATTATGAATTTTCTTTAACAAAACATGATGCTACTGATCTACTGCTCATCACTGAGATGTATTTTCCAGTGAGAGTAAGTTATTTATGCTTACTCAGCCATACCCATGACTACTCAATCTTCCCCAGGAAACAACCTGCCCCTGATGAAAGTTTCAGCCTATAACCACAGGAGAGACTCAAGAAAGACAATAAAACTAGGGATTGAGTCCATGACTTGGTTTCATTAACTCTGTGAAGTAGATAGCTGCCCATCTGTTGGAAAGGGTACACATTAGGGTGAGTCAGTTGCAAAGAATAATTCCAGCAACTTTTATTTTTATGAATGACTAGAGGCTATTTATTGGTAAGTTATTAAGTATATTATTAAGAGTTGCTAAATGTGTTATTAATAAACTAAACTTAGTATACTGCCAGAATTCACTATGGATTTATTCTACGTTCAGCTAAGATGGCTTTGTGCCAGGCAACCCTGGCCAGTATTCAAAAACTCCCACCAGGGATGTTCCACAAAGAAATAAAATCCCTGTACACTTTTAGAAAGGATATTTCAGGAAGACACACCACTGTAGATTTGAGCTGGTCAGGTTTTTAATTATTGTTAATTTTCCTCTTTAACTACAAATGCTCTTAGTTTAGTATCTTCATTACAAATTTAGTTTGTTGTGGGTGGTTTGGCTAATAACATCTACCATTTGAAGTGTTTTCAGTCCAGGCCCTATGCTGGAATCCTTACATCCCATTTATTGCTCTTAAGACTCCTTTGAGACAGGTAATAGTATTGTACTCATTTTACAAATATTAAACTAAAGCACTGCTGCTGCTGCTAAGTCGCTTCAGTCATGCCCGACTCTGTGTGACCCCATAGATGGCAGCTCGCCAGGCTCCCCCATCCCTGGGATTCTCCAGGCAAGAATACTGGAGTGGGTTGCCATTTCCTTCTCCAATGCATGAAAGTGAAAAGTGAAAGTGAAGTCATTCAGTCGTGTCCAACTCTTAGCGACCCCATGGACTGCAGCCCGCTAGGCTCCTCCATCCATGGGATTTTCCAGGCAAAAGTACTGGAGTGCGGTGCCACTGCCTTCTCCAAACTAANGCATGAAAGTGAAAAGTGAAAGTGAAGTCATTCAGTCGTGTCCAACTCTTAGCGACCCCATGGACTGCAGCCCGCTAGGCTCCTCCATCCATGGGATTTTCCAGGCAAAAGTACTGGAGTGCGGTGCCACTGCCTTCTCCAAACTAAAGCACAGAGAGGCTAAATATATTGCATGGCATCACAGAGCTGGAAACCACAGAGACAGAATTTGAACTCAAGGATTTCTACTCTAGATTGGGGGAGGTCAGAAAACTTTTTCAGGAAAGGGCCAGATGGTAAGTATCTTAGGGTTCATATGTCATATGGTCTCTCCTCATCTGTGCTACTATAGCTCCAAAGCAGCCATGGACACTATGTAAACAAATGGGCATGGCTGTGTTCCAATAAAACTTTATGTATAATAACAGGCAGCATGAGAATTTGGCCTATGGGCCATAGTTTGTTTGTTTCCTTTAGAGCCCTCACTGTTAACCACTATACCATTACCATATGCTTTCTTAGCTTCCACTGAAGTACATATGAGTTCAGGAGACTAAAATATTCTAATAGCTATACTGGGACACATACTTCAGTTCAGTTGCTCAGTCATGTCCGACTATTTGCGACCCCATAAATTGCAGCACACCAGGCCTCCCTGTCCATCACCAACTCCCAGAGTTCACCCCAACTCATGTCCGTCGAGCCGGTGATGCCATCCAGCCATCTCATCCTCTGTTGTCCCCTTCTCCTCCTGCCCCCAATTCCTGCCAGCATCAGAGTCTTTTCCATCATTGGAAAGAGTCAACTGTTTGCATGAGGTGGCCAAAGTATTGGAGTCCAGTGAACACCCAGGACTGATCTTTAGAGTGGACTGGTTGGATCTCCTTGCAGTCCAAGGGACTCTCAAGAGNTCCTCTTCCAATTACTCAGCTACAACTATGTTGGCTTCCCTGCTGATTCTCTAACATGTAAATCATGCTCCTATTGTAGAGTCCCTGTGTTCTGCCTAGTCTCAGTTCAGTCCCTCAGAGGTGTCTGACTCTTTGCGACCCCATGGACTGCAGCATGCCAGGCTTTCCTGTCCATCACCAGCTCCCAGAGCTTACTCAAACTCATGTCCATTGAGTCGGTGATGCCATCCAACCAGCTCATCCTCTGTAGTCCCCTTTTCCTCTTGCCTTCAATCTTTCCCAGCATCAGGGTCTTTTCAAATGACTCAGCTCTTTGCATCAGGTGGCCAAACTATTGGAGTTTCAGCTTCAGTATCAGTCCTTCCAGTGAACAGTCAAGACTGATTTCCTTTAGGATGGACTGGTTGATTTCTTTGCAGTTCAAGGGACTCTCAAGAGTCTTCTCCAACACCACAGTTCAAAAGCATTAATTCTTCGGCACTCAGCTTTTTTTATAGTCCAACTCTCACATCTGTACATGACTACTGGGAAAACCAAAATTTGACTAGATAGACCTTTGTTGGCAAAGTAATGTCTCTGCTTTTTAACATACTGTCTAGATTGGTCATAGCTTTTCTTCCAAGGAGCAAGCATCTTTTAATTTCATGGCTACAGTCACCATCTGCAGTGATTTTGGAGCCCCTCCAAAATAAAGTCTGTCACTGTTTCCATTGTTTCCCCATCTATTTGCCATGAAGTGTTGGGACCAGATGCCATGATCTTAGTTTTCTGAATGTTGAATTTTAAGCCAACTTTTTCACTCTCCTCTTTCACTTTCATCAAGAGGCTGTTTAGTTCTTCTTTACTTTCTGCCATAAGTGTGGACTCATCTGCATATCTGAGGTTATTGATATTTCTCCCGGAAATCTTGGTTCCAGCTTATGCTTCATCCAGTCCTGCATTTCTCATGATGTACTCTGCCTTTTCCCAAAATATCTGAATTGGTAATTCTCGCACATTCTGCAAATTGTTGCACAAATGCTACTCTCTCAATCAGTTCTAACCTAATTTTAAAATTTCTTATCCTACCACATAAATGGTGTCATCTCCATGCTCAGTTGACTCCTCCATTTTCTTTTACATTTTCATATATATGGCACACATGTATACATATATACATGTATAAGTACATATTCATTTATGTGTATTTGTCACCTTAGAAAAACTATGCATTTACTTCCTTATTATGTTTGCCATATGTGGGTAGAAATTTTTGTTTGTTATATTCATTAATGCATTACAAATACCTAACCAAAAGAGTGGTACACATTTACTGTATAAATAAATGAACTAATTTTAATGGGCAAATGGAACACAGTTCCTCTTTCTAGCATATGTTATGGGCTCTAGTTTCTCTATGTTCTTCTTGCAGGGTGATTCCCAGAACTCGTAACTATGACATTTAATGTTTGTTATACATGTATAATGTGCCAAGTCCCATTCTAAGCCATTTATTGACATGATATATTACTATCACACTAAAGCTTCTCTTTAAAAATAGCTAGTTGTATTCGTCCTAGCTTGCAGTTGGAGAAATAATAAAAAGATAAATATGACACCAAAAATCATACCCAGCAAGGGAAAGACCTTTCAACTATTAGAGAACATTATCTTCATTCCTAATATACTACTCTGAAAGTAGACCTCTATTTATGTGTGGCCAAACAATGAATGGATGTGGATACCAGTTTTTAAGAAAATATGCACAATTTAAGTTAATAAAACATGGGATTTATCATCATTTATATTTTCTTTAAGATATTTTATACTTATTTTTGGTTTGTTTATTAGGAGACATTATGTAAAATCATGGTAATAAGCTAATAATAATAGACTTACCTTGAAATATGATAGGACTTTAAATTTCTAAGAAATCTATTATATGCCTCCTTATAGTCAGGTATTTTTCATAAGAAGACTATTCAAATATCTTCACATAAGATACAGGCAAAATAAATCTGTGTATCATGAAATTGACCTTAAAGGATATTCTAAAAGTTTTCAAATATTTCACATAATAGTAGAGTTAATACAACAACTCTGCAGATTTGTAAAGACAATCCTTTTGCAGCATGAGGCTACTTAAATCATTACAGAATGAGTTTTAAAGCTGTCACAGACATCTTAATCAGGAGTCTATTTCAATATGAATAGACTATTTTCATAGTTATTTCCTGTAAATGCAAACAATCTTATTTTTATGGATTCCACTTATCCAAAAGCTTGCTGAAATTGGACACCTGTGTTTTTTCCCATTTTACAAGGACATAGAAAGCCTACTCCTGTGTCACCTTCGGTTCTGAGCTACTTTTTAACCTTTAAATCTCAAATTGATGTTTTACATTTAAGAAGTTGGTGACATTAAATAAGCTACACAATGGATTAGTTATTTTTCAAATGACTATAGTAAAATGAGTGGAAAATATGAGTGATTAGATTGACTTACTGTATTTCTAATGCAATTGATATGATAAATGAGACTATATGGGTGTTTCTAGTCCTACACAGTTACAACAAGGTATTTCCAAATAAAAATTTAAAACCTCTTTATAGTAAGTTTAATTTTATATTATTTATATTCTGAAATATTATTGCATATTTACTCTACTAGCTCTTTTGGCTGTTGGATTTCTAGAATGAGAGCTCAATTATGGCTAAAGATATTCTAACTCTCATTCTGCCATTTTGACTGCTTTCATCTTTGGAAAAATATCTTTCTGAAATGTGTCACTGTGGATCAAATGAATCTATAAATTAAGGATCAACACACTATGATTGCCTATTTTTATAAATAACGTTTAATTAGAATACAGCTGAATCCATGTGTTTATGTGTCTATGGCTGCTTTCATGTGTTAGTGGCAAACTTAAAAGAGTCTGGCCTGAGAAGCTTTAAATAGTTACTATCTGACCCTTTACAGAAACTGTTTGAAAACCTCTGGTCTAGATGATTTCTATGATTGCTCTAAATTTTAAATCTCTACAATTCTGTGGTTCTTTTTGTTTGGTCACTACTGTTAAAAACTAGTTACTTCCTGTACATTAGACTCATGGATGATTAGTTGGTATATTGAAAGGTGTAATGAACCACTACTGTCTTCAACAGTATCTTAAATGTTTTACAGTCTCACTTTGAGGAATACAAGATGCATATCCATGTGTAACTGGAGATACTAGGTAGCAGCTGTTAAAAAAGTATTGCAAAAGCATGAGTATTAAGGAAAAATTCAGTATTGAGGAGAAAGACTGTTAGGGAAAGCTTTTAAGCAAAGGTGGAAGCTGAACTGAGTTGAGAATAAAGAAAATGAATATATTGACTATCTATATATATCACAGCTGTTGAAATAGGAAATTAGATGTATTATCTTTGATCCTGTGTGGTAATTATTAATATCCTAATTTTACATACAATGAATTTATGTTCACATAGCTACTGTATGATGGAATTTGCTTTTCACGCTAGGTCTACCTGTAACTTTCACATGTGTACATAGAAACTCATACACACAGGTGAGACTCTGCATCTGCTGCTGCTGCTGCTAAGTTGCTTCAGTCGTGTCTGACTCTGTGCGACCCCTTAGATGGCAGCCCACCAGGCTCCCTCATCCCTGGGATTCTCCAGGCAAGAACACTGGAGTGGGTTGCTATTTCCTTCTCCAATGCATGAAACCGAAAAGTGAAGTGAAGTTGCTCAGTCGTGTCCAACCCTCAGCAACCCCATGGACTGCAGCCTTCCAGGCCCTTCCGTCCATGGGGTTTTCCAGGCAAGAGTACTAGAGTGGTGTACCATTGCCTTCTCCGGACTCTGTATCTAGACACTCTTAAATTCTGATGCTCTTTCTGTGGTTCCATGATAACACCACCCCACAATCACATTCTTAGAGATTGCCAAACTAGAATCTTGAATAAAGATTTTATGACTATTATAAAATGAAGAGAAATATGAATGTAGTGTATCTATATATGTGCATGTTTATGTGTGATGTAAAGTGATATATCATATATATTATACATATATACGTGCATTCAAACATTTGCCCCATTGTTATATTAAAATGTTTCTAAGTATTATTTAACAAGGCTACAGTTTATATAGAGAAAGAAATGGAATATCTTCAAAGCAATCAAAGAATAAAATACCCCAGATGAAAGACAATCAAAGAATAAAATACCCCAGATGAATTCAAAATAAGAGAGCACCCCAGAAAGTTGCTATGGAAGAGATGCAATTTCCTTTCTTTCCTTTTTTTTAAACTTCTTAATTCTAAGACAGGTGTGTAAAAATCAGCTTAGCTAATTTCTTGTCAAATGATTTCTATCTAAAACTGCTCTATATTTTTCTCAAGGTAAATTCAGTAACTGGAGCCAGGATGACTATAAAGCTAGTAATTATTTCATATTTAAGTGTGCCATCAAATGCAATTTCTAGCATTGTTATATGTCATTATTCCCAGTGACAGAAGAAAATGCAAAGGGATGGGGATGATAATCCCCATTAGTACAATGAAGAAACACACAGGTGGAAAGTCTTCTTCACAAAGACTTTAGGAGAACAAAGTTACATTGTAAATAGAAAACATTTTGTAAATATAACATACAAAACCATCAACATCATCTCTTGAGTGCAGAAAAAATAAAAGAATATTGCTTCCTAGCATCTGAAATTACTATTAAAGAAAAGAAACAGAGAAAGTGACAGAGAGAATGAGAAGCTTACAGTGCTTATTCAGGAACTCCAACTACCTGGCCTAAATATTTTCTATGTGGTTTTGATAAACTTTTACTTAAAATCTAGTTTTCAGTTCTGTTACTATAAGGGAATAAATACGATAGCTGTTACTCAACTGCATCAAAGGATTTAGTTTAAATATCTACTATGGTGATTGATGTACATGGAATCTTTGATTAATAAAAATGCTTTAAGGATGCAATAAGGAAGGAAGGTGAAGTCGCTCAGTCATGTCCGACTCTTTGCAACCCCATGGACTGTAACCTACTAGGCTTCTCTGTCCATGGGATTCTCCAGGCAAGAATACTGAAGTGGATTGCCATTTCCTTCTCCAGGGGATCTTCCCAACCTGGGGGTCAAACCCAGGTCTCCTGCATTGGAGGCAGACGCTTTAACCTCTGAGCCACCAGGGAAGCCCCTAAGGATGCAATATAGCACAGTAATTGAAACATATCTAAATGACTTTGATTTCCAGAAGAAATTAGCCATCTGCTGCTGCTGCTGCTAAGTCGCTTCAGTCGTGTCCGACTCTGTGCAACCCCATAGACGGCAGCCCACCAGGCTTCCCCATCCCTGGGATTCTCCAGGCAAGAACACTGGAGTGAGTTGCCATTTCCTTCTCCAAGCTATCTAGACTAGCATAATTATCAATGTAATGTTGTCCATATTGTCCAAATAGTCCTGACAATATATTTCACTATTTGAAAATGCTATATGTTTTCACTTAATACTCAGTTATGTCATTATTGGCCTTCTCTGGTGGCTCAGATGGTAAAGAATCTGCCTGCAATGCAGGAGACATGGGTTTGATCCCTGGGTAGGGAAGATCCCCTGGAGAAGAGAATGGCTACCCACTCCAGTATTCTGGCTTGGAGAATTCCATGGACAGAGTCATTTTGGCAATTGTGGATTGGAAAAATACAATATCTAAAATTAGCATCTTACTGGATGTTCTAGGGAATTTTGTAGAGTCACATAATTATTATTAATAACTGTATAGCTAATATACAGACTCTTTGATTCCAAAATAAATGCTCCTATCAGTTCAGTTCAGTTCAGTCACTCAGTCGTGTCCGACTTTTGTGACCTCATGAATCGCAGCACGCCAGGCCTCCCTGTCCATCACCAACTCCCAGAGTTCACTCAGACTCGCGTCCATCAAGTCAGTGATGCCATCTCATCCTCTGTCGTCCCCTTCTTCTCCTGCTCCCAATCCCTCCCAGCATCAGAGTCTTTTCCAATGAGTCAACTCTTTGCATGAGGTGGCCAAAGTACTAGAGTTTCAGCTTTAGCATCATTCCCTCCAAAGAAATCCCAGGGTTGATCTCCTTCAGAATGGACTGGTTGGATCTCCTTGCAGTCCAAGGGACTCTCATAGCTTCATGCTATTTCCCAATAAAGTGTATGCTGTTATACACTATCATTCACATGTGGAAACTGAGACTTGATAAATGAAACAATATGCTAGATGATAAAGACAGAGTATAAATAAATAACAGAACCTACAATGTAGTGAGATATAGATGCCATACAGACACTTTCAGTGATTATTTCATTACAGTAGTAGCTGCAAGTATAAAATATACGATCAGTTCAGTTCAGTCACTCAGTCATGTGTCTGACTCTGTGACCCCATGGATTGCAGCATGCCAGGCCTCCCTGTCCATCACCAACTCCAGGAGTTTACTCAAACTCATGTCCATTGAGTCGGTGATGCCATCCAGCCATCTCATCCTCTGTCATCCTCTTCTCCTCCTGCCCTCAATCTTTCCCAGCATCAGTGTTTTTTTAATGAGTCAGCTCTTCACATCAGGTGGCCAAACTATTGGAGTTTCAGCTTCAGCATCAGTCCTTCCAATATTCAGGACTTATTTCCTTTAGGATGGACTGGTTGGATCTCCTTGCAGTCCAAGGGACTCTCAAGAGTCTTCTCCAACACCACAGTTCAAAAGCATCAATTCTTTGACACTCAGCTTTTTTACAGTCCAACTCTCACATCCATACATGACCACTGGAAAAACCACAGTTTTGACTAAACAGAACTTTGTTGGCAAAGTAATGTCTCTACTTTTTAGTTAACTGCCTAGGTTGGTCATAACTTTTCTTCCAAGAGGTAAGCGTCTTTTAGTTTCATGGCTGTAGTCATCATTTGCAGTGATTTTGAAGTCCCAAAAAACAAAGTCTATCACTGTTTCCTTTGTTTCCCCATCTATTTGCTGTGAAGTGTTGGGACTAGATGCCATTATCTTAGTTTCTGAATGTTGAGTTTTAAGCCAAATTTTCACTCTCCTCTTTCACTTTCATCAAGAGGCCCTTTAGTTCTTCCCTTTCTGCCATAAGGGTGGTGTCATCTGCATATCTGAGGTTATTGGTATTTCTCCCAGCAATCTTGATTCCAGCTAGTGCTTCATCCAATCCAACATTTCTCATGATGTGCTCTGCATATAAGTTAAATAAGCAGAGTAACAGTATACAGCCTCGATGTACTCCTTTCCCGATTTGGAACCAGTCTCTTCTTCCATGTCCAGTTCTAACTGTTGCTTATTTTTTACTTTTAAAAAAATTAATTTATTTTTTAATTGAGGGATAATTGCTTTATAGAATTTTGCTGTTTTCTGTCAAACCTCAACTGGAATCAGCCATAGGTATACTATTGCTTCTTGACCTGCATACTATTGCTTCTTGACCTGCATATAGATTTCTCAGGAGGCAGGTCAGGTAATCTGGTATTCTCTTCTCTTTAAGAATTTTCCACAGTTTATTGTGATCCACACAATCAAAAACTTTGGTGTAATCAATAAAGCAAAAGCAGATGTTTTTCTGGAACTCTCTTGCTTTTTCAATGAGCCAGTAGATGTTGGCAGTTTGATCTCTGGTTCCTCTGTGTTTTCTAAATGCAGCTTAAACATCTGGAAGTTCATGATTCGTGTACTGTTGAAGCCTGGCTTGGAGAATTTTGAGCATTACTTTGCCAGCATGTGATATGAGTGCAATTGTGCAGTAGTTTGAGCATTTGTATGTAGTTGTAAAACAGGGTGACTTAAATTTGAGACTGTAGAAAAGTTGTATAAATGACTCCTGCTTCTTCTCTGTATTTAGTTTAAAACTACTTCTCTAAAATATGGTTAATCTTTAAAATCTCAAGTGTAAGTTTGTTCTGTCTAATGAATGCAAATTTAATTTCTTATTACTTAAGAAAAAGACTTATCTTTTTTGCTGTAGTGTATTCAGTGATACCCTGCCAGATTTACAATACGTAAAACATAATAATCTAAAAGAGGTTATCTGTAGGAAACAGAAAACCATAAAAGAGATTGTAATAACTTTGAAGTACCATGATTATAAAAGTATTAGTTTGGGTTTCTAAGAAAAATATTGTTGAAATTGAGGCATAGGGCTCCCAGGTGGCACAGTTGTAAAGAATCCACCTACCTAGGCAGGAGACAAAGATTCAATCCCTGTGTCAAGAAAATCCTTTGGAGAAGGAAATGGCAACCCATTCCAGTATTCTTGCCTGGAAAATTCCATGGACAAGGAGCCTGGGTGGCTGAGGTCCATAGGGTTGCAAAGAATCAGACATACTTGAGTGACTGTGCATTCACCCACTGTACTGATGTCCATTCTGACTATTGGACAAATGTGACCTAATTACACTTAAAATATTTTTACACAGCAAAGGAAACCATATACAAAATGAAAAGACAACCCTTAGAATGGGAGAAAAATATTTGCAAACAAAGCCTTTTTAAACTTACATAATCTTATGTACCCAGGTTTTCTTCTGAGGTTTTTAGAACTTCACCATGAAAGTGAAAGTGTTAGTCACTTAGTTCTGTCTGACTCTTCGTGATCCCATGGACAATAGCCCACCAGGCTCCTCTGTCGAAATTCTCCAGGCAAGAATACTGGAGTGGGTAGCCATTCACTTCAGGGATCTTCCCTACATAGAGGTTGAACCTGGATCTCCTGCACTTCAGGCCGATACTTTACCATCTGAGCCACTAGGGAAGCCCATAACATCACCATAAACAGTAAATTTATGAAAAATTCCTTTGAATTTGACCTGCTAGGAAAATAGTTGCTTATGATCTAAGAAAATAATAATGCTTATGATTTTTTTTAAAAATGTGTATTTAAGAAATACTAGAGTGGCTCAGATGGTAAAGAATCTGCCTGCAATTCAGGAGACCTGGGTTTGATCCCTGGGTTGGGAAGATCCCCTGGAGCTGGGCATGGCAACCCACTCCAATATTCTTCCCTGGAGAAACCCATGGACAGAAGAGCCTGGCTGGCTACGGTCCATGGGGTTACAAAGAGTCAGACATGACTGAGTGACTCAGCACATAACACTATGTGCCAGGCAATGTTCTAGTATGACTTATGAGTAGTACGTCAATGAATCATATTGTTTCTATTAAATGATGTCAGTTTTAACTCATTGCAAGTTCCTTCATGGTATCTATAATATTAAATTTAACACAATGAAATCCATCATAAAACTCTTGATTTTTCCTCTCTTCCTATTGACGGTGTCATTTTTGTTTAACAATTATTTGGTAGGATGAGAGCAAAGAGACAGGAGCACTTGGATGTTAGTAGTTCTCAGGTACTGTTGGTTACTTCAAAGGATCCATTCTTGACTTATTATACTGATGACTGTAGGTAATGCAAGACCTCTAGGTAATGCCAAAACAGAACAAAAGTGCCAAAACTGGTTTCACATTTTATAATTCTAAAACAAATGTGGTGAAAGTCTTGGACACCAGAAGAAAAAATCTGTCAGCTCCCTCACCAGCAGCTGTCACCTATAGTTAATCTTTTTATTTCTATTTCTGTATTCCCACTCACACCACCCTATCTCCCACACACTATGTCACCATCTGCCACCACATTTTCTTGCATCCAATTGACCTCTCCAAACATGGTCCTGCCATCATTTTCAGTAAGTGAAGCATCACTAAGTTAGTGATGGAAATGACTTTTGAAAATAAAATTAAATATCTCACAACTGAGATAATGTTTGTCCACTATTCCATACACCTAAATGTTTTCCCCTCCTTTGGTGGAGGTAAAATAGGTATGATGTTCACTGAATTTTCTAGTAATTAGGAAAAAATATGTCTAATTTCAAGAGAGGTACATATTGAGAAATAAAGGCAATATGGTTTGTTTTTGCTTCATAGAACCCATGCCTGATAGGAAACAATAGAGAACTTAAAGAATCAATCAACTTAAAGATAAATAGTCATCAATGTGGTCAATGTAGTGAAGTCTATAAATATCTGTGCATATGTGGTTTACCTCTCCTTCCATGAAAATTACACTTTTGCTCCGACTTGCTGTTAAATGAGGTCATATGACCATTATGGCCAATTCATGGTAAGGACACAAACATTAGGCTAGCCTGAAACTTTTTTTTTTAAGTAGCTAGGATCTCAGGGTTAATTTAGTTACCATAACATAACCTAGCCTATTTTGATGAATGCTATAGGTCATAAGTAGCTGAAGAGTTAATTTGTTTCCCATTGCTCTATCTTCCCCCACTTATTGAGACTTTTAATGATTGACTATTCCTTCCTAAATATTCCATATGTCCAGCTGTGTTTGGTTACTGAAAGATCCCTAACCTTACTATTATGTCAATTATACAATGAATTTGGCTGTCTTCACAGTTTGGTTAGTATAAGAGACATAGGGAATTTTATGTAGGTTTCCCCAGCCCTTTGCTATCAACCAGAAACCAATGGTCATTATTGAAGAAGTCTCCCTGGAGAAAGTGCTGGAGCCTTCTGCCTAGAAACAGCATTGTCTGATGTAACAGAAGAGGCAAGAGAAACAGAAGACCAGTGTCAAAGTCCCAGGACCTACACTTTTTCCACTTTATGATCAGAGAATGAAATATAACCACAGATTGGAGAGAACACTAGTAGAAACAGAATTGTTTTCTGAAGACAATATTGAATATTCCTCTTTCCTTAAAAAGGAAGTAAATAAAGTGAATTTGGATGGATTCCCAGATTGCACATCTGCCTGTCTAAATTACACCTGAGAACTAGCAACCAAACAGATGGAAGTGAAGAGGATTAGGGAATGGTTTTCTTTTGATTTTATATGCGTATAATCACAATGGCTTACAGTCTTCACAACAAAGGGTCTTCAGGCTTGCAGACAGTCTTGTAAATACAGACTGTAACACCTGTGTGTCAAACAAGTAGATACAGGTGTAGTTGCTGGTTCCCTAGATAAACAGATAAACTGTGCTGAGTTAGGTACGTGCACATCATTCTAGCTCTCACTGCCTCTTTCTCTTAGCAAGTCATTAACTATAGTGTAGAAAAACAATATTGCATAAATTATTGGTTTGTTTAACTTGATTGATCTTTACTGCATTGAGTGGTATAGTCTATCATCTTCCATTCTTTGTCTCTTCTTGATGTGCCCTCTCTTTCCTCCTCAACTATTTCAGACTTCTTTCTTCATTATAAGATTTACTGAATGGAATGGAAATATTGTAGAAATGTTTAATGGTCAAAATATTCAGTAATATTTTATGGATCTGGTGAGTTGTGTAGATAACAGTTTTTTTCATCATATTAATACTGAGGATATTTTGAAAATGAGACCAAGTTATACCTTCCTTTTAAACAGAGCAGCCAGAATTGATTGTGTTATAAATGAAAAAGAACATGACAATACATAATGGCAAGAAGTTTTTGTGAGGGTTTTTTGCCATAAGGGTGGTGTCATCTGCATATCTGAGGTTATTGGTATTTCTCCCAGCAATCTTGATTCCAGCTAGTGCTTCATCCAATCCAACATTTCTCATGATGTGCTCTGCATATAAGTTAAATAAGCAGAGTAACAGTATACAGCCTCGATGTACTCCTTTCCCGATTTGGAACCAGTCTCTTCTTCCATGTCCAGTTCTAACTGTTGCTTATTTTTTACTTTTAAAAAAATTAATTTATTTTTTAATTGAGGGATAATTGCTTTATAGAATTTTGCTGTTTTCTGTCAAACCTCAACTGGAATCAGCCATAGGTATACTATTGCTTCTTGACCTGCATACTATTGCTTCTTGACCTGCATATAGATTTCTCAGGAGGCAGGTCAGGTAATCTGGTATTCTCTTCTCTTTAAGAATTTTCCACAGTTTATTGTGATCCACACAATCAAAAACTTTGGTGTAATCAATAAAGCAAAAGCAGATGTTTTTCTGGAACTCTCTTGCTTTTTCAATGAGCCAGTAGATGTTGGCAGTTTGATCTCTGGTTCCTCTGTGTTTTCTAAATGCAGCTTAAACATCTGGAAGTTCATGATTCGTGTACTGTTGAAGCCTGGCTTGGAGAATTTTGAGCATTACTTTGCCAGCATGTGATATGAGTGCAATTGTGCAGTAGTTTGAGCATTTGTATGTAGTTGTAAAACAGGGTGACTTAAATTTGAGACTGTAGAAAAGTTGTATAAATGACTCCTGCTTCTTCTCTGTATTTAGTTTAAAACTACTTCTCTAAAATATGGTTAATCTTTAAAATCTCAAGTGTAAGTTTGTTCTGTCTAATGAATGCAAATTTAATTTCTTATTACTTAAGAAAAAGACTTATCTTTTTTGCTGTAGTGTATTCAGTGATACCCTGCCAGATTTACAATACGTAAAACATAATAATCTAAAAGAGGTTATCTGTAGGAAACAGAAAACCATAAAAGAGATTGTAATAACTTTGAAGTACCATGATTATAAAAGTATTAGTTTGGGTTTCTAAGAAAAATATTGTTGAAATTGAGGCATAGGGCTCCCAGGTGGCACAGTTGTAAAGAATCCACCTACCTAGGCAGGAGACAAAGATTCAATCCCTGTGTCAAGAAAATCCTTTGGAGAAGGAAATGGCAACCCATTCCAGTATTCTTGCCTGGAAAATTCCATGGACAAGGAGCCTGGGTGGCTGAGGTCCATAGGGTTGCAAAGAATCAGACATACTTGAGTGACTGTGCATTCACCCACTGTACTGATGTCCATTCTGACTATTGGACAAATGTGACCTAATTACACTTAAAATATTTTTACACAGCAAAGGAAACCATATACAAAATGAAAAGACAACCCTTAGAATGGGAGAAAAATATTTGCAAACAAAGCCTTTTTAAACTTACATAATCTTATGTACCCAGGTTTTCTTCTGAGGTTTTTAGAACTTCACCATGAAAGTGAAAGTGTTAGTCACTTAGTTCTGTCTGACTCTTCGTGATCCCATGGACAATAGCCCACCAGGCTCCTCTGTCGAAATTCTCCAGGCAAGAATACTGGAGTGGGTAGCCATTCACTTCAGGGATCTTCCCTACATAGAGGTTGAACCTGGATCTCCTGCACTTCAGGCCGATACTTTACCATCTGAGCCACTAGGGAAGCCCATAACATCACCATAAACAGTAAATTTATGAAAAATTCCTTTGAATTTGACCTGCTAGGAAAATAGTTGCTTATGATCTAAGAAAATAATAATGCTTATGATTTTTTTTAAAAATGTGTATTTAAGAAATACTAGAGTGGCTCAGATGGTAAAGAATCTGCCTGCAATTCAGGAGACCTGGGTTTGATCCCTGGGTTGGGAAGATCCCCTGGAGCTGGGCATGGCAACCCACTCCAATATTCTTCCCTGGAGAAACCCATGGACAGAAGAGCCTGGCTGGCTACGGTCCATGGGGTTACAAAGAGTCAGACATGACTGAGTGACTCAGCACATAACACTATGTGCCAGGCAATGTTCTAGTATGACTTATGAGTAGTACGTCAATGAATCATATTGTTTCTATTAAATGATGTCAGTTTTAACTCATTGCAAGTTCCTTCATGGTATCTATAATATTAAATTTAACACAATGAAATCCATCATAAAACTCTTGATTTTTCCTCTCTTCCTATTGACGGTGTCATTTTTGTTTAACAATTATTTGGTAGGATGAGAGCAAAGAGACAGGAGCACTTGGATGTTAGTAGTTCTCAGGTACTGTTGGTTACTTCAAAGGATCCATTCTTGACTTATTATACTGATGACTGTAGGTAATGCAAGACCTCTAGGTAATGCCAAAACAGAACAAAAGTGCCAAAACTGGTTTCACATTTTATAATTCTAAAACAAATGTGGTGAAAGTCTTGGACACCAGAAGAAAAAATCTGTCAGCTCCCTCACCAGCAGCTGTCACCTATAGTTAATCTTTTTATTTCTATTTCTGTATTCCCACTCACACCACCCTATCTCCCACACACTATGTCACCATCTGCCACCACATTTTCTTGCATCCAATTGACCTCTCCAAACATGGTCCTGCCATCATTTTCAGTAAGTGAAGCATCACTAAGTTAGTGATGGAAATGACTTTTGAAAATAAAATTAAATATCTCACAACTGAGATAATGTTTGTCCACTATTCCATACACCTAAATGTTTTCCCCTCCTTTGGTGGAGGTAAAATAGGTATGATGTTCACTGAATTTTCTAGTAATTAGGAAAAAATATGTCTAATTTCAAGAGAGGTACATATTGAGAAATAAAGGCAATATGGTTTGTTTTTGCTTCATAGAACCCATGCCTGATAGGAAACAATAGAGAACTTAAAGAATCAATCAACTTAAAGATAAATAGTCATCAATGTGGTCAATGTAGTGAAGTCTATAAATATCTGTGCATATGTGGTTTACCTCTCCTTCCATGAAAATTACACTTTTGCTCCGACTTGCTGTTAAATGAGGTCATATGACCATTATGGCCAATTCATGGTAAGGACACAAACATTAGGCTAGCCTGAAACTTTTTTTTTTAAGTAGCTAGGATCTCAGGGTTAATTTAGTTACCATAACATAACCTAGCCTATTTTGATGAATGCTATAGGTCATAAGTAGCTGAAGAGTTAATTTGTTTCCCATTGCTCTATCTTCCCCCACTTATTGAGACTTTTAATGATTGACTATTCCTTCCTAAATATTCCATATGTCCAGCTGTGTTTGGTTACTGAAAGATCCCTAACCTTACTATTATGTCAATTATACAATGAATTTGGCTGTCTTCACAGTTTGGTTAGTATAAGAGACATAGGGAATTTTATGTAGGTTTCCCCAGCCCTTTGCTATCAACCAGAAACCAATGGTCATTATTGAAGAAGTCTCCCTGGAGAAAGTGCTGGAGCCTTCTGCCTAGAAACAGCATTGTCTGATGTAACAGAAGAGGCAAGAGAAACAGAAGACCAGTGTCAAAGTCCCAGGACCTACACTTTTTCCACTTTATGATCAGAGAATGAAATATAACCACAGATTGGAGAGAACACTAGTAGAAACAGAATTGTTTTCTGAAGACAATATTGAATATTCCTCTTTCCTTAAAAAGGAAGTAAATAAAGTGAATTTGGATGGATTCCCAGATTGCACATCTGCCTGTCTAAATTACACCTGAGAACTAGCAACCAAACAGATGGAAGTGAAGAGGATTAGGGAATGGTTTTCTTTTGATTTTATATGCGTATAATCACAATGGCTTACAGTCTTCACAACAAAGGGTCTTCAGGCTTGCAGACAGTCTTGTAAATACAGACTGTAACACCTGTGTGTCAAACAAGTAGATACAGGTGTAGTTGCTGGTTCCCTAGATAAACAGATAAACTGTGCTGAGTTAGGTACGTGCACATCATTCTAGCTCTCACTGCCTCTTTCTCTTAGCAAGTCATTAACTATAGTGTAGAAAAACAATATTGCATAAATTATTGGTTTGTTTAACTTGATTGATCTTTACTGCATTGAGTGGTATAGTCTATCATCTTCCATTCTTTGTCTCTTCTTGATGTGCCCTCTCTTTCCTCCTCAACTATTTCAGACTTCTTTCTTCATTATAAGATTTACTGAATGGAATGGAAATATTGTAGAAATGTTTAATGGTCAAAATATTCAGTAATATTTTATGGATCTGGTGAGTTGTGTAGATAACAGTTTTTTTCATCATATTAATACTGAGGATATTTTGAAAATGAGACCAAGTTATACCTTCCTTTTAAACAGAGCAGCCAGAATTGATTGTGTTATAAATGAAAAAGAACATGACAATACATAATGGCAAGAAGTTTTTGTGAGGGTTTTTTTTTTTTTTTGGTAGAATTTCAGTTTGCAGTACTAATTAATATTTAAGGACTGAATTTCTACCAAAACGGGGGAGATTAAATGTCTAGATGTGTTAGTAGAGTTTTTAATAAAGTATGAAATATCTCATCACTGAAATGGATCAACAGCTTAAAACTGAGCTAAGCAGGGATTAACAAGAGGTAAGACTGATAATGATTCCTCTGACAATGTGAAATGATCTGCCAGCTTTGAATCTGGTACTGGATAATTATCCTACTTAATCACATACCATGGTATTGGTTAGCATTAATGGACCATATGCATCCAGTTTATTAGTTAAGATTCCTTTCTCTCTCTCTGTAGGGTCAATAGTAATTTTTGTAAAATATACTGGAAATGTAAAGTGCAATAGGATCTGACATGAACAAACAAATAGTGTTCTGATTAATTATGACTGTGAAATCAACCTTAAAATTAGGAAATGGTGTTTCAGGATTCTCTATAAATTATGAAACCTTCTGCAATGATCATTTTAAATTTGATTTAACACATCTTTTAGTCACATAAGATTTACTTCTCTAGAACAAAAATTAAAAAATATAAAAGGCATTTTATGTTCTTTCATCATAAAATTATACTTTCCAACATGAAATAAAATTCTTAAGTAAATAATTAAATTTAGGCTAAGGACTTAGGTTTTTTGATCAGTATGGTTAAAAATAATTTATTTGACTAAATTTATGAAACAGCAAATCTTGTTTCACTGTCATTTAAAAAGAGTCTATCTGAATCAGAAAATCCAAAGATTTTATTGCAATTTACAATAACTCATTTAGATGTCAGGGCTGTGAGGAGAAGACATGAAAGAATTATACTTACCATTCTCACTTATTCCGTATTTGTTAAATCTGACTGAATTAAATAAGCTAAATGCACAACAAATCATATCAACAAGATTCTTAGGAATCCCAGTACACAAAAGTCCTGTTTATATATTAATACAACAGTATATGTGCAATATTCATCTTAATGGGACTCACCAAAAGTAGCTGAATCACACACAAACTGAAATGACCAAGTTTTCCTGTTGGTCTGTGACTATCTTGGTTTTGTACTAAAATTTATACATCTCAGGGAATCCTTTATTCCTAAGCAAATTGAGAGGCCTGTTACTACAATTCACACACAGCAACACACATACACACAAGCTGTCTGGTCTCAGTTTGAATAACAACAATCTTTAAGGTTCCTCTACACTTTTGGTCAAGATGGAATACCAGAAAATAAACTAAAAAATCAACCCAATATATTAAATCACAATTTCTAAGACATCAAACTAGAGATAATGAAAGACACTGATCTTTGAAATGCAGGATAGTAAATCGGACCCAATGATTACTATGTTTTTTGCCTTGAGAGAGTTTCCAGGCTATAGAAAATGGAGGGAAAAATAAGCAGAGACTCCTTTAAAAAATTATAATTTCCACGCTTGAGGCTTCTCAGATACACAAATCTACTATTTCATTTGTGTCTACCATCCTCCTGAGCTTACCTCCACCTTGCCCATCTAGGGCTGCTGCTGCTGCTGCTGCTGCTGCTGCTAAGTCACTTCAGTCGTGTCCGACGCTGTGTGACCCCATAGACGGCAGCCCACCAGGCTCCCCCATCCCTGGGATTCTCCAGGCAAGAACACTGGAGTGGGTTGCCATTTCCTTCTCCAATGCATGAAAGAGAAAAGTGAANTTTATTAGGCAGATTCACAGCTGTTTCTAACCTGTCTCTTATACACATCTAGATGTGTATAAGAGACAACCCCATAGACGGCAGCCCACCAGGCTCCCCCATCCCTGGGATTCTCCAGGCAAGAACACTGGAGTGGGTTGCCATTTCCTTCTCCAATGCATGAAAGAGAAAAGTGAAAGTGAAGTCGCTCAGTCTGTCCGACTGTTAGCGACCCCATGGACTGCAGCCCACCAGGCTACTCCGTCCATGGGATTTTCCAGGCAAAAGTACTGGGGTGGGGTGCCATTGCCTTCCCCGCATCTAGGGCTAGGATGGCAAAAGGAGTTGAAGCTCTTCCTTTGTGTTGTCCCATGGAAAAAAAAATTTATCTATATATATAATTTCTGACCCAGGGTTATCTTGTCTTCTGCCAGCATGTATAAGACTGTGGCTGACTAACTCGTTAGTTCAAAGCCAGGTAAAATCCTAGGCTCCTCACAATTTTTGCATAAATACAGACAAAAAATATTAAAAATGTATAGAATATCAGATTCTTTAGATAAAACACTAAAAGAAAAATTTACAAAAGAACAAACTGGTAAATAGGAATTTGTCAAAATGAAAAATTATTGCTCATCAAAAAAACACTCTTTAGAGAATGCAAAGATAGGCTATGTAATGGGAGAACAATATTTTTAAATATATATTTGATAAATGATTCAAATCCAGAATACATTAAAAAATAGCACATTTTTTAAAAAAGCAAATTATTTGAGCAGACACTTCACCATTTGAGACATACAGAGGATAAATATTTATATGAAAAGATCCTAAACAACATTAGCCATTAGGAAAATGCAAGTTACACCACAATGAGATATAATACATGTCTGCTAGAGTGACACAATCTAAAATGCTGACTACACAAAGTGTTGGAAGGCATGTAGAGGAACTGGAAGTTTTATATACTGATAGTGAAAATGTAAAATTATACAACCACTATGGAAAACATTCACCTAACATATGACCCAGCCATTCCACTCCTCAGTATTTACCAGAGAAAGAATATAGCATATTCTCATTCAAAGACTTGTACTAATATTCATAACAGCTTTATTTGTAATAGCAAGACTAGACAGAAACCAACTGCCCATTAACAGGTAAAGGGGTAAGCAAATTGTGGTCAGCTTGTGTATCAGATAAATAAAATTAAATGAACTGTTGATACAGCAATAAAAAGTGTTATTTACATATGCTATAACATGAATGGATCTCAAAATAATTATGATCAGTGAAAGATAGAAGATTAAAAAAATGAAAGCACATCCTGTATGATTCTTTTTTTTTTAATTCTAGAATTAGTGACAGAAAGCAAATAGATAAATGTCTGGGATATGAATTTAAAAAATAAAGGCTCACTACCCCCAAAACAGGAAAATGCTAGCCACAAAGGTCTCCCTACCAACATTAGCTAGATTAAATGACTCCAAAAAAATAAATGACTATCATATTTTGGCAATTTAAAGATTTCAGATTAAAAATCAATTAACTAAGGAGTCAACTTAAAGTCTACCATTAGAGAGAGGAAACTGGATTCAGCATGCCCAGTCAGATTTTTTTAATTATTATTATTTTACTGAAGGATAATTGCTTTACAAAATTTTGTTTTTTGTCAAACCTCAACATGAATTAGTCATAGGTATACAAATGTCCCCGCCCTTTTGAACCTCCCTCCCATCTCTTGCCCCATCCCACTCTTCTAGATTGATACAGAGCCCCTGTTTCAATTTCTTGAGCCATACAGCAAATTCTGTTGACTATCTATTTTACATATGGTAATGTAAGTTTCCATGTTACTCTTTCCATATATCTCACCCTCTGCTCCCTTCTTCCCATGTCCATAACTCCATTCTCTATGTCTGTTTCTCCATTGCTGCCCTGTAAATAAATTCTTCAGTACCATTTTTCTAGATTCTGTATATATGCATTAGAATATGGTATTTATCTTTCTCTTTCTGACTCACTTCACTCTATAAAATAGGTTCTAGGTTCATCCACCTCATCAGAACTGACTCAAATGCATTCCTTTTATTGCTGAGTAATATTCCATTGTATATATATACCACAACTTCCTTATCCATTCATCTGTTGATGAACATCTAGGTTGCTTCTATGTACTAGCTATTGTAAATAGTGCTGCAGTGAACAATGGGATACATAAATCTTTTTCAATTTTGGTTTCTTCAGGCTATATGCCTGAAGGAGTGGGATTGCTGGGTCATATGATAGTTTTGTTCCTACTTTTTAAAGGAATCTCCATACCATCTACCATAGTGGCTGTATCAATTTACACTCCCAGCAAAAGTGCAAGAGCGTTCCCTTTTCTCCAGCATTTGTTTGTAGACGTTTTGATGATGGCCATTCTGACTGAAGTGAGGTGATATCTCATTGTAGTTTGGATTTGCATTTCTCTAATAATGAGCAATGTTGTTCATGTGTGTGTTAGCCATCTGTATGTCTTCTTTGGAGAAATGTCTGTTTATGTCTTTTTCCCACTTTTTGATTGGGTTGTTTGTTTTCCTGGCATTGAGTTGTATGTTTTGCTTACATATTTTGGAGATTAATCCTTTGTCAGTTGTTTCATCTGCTATTATTTTCCTGCATTCTGAGGATTTTCTTTTCACCTTGCTTATAGTTTCCTTTGCTGTGCAAAAGCTTTTAAATTTAATCAGGTACCACTTGTTTACTTTTGGTTTTATTTCCATTACTCTAGGAGGTGGGTCATAGAGGATCTTGCTTTATGTCATCAAGTGTTCTGCCTATATTTTCCTCTAAGAGATTTATAGTTTCTGGTCTTACATTTAGGTCTTTAATCCATTTTGAGTTTATCTTTGTATTTGGTGTTAAGAAGTGTTCTGATTTCATTCTTTTTCCCAGAATGTAGCTGTCCATTTTTCCCAGAACTGTTTATTGAAGAGGCTGTCTTTGCCCCATTGTATATTCTTGCCTCCCTTGTGAAAAACAAGGTACCCATAGGTGCATGGGTTTATTTCTGGGCTTTCTATCATATTCCATTGGTCTGTATTTTTGGTTTTGTGCCAATACCATATTGTCTTGATGACTGTAGCTTTGTAGTATAATCTGAAGTCAGGAAGGTTAATTCCTCCAGCTGTATTCTTCTTTCTCAAGACTGCTTAGGCTATTTGGAGTCTTTTTTGTTTCCATATGTACTGTGAAATTTTTGTTCTAGTAGAGAGGGATTGCACTGAATCTGTAGATTGCATTTGGTAGTGTAGTTATTTTCACAATTTTGATTCTTCCTACCCAGGAACATGGAATATCTCTCCATCTTCTTATGTTATCTTTGTATTCTTTCATCAGTGTCATAACTTACTGTGTACAGTTCTTTTGTCTCCTTAGGTAAGTTTATTCCTATATATTTAATTATTTTTGTTGCAATGGTGAATGGGATTAATTTCCTTCATTTCTTTTTCTGAGTTTTCATTGTTGGTATATAGAAATGCAAGTGATTTCTGTTTATTGATCTTGTATCCTGGAACTTTGCTAGATTCACTGATTAGTTCTAGTAATTTTCTGATACTATGTTTAGGGTTTTCTATGTAGAGTATCATATTATCTGCTTTATTCTTCCTTTCCAATCTGGATTCATTTTGTTTCTTTTTCTTCTCTGGTGGCTATACTTAGGACTTCCAGAACTATGTTGAATAACAGTGGTAAAGTGGACCCCTCGTCTTGTTCCTGATCTTAGGGTGAATGCTTTGAGTTTTTCACTGTTGAGAATACTGGTTGCTGTAGGCTTATCATATATGGTCTTTACTATGTGGAGGTAGGTTCCTTCTATGCCCATTTTTTGGAAGAATTTTAATTGTAAATGGGTACTGAATTTTGTCAGAGGCTTTTTCTACACCTTTGAGATGATCATATGGTTATTATCTTTCAGTTTGTTAGTACAGTTTATCACATTGACTTATTTGCATATATTAAAGAACCCTTGCATTCCTGGAATAAACCTAACTTTATCATGGTATATGAGCTTTTGATGAGTTGCTGAGTTTGCCAAAATTTTGTTGAGGATTTTTGGATCTGTGTTCATCAATGATATTGACCTATAGTTTTCTTTGTTTGTGTTGTCTTTGTCTAGTTTTGATATCAGAGTGATTGTGGCCTCATAGAATAAGTTTGGAGGTGTTCTTTCCTCTGCAATTTTTTGAAAGAGTTTTTAGAAGGATACGCATTAGCTCTTCTTTAGATGTTTGATAGAATTCTCCTGTGAAGCCATCTGGTTCTGGGCTTTTGTTTTGGGGAGATTTTTTTTTTTTTTTTTTAAATCACAGCTTCAATTTCAATGCTTGTAGGAGATCCAAACAGTCCATCCTGAAGGAAGTCAGTCCTGATTATTCATTGGAAGGACTGATGCTGAAACTGAAACTCCAATACTTTGGCCAGCTGATGCGAGTAACTGACACATTGGAAAAGACCCTGATGCTGGGAAAGATTGAAGGCAGGAAAAAAAGGGGACATCAGTTCATGAGGTGGTTGGATGGCATCACTGACTCAATGAGCATGCATTTGAGTAAGCTCCAGGAGTTGGTGATGGACAGGGAAGCCTGGGGTGCTGCAGCCCATGGGGTCACAAAGAGTAGGACACAATTGAGCAAATGAACTAAAATGAATTGTGTTGTTCATAATTTCTGTTTCTTCCTGGTTCAGTCTTGGAAGATTGAACTTTCCTTAGAATTGGTCCATTTCTTCCAGGTTATCCAATGTTTTTGCCACATAGTTGTTCATAATAATATGTTATAATCCTTTGTATTACTGCATTGTCTATTGTAACCTCTCCTTTTTCATTTCTAATTTTGTTGATTTGATTCTTCTTTTTTTCTTGATGAGTCTGGCNTCTGTTTCTTCCTGGTTCAGTCTTGGAAGATTGAACTTTCCTTAGAATTGGTCCATTTCTTCCAGGTTATCCAATGTTTTTGCCACATAGTTGTTCATAATAATATGTTATAATCCTTTGTATTACTGCATTGTCTATTGTAACCTCTCCTTTTTCATTTCTAATTTTGTTGATTTGATTCTTCTTTTTTTCTTGATGAGTCTGGCTAAAGGCTTTTAGCCAATTTTGTTTATATTCTCAAAGAACCAGCTTTTAGTTTTATTGATTTTTACTATTCTTTCTTTCATTTCTTTTTTATTTATTTATACTTTGATCTTTATGACTTCTTTCCTTCTTCTAATTTTGGGTTTTTCTTGTTGTTGTTCTTTTTCCAGTTGTTTTAGGTATAAAGTTAGGTTGTCTATTCAATGTTTTTTCTTGTTTCTTGAGGTGGAATTGTATTGCTATAAGCTTCCCTCTTAGAACTGCTTCCGCTGCATCCATGGGTTTTGAGTTGTAGTGTTTTCATTTTCATTTGTTTCTAGAATTTTTTGATTTCCCATTTGATGTCTTCATCAATGCTATTTACAAACATATTGTTTAATCTCCATGTGTTATTGTGTTACTGTCAGTTTCTCCCTTTATGTCTGTTAGTGTTTGTCTTATGTATTGAGGTACTCCTATGTTGGGTGCATAGATATTCACAATTGTTATGTCTTCCTCTTGGATTGATCCCATGATCATTATGTAGTGTCCTTCCTTATCTCTTGTAATCTTCTTTGTTTTAAGGTCTATTTTGTCTGATAGGAGGACTGCTACTCCAGCTTTCTTTTGCTTCCCATTTGCATGGAATATATTTTTCCATCCTCTCACTTTCAATCTATATGTGTCTTGAGGTCTAAAGTGAGTTTCTTATAGACAGCAGATACATGGGTCTTGTTTTTGTATCCATTCAGCCAGTCTGTGTCTTTTGGTTGGAGCATTTAATCCATTTGCATTTAAAGTAATTATTGATATATATATTCCTATTGTCATTTTTCTTATGTTTGGGGTTGATTTTGTAAGTCTTGTTTCTTCTCTTGTGTTTCTTGACTATATAAGTCTGTATAACATTTGTTGTAAAGCTGGTTTGGTGATACTGAATTTTCTTAACTTTTGCATGCTGAAAAGCTTTGTATTTCTCCATCAGTTTGGAATGAGATCATTGTCAAGTACTGTAATTTTGGTTGTAGATTTTTTCTTTCAATACTTCAAATATATACTTCTATTTCCTTCTGGCCTGTAGTTTCTGCTGAAAGATCAGCTGTTAAATGTATGGGGTTTCCCTTGTTTGTTATTTGTTGCTTCTCCCTTACTGCTTTTAATATTCTTTCTTTGTGTTTAGTCTTTGTTAGTTTGATTAGTATGTGTCTTGGAGTATTTCTTTTATCCTGTATGGGACTTTTGGACTTGATTGACTATTTCTTCTTTCATGTTGGGGAAATTTTCAACTATAATCTCTTCAAAAATTTTCTCATATCCTTTCTTTTTCTCTTCTTCTTCTGCAACCCCTATAATTTGAATGTTGGTGAGTTTGATATTGTCCCAGAGGTCTCTGAGACTATCCTCATTTCTTTTCATTCTTTTTACTTTATTTTGCTCTTCAGAAGTTATTTCCACCCTTTTATCTTCCAGCTCACTGATTCTTTCTTGTGCTTCAGACATTCTTCTATTGATTCCTTCCAGA
This sequence comes from Oreotragus oreotragus, assembly GCA_006410675.1. Classification (NCBI taxonomy): domain Eukaryota; kingdom Metazoa; phylum Chordata; class Mammalia; order Artiodactyla; family Bovidae; genus Oreotragus; species Oreotragus oreotragus. The sequence goes on along the minus strand of SJYX01014214.1, from coordinate 95,785 downwards.
GTATTTTTAATTTCAGCAATTGTGTTGTTTGTCTCTGTATGTTTATTCTTTAATTCTTCTATGTCTTTGTTAATTGATTTTTCCATTTTCTCCGTATTGTTTTCAAGGTTTTTGATCATCTTTACTATTTTTATTCTGAATTCTTTTTCAAGTAGTTTGCCTATTTCCTCTTCATTTATCTGGACTTCTGTGTTTCTACTTTGTTCCTTCATTTGTGTAGTATTTCTCAGCCTTTTTATTATTATATTTTTGTTCAACTTATTGCGTTTGAGGTATCCTTTTCCCAGGCTTCAAGGTTGAATTATTTCTTCTTTTTTGTTTCTTCCCTCCTAAGGCTGGTCCAATGGTTTGTGTAAGCTTCATATAGGGTGAGATTTGTGCCAAGTTTTTGTTTGTTTGTTTTCTTCTCCTTCTGTGATTCTAAGCTCTTTTAAGTCAGGAAATAAGGGAGACTCTGGAACTTTTCTTGCTGTAGTCACCAGTTTCACTAGACACTGGCATCCGTAAATCCTTGTTTCATGGACAGACTTATCTATCCTGGCACATCCTTGTCCAGAAGTCTGTAATCCAGTTAATCCTTTGAATCCAAGAAAAGAGCTTTTTTTTAAAAAAAAAACCACTATTGCCAAAGTTCTACGTGAATAGGTTCTGATTTAATTTATATTTAATTTAATTCATGTTAAATTAATTAATTAATTTAACTCATATTTAATTAATTCAATTCAAATTTTTGAGTCAGAGCAAGTCATTAATTTTTCTTTATAAAGTTCATCTGGTGTTTCTAAAATACAGCCAGATTTGGGAACCACTGTGATGAATCTCAATTGCCTATTAACCCAAGCTAGAACTCCTGTAGCAGACACTTCAGGTACTCTCCGCAGATTTTTTTTTTAATTTTATTGAGGCTTAATTGGTTTACAATGTTGTGCTTAATTTCTGCTATAGAGCAAAATGACTTGTTATACATATATATATATATTCTTTTCATGTTTTTTTTCATTATGGTTTATCTCAAGATATAAACACTGTTCCCTATGCTATATAATAGGACTTTGTTATTTATCCATCAATATTAGTTTGTATCTGCTTATGCTAGGACTGGAAGTTAAAAATTAGCAGGTATAAGCCAATCAGATTTTTTAGAGTCTCCCTGTTAAATATGGATGCATAGTCATAGTTAATGAAATGTTTATGGAAAATATTAAAAAAAAAAAAAGAAAAAATTAACCCAAACAGCAAAACAAAATTAAAGTGGTCCCAGAAAAAAATAGAAAAATTAAGCTCAGAATGGAATTGCGTTTAGAAAGTTTCGATTGGTAAACACAGAAAAAATATAAGAAGATATTTCATTTTTAGAAGTAAAAATTTTAGTAAATAAGATGAGAGCCCTTAAGAAAGAAAACTGAAACAAGATAAATATCTTGAAATCTATACATAAGTGCAAATAAAACTCAGTAACACAAAAGCATTAAGAGTAAATACATTGATATTTGGAGCAATGACAGGGTATGCAACTTTCAACTGAGAATGATCACAGACTATAGAGTGGAAGATATTATTACATGAATAATGAAAATTTCCCCAGTGTTTAATAATGTAGGCCTCCAGATTCAAAGGGTATATATACTTCTAGAAACAGGTGTGGTAAATGAAAAATCAAAGCAAAAAAGATTTAGCGTGGTCCCATATCATTCTAATTTTACTACGAAGATAGAGGTTAGATTGCTAAATCTGAAAATCAGCTCACTATTCATATCTTACGGGGAAGGCAATGGCACCCCACCCCAGTACTCTTGCCTGGAAAATCCAATGGACGGAGTAGCCTGGTGGGCTGCAGTCCATGGGGTCGCTAACAGTCGGACAGACTGAGTGACTTCACTTTCACTTTTCTCTTTCATGTATTGGAGAAGGAAATGGCAACCCACTCCAGTGTTCTTGCCTGGAGAATCCCAGGGACGGGGAAGCCTGGTGGGCTGCCGTCTATGGGGTCACACAGAGTCAGACACGACTGAAGTGACTTAGCAGCAGCAGCAGCAGCATTCATATCTTAACTTTTCCTGCATAAACATTTAGTCCTTGAATTATTTTCTCTTTACTTTTTAAACTGGACTTTTAAATTTTAACTTTTTAAAAACAACTTCATTTAAGTATAATATTCATATCAATAAAAATCAGTTTTCAATTTTTTAATTCAATGTATTTTGAAAATTCAATACTTCTTAACATATTTATACACACACACACAGAGTTATGGAACCAATAACACTGTCTAATTTTAAAACAATTTCAGCACCCAAAAAGTGAACCTACTATCAATGAGAAATCACTTCTTATCCCTTCCCATTGCCCTAGGCATACATTAATCTACTCTCTGTTTCCATATAGCTACCTACTCTAGATATTTTATATCAATGAAATAATATATAATCTTTTGTGTCTGGCATTTTTCACTTATAATGTTTTAGAGGATCATTCATGTAGTACTTATTAATACTTTATTTGTTAATAATATTCTTTTTAATAATTTATAGTGCATTGTCCATTCATTTTTCAATAAACATTTGAGTTCTTTCCAATCTTTGACTATTATGAATAATGCTAGCTTAAATATTTATGTATAGATTTTTATGTTTACATTTGTTTTCATTTCTCTTGGGTAATTATCAAGGATTGGGATTGCTGGGTTTTATGGTAACTCTACTTTTAACATTTTGAGAAACTGCAAAACTATTTTATAAAATAACTATGTGATTTTACATTTCCATAAGAGAAGTGAGAAGAAATATGCTATTATACTGCCTTTTTCAATCACACACATAATTCCCTCTTCCTGTGTTCTTTTATATTCATGTAGATTAGAATTACTGCTTGGGATCACTTCCTTTCACCCTGAAAAATTTTGTATTTCTTGGAAGGCAAATCTGGTCACAAAATATCTCAGGTTTAGTTCATCTAGGAATGTCCTTATTTACTTCTCAGTTTTGAAGGAGAATTTTCCTGCATAGAGAATACTTGGATAACATTTTTTTTTCCCTCCCTTTGAGCACTTTGAAGTCATCCACTCCCTTCTGGTCTCCACTTTTTTTCTGATAAGAAATTATGAGAAATAAATTTTGATCTTATTGTGACTCCTTTTTTTAGATTTTTAAAAAATTTCTTCCAATGTAATTGCTTTTTCATTGACTTTCAATAATTTAATTATGATATGTCTGTATACTGGACCCTTTTATCCTGCTAGGAGTTTTTTGAGCTTCTTGGATATAGATTACTATTATGAATAGAAAGAATTTGGGAGGTTTTCAATCACTTATTGACATATTTTTTCTTCACCATCCTCTCTCTCCTCTCTTTCTGTTATTAACATTAAGTACTCATTGATATATTAATGGTGTTCCATGTTTCTCTTAGGCTCTGTTCAGTTTTTTCCATTCTCTCTTTTCCAGATTGTATAAATTTTATTGATTGAGCTTCAATATCATTGAATTCTTTCCTGTCAGCTCACATCACCTGTTGAGTTGTGGGATGAAATTTTCATTTATTTTACTTTTTAAATCCAGAATTTCCATTCATTTTTTAAATAGTTTCTCCAGCTTTATTTGAAATTGTCTATTTGGTGAGACTTTCCTTTAAGTGTTTGAAAATGGTTTCCTATGGTTCTATGACCACATATAATAATTGCCTTGAAATCTATGTCTGCTAAGTTGAACACTGGGGAACTTCTTAAAGGCATACTCTATTGTCTCTTTTTCCTGAGTATGGGTAACACTTTGCTTCCTTTCGCATGTCACATAATATTTTGGTGAAAACTAAATACTTTACATAATGTTATAGCAACTCTGGATTCTTATTTTTTATTCCTCAGGGTTTATTGTTATTGCTCTTTTTGTTCATTTGTATGTTTGGCTCAGTGAATTCACTGCCCTGATTCTGTGAGATCCATATCTCCCATGGTGTACAGCCTCTTGATTTCCATGATCAATTTATTTTCCTTATTTTTTTTAAGGATATGAATATGTCAGATGGATTTATTTATTTATTTATTTTTATTGGTTTTGGCATACATTGACATGAATCTGCCAGGGGTGTACACGAACTCCCAAACATGAACCCCCCTCCCACCTCTCACCCAACATCATCCTTCCGGATCATCCCCATACACCAGCCCCAAGCATCCTGCATCCTGCATTGAACATAGACTGGCGATTCGTTTCTTACATGATAGTATACATAAGCTTAATGTCCTAGTATTCACTTCTATGTCAGCATATATCAATGATCAACCATTGATCTTTCAGAGGATGTGCTAGGTTACACTTTTCCATTGGTGTATGACTTGGGGATTGATTTCAGATTTCTTGAAGTTTACAATCTGTTCTACATTCACCCAGGGATGTGCTAGGTTACACTTTTCCATTGGTGTATGACTTGGGGATTGATTTCAGATTTCTTGAAGTTTACAATCTGTTCTACATTCACCCAGGGATTTGAATGTACTGTCCTCATGAACTCCTAAGACAGTGCATCAATTTTGGAGATGCAATATGCAATTTGAGGATTCTAAATTGATTTTCTTATGCCATTGCCTGAACACAGCTTATAAATATTCCCACATACATAAAATATTTTTATTTCAGTTTGTATACCAGTAATGTAGAGAATGTAGAAAAATGTACTCTTACAATTTTATAAACTTATTGTACAATTATATTAATTTTCAAATGGACTTCTATACCAGATAAATCACTTTTAGGAACTAATCTGTAGAAATGCACACATGAAAAAATGATCCCTCATGTTATGCTTTTATAATTTTACTCACTTTCCTCACATCCCAGTCCCATCCAAACTCCTAGAACCTCTAATCATTCTTCATTTCTATTATTTTATCACTTGAAGACAGTTTTATGAATAGAATAATATAGTATGTAACATTTTCTTATTGTTTTGTTTTCATTCAAAGTATTAATAATTCTTCAGAGATTCTTCTAGGTTCTTATGAGTATCAATACTTTATCCTTTTTATTGCTGAGTACTATTGCATGGTATGAAGGTACCAACATTAGTTTAACCATTTACCTCATGAAGAACATTTGAGGTTTTTCAAGTTTAGGCTATTTTAAATAAAACTTCTCTATGCATCTAGCTACAAGATATTGTATCAATCCAGCTTTTCATTTTTATCAGATAAATGCACAGGACAGTTGCTGGATTTCATGGTAATTACATGTTCAATTTTTAGAAATTTCTGCACTGTTTTCCAAAGTGGTATTACCATTACCAGAATTTGGTGTTATCACTTTTTTTTTTTTTTTTTTNAAAAGAGAGCTTAGGTGAAGAGCATAAAGAAGAAACCCAGCAACTCTTGAGAACAGTTATTTATCCTGAGTCATGTGCAGAGTTCTATCAGTGCAGCCTAAGATCTGTCTCTTATACACATCGTCCAGCTCTTTATAAACCCATGAACTGCAGCATGTCAGGCCTCCTGGGGTGGAGTTTACCAACTCCAGGAGTTTACCCAAACTCATGTCCATCGAGTCGGTGATGCCATCCAGCCATCTCATCCTATGCCATCCCCTTCTCCTCCTGCCCCCAATACCTCCCAGCATCAGTGTCTTTTCCAATAGGTCAACTCTTCACATGAGTTGGCCAAAGTATTGGAGTTTAGCTTCAGCATCAGTCTTTCCAATGAACACCCAGGACTGATCTCCTTTTCAATGGACTGGTTGCATCTCCTTGCAGTCCAAGGGACTCTCAAAAGTCTTCCCCAACACCACAGTTCAAAAGCATCAATTTTTTGCCACTCAGCTTTCTTTACAGTCCAACTCTCACATCCATACATGACTATTGGAAAAGCCATAGCCTTGAATAGATGGACCTTTGTTGACAAAGTAATGTCTCTGCTTTTGAATATGCTGTCTAGGTTGGTCATAACTTTCCTTCCAAGGAGTAAGCGTCTTTTAATTTCATGGCTGCAATCACCATCTGCAGTGATTTTGGAGCCCCCCCCAAAATAAAGTCTGCCACTGTTTCTGCTGTTTCTCCATCTATTTGCCATGAAGTGATGGGACCAGATGCCATGATCTTCGTTTTCTGAATGTTGAGCTTTAAGCCAACTTTTTCACTCTCCTCTTTCACTTTCATTAAGAGGCTCTTTAGTTCTTCTTCACTTTCTGCCCTAAGGGTGGTGTCATCTGCATATCTGAGGTGACTGATATTTCTCCCAGCAATCTTGATTCCAGCTTGTGCTTCTTCCAGCCCAGCGTTTCTCATGACGTACTCTGCACAGAAGTTAAATAAGCAGGGTGACAATATACAGCCTTGACGTACTCCTTTTCCTATTTGGAACCAGTCTGTTGTTCCATGTCCATTTCTAACTGTTGCTTCCTGACCTGCATACAGGTTTCTCAAGAGGCAGGTCAGATCAAAAAAAGGGAGGAGTTGTCTGACAAATGTTGATAAGCACAGACGCAGAACATTTATATGTGCCAGCAGAAGTGTGAACTGATGCATACATCTAGGAAAATAATTTGGTATTGTCTTTTAAAACTGAACATGCAAACATGGTAACAGAGCTATTTCATTCCTAAGAAAAGACCCTAGGAAAATCCTGCATATGTGCACCAACAAATGCATATGAAAGGTACCAAAATTTTACTATCGTTTACAATAGCAAAAATAAACAAAAACTGTCTACAGACAATAAAAGATAAATAAAATATGAGAAAACTACAAAATGGAATGTTATATAGTAAAAATGAATTAATGCATTTTTGTAATGTTCTAATTCTTTTATTGTGGGTAGATTCATAATGTTTGTCTTATTATATGTCAGAACATATGAAAATATTACATACATTCTTTAGTATGCATCAGCTATTACATAACAAAAAGGGGGAAAGAAAGAAACTCAATAATCATAATTAATGCAACTCCCTGGACTACAACAGTTACCCAAACAACCAGAAAACTTTTTCCAAATTTTTCACTGAAATTTTCTTGAATATAGATTAAGAAAAAAAGGACCTGACAGCCTGATTTATTTTCCTGAGTGTTTAATGCAGATATATAAAGTCACAGAGGATAAGAAAGCTGTATTGATGTGAGAAGAGTTAGAAAGATCAAGACAGAAATACAATCTGGATATACTAAAGGGTATCAACAGGCACAAACTACTAGGTACAAAACAAGTTATAAGGATGTAATATATAGCACAGAGAAGGCAGTCAATATTTTATAACTTTGTATGTATAGTATTATATATAAAAATACCACATTACTATGCTGTACAACTGAAACTAACACTAATACAATTATACCCCAATAACAACTGTAATATATTAATTAGTTAAAATACTACCTTTTGTTCTGAAGCAACTAATGGAAACCCCACTTACAGGGAATATATCTTACTATAATATTTTGTTTCTCTATTTTTCTTTCCATAGAGCCTTATAGTGTAGTTACTCTACTATATCATACATAAACTGCAGAAGGTGAAGAGGGCTGTTTCTATCTTTAACAAGGTGCATAATACCTGGCACATAGCAAATGCCTAATAAATACATATATAAATATAAATTGAAACAAACTAGTTAAATGAATAAATTAACTAACAAAGTAACAGAAACAATGTCAAGGGTTACTCCTAAACCACCATTTTATTCCTGAATATAAATACTCTTGGGAGACCCACTGGAAGTAGCCCACTCTTGTCCTGAAAAATGCCTGGTCAGTTTCACATGAATAAATAGGCACATATATTTCTACCATAAACCCTTTCTCTCTGCTCAGAAGTCAGTAATACATCATTGATGTGAATGGAACTAAAAGAGAGCTTAGGTGAAGAGCATAAAGAAGAAACCCAGCAACTCTTGAGAACAGTTATTTATCCTGAGTCATGTGCAGAGTTCTATCAGTGCAGCCTAAGATCAGCAGCCACACAATATCACTAATTTATGAGATATTTCAAGTCATTCAGTTCAAAAAGTTCCCATGAACATGATGTGCAAATTTAATTTAATTAGGAGAAAGGAATTAAGCAAAAAAGCCTACAAAATTCTACTTCTAAAGAAGAATGATTTACTGCAGTGCATAGCCTTAAGGAGACAAGAGGGGCCATAGATACTATATGTAGGAGTTAGAATAAATGCCACCCAGTGGCTATGAAAACAAAGGATATAACAGAAAATAGAGAGGAGACACAGGAAATAAACATTACTTGCCAGTTTAGTCTAGGATTGATCCTCATACCTTCTTTTCCCTCGGCTTTTTTGGTCCTAAGAGTAAATCCAAATATTTCTTAGAAAAATATTGAAATTACTTATTTATTTCTGTACCATAAATTTTAGGACATTTTGAAATACAAGGAAAAAACATGTCTTGGCAGTACCCATTTCCCCCCCCAATTTCCTGGAAATTGTGTCATGAAACAGAAAACCACAAAGTGAGCTATTTTTACCCATGTGAAGGGGTATTATAATTATATTCAGTATTTAATACTGACTAAAGGACTTAGTATCAAAACTGTGAAAAATAACAACAAAAAAACCAAGTCCATAAACTAAAATCATAAAGCTATAAAATGAAATCATTTAAATCATAAAATTAAATTTCAGTACCAACAGATTGGTGACAGGTATTTAAAATACTGATTGCAAGATATTCTACAAGATGTATAACAATCAGCTGACGCTAAATTTGCTGGATCACATACCTATCCTATAATTAATATACATCATGCTACTACTATTCCTAGACTTAATAAGAACGATGATAATAACCACACAACACAACTTAACTGTGACTAAATTAATCTAGAAGAATTTGAGTTTTCTTTTAATCAAAAGAAGTTTGAGTGGATATCTTAGTCCATTAACCACAGGACTACTTCAAGTGAATATTGAATAATTTGTGTTGGTGATGACAGTGGTGGTATTTCTTTTGACTAAAATTTTCATGAAAAATAAAGTCTGAATTCCCATTTTTTTCCCTTTCCTTTTTCTCCTAAGCAGAAATAGCTTGAATTATATCAAAAAAAAGGTTACCACCAAAGGATGAGAGAAACTATTGATACTTGAAATACTGTCCATTTCAGGCAAATGATCAATTAATTTTCATTTGAAGTAAGGAAATTTCTACTCTGAATAAGAAGGATAAACATATTAATTAAAAGTAATAATTATCAAAATAATGTCATACTATGAAGTTAAGGAAATAATTAGAATACAAAATGGTATATACACAATGACAGTAGTCATGAATCCATGTAAGTTACAGATAACATATACTGTTAAATTACAATGTAGGCGAAGCAATATTTTTCATATAGTTTTCTTCTCTACTGTATTTTTTTAGGAGGAGGAAGAAACAACTACCAGACATTTTAACACTCATAGCATTATGAAAATTGAAATCTCATGTCAGCTATGGCTATAATGTGATTACCTTGTGCTTGGACAATGAAACTAAATAAATGGGTGAGGAAAGACAGAAATTATCCATCAAATAGCAATGAATGAAGAGGCAATGTACTAGAGAGAAGAAAAAGTATGATATTCATTAAAATAATTTAAAATTTTAATAAAGATATTTTCACATGCAATGGGTCTCGCTACTAACACCAAATAAACATAAATAGGTTTACAAAACCTCTGCCACAAATTACAGTGACTCAAATTCCAAGTAAATATGGAGAAAGTTTTATCTAGTAAAGTACGTGGGTCTAAAGTGCTAACAAAGATATATAACAAACATAGTTCTTATCACTGAAAATAGAAACTGAAAAGCAGAGAAAAATATATTTTAATATAGCCAAACTAAGTATATTAAAATGCTAACAATCTTCTAAAAAAAAAGATAAACACTGTTCTAAAAGGGAAGACCACATGTTACTATATCCTTTTAAAACTGTCTTCTTATCTAACACTATTAAGTAATAGAGTACTACTTTTTTCACTTTTAATTGCCATTGAAATCAACTTTATGTTCTTCTTACTATTGGATAATTAATTTTTATCATTAAGATGTATCTATGGCTTAGTGAAGTCAAAGTCGCTCAGTCGTGTCCAGCTCTTTGTGACCCCATGGACTATACAGTCCATGGAATTCTCCAGGCCAGAATACTGGAGTGGGTAGCCTTTCCCTTCTCCATAGGATCTTCCCAACCCAGGGATCGAACGCAGGTCTCCCACACTGCAGGTGGATTCTTTACCAGCTGAGCCATAAGGGAAGCCCAGGAAACTGGACTGGGTAGTCTATCCCTTTTCCAGGGGATCTTCTCAACCAGGAATCGAACTGGGGTCTCCCGCATTACAGGTGGCTTCTTTACCAACTGACCTTTTAGGGAAGCCATGGCTTAAATGACAATGAAGTTAAGTGAACTGAAGTCGCTCAGTCATGTCCGACTATTTGTGACCCCATGGATTGTAGACTATTGGGCTACTCCGTCCATGGGATTTCCAGGCAAGAATGCTGGAGTGGGTTGCCATTTCCTTCTCCAGGAGATCTTCCTGACCCAGGGATTGAACCCGGGTCTCCCACATTGTAGGCAGATGCTTTACCATCTGACCCATCTTTAAGACTCTAAACATGTTGTTTAAAATTTACATAATCTTTTGTATTTGCCAAACTTTATAAAATTTTAAAAATTATTAGTATATAGAGACTTCACTTTCGCTTTTCACTTTCATGCCTTGGAGAGGGAAATGGCAACCCACTCCAGTGTTCTTGCCTGGAGAATCCCAGGGACAGGGGGAGCCTGGTGGGCTGCCGTCTCTGGGGTCACACAGAGTCAGACATGACTGAAGCGACTTAGCAGCAGCAGCAGCAACCTACTTATAAAATTAATATAATTTATTTTAAAGACTAGCAGCTTTTCAGCTAAAATAAAATGAATCCTCAATTGTTTAGTCTAACCACTGAATATCAGTTTGGCAGAAAAAGTTCCACTTCATGTGTTACTTGCCCAGGATCAAGAAATAAGGGGAGGTAGGGGGATGGTCGGCCATTAAGCAGCAAATATTATATGAAACGTGTGAGTTTAGGACAGAACTTGGGACCAAAATATACCAAGCATGACTTAATATAATAATATGTAATTACATAAACATGTTCTTTGTTGCTATAGTAATATGAATGGCCAGAGATAAACAATACTACCTTAATGACTGACACTGCCCAATATAAGTAACTGAAATAGCACACAACAGATAGCAACAATCCTGCCAGATAAGTGAAGATTATTCTTTCATAGCTAATATATTCAGTGCTTGACACTATTTTAATTTTGTTTAAATTAGGCTATTTTTTATTTGTTTGTATTCTCTCTTCTTTTCCATATTGCCTTTATTGAATATTTCCATTACTGCTTATTATGTGCAGCAATATAGAAAGTGGCTTTCTTGATGAGCTTCCCCTCTTTAAATACTACACAGCTCTGAAGAGTCACTCCCACTGGGTGAAAAATATCATTTTCATATAGCCCAGGGATATTTCACACAATCAGTTACTATAAGAAAGACCTATATTTAAAAGCTGCCTTATAATTCTTGCTGCTTGGTGAGCAAGGATATAGTGGGGAGAATTCTGGGAGTTAAGCTAAGGGCCATCCCCACTTCCCTTTCAACACTTACATCTAACCCATAAATTTAAACAGAAAGATGTCACATTGCTTTCAGACTATCATGGGTACTGTAATACAATTAGATCAGGCTTTTCCATATGAAGGTAAGATATTAGCACTTTTAGAATACACACTTCCAGATGTGCAAGCTGGTTTTAGAAAAGGCAGAGGAACCAGAGATCAAATTGCCAACATCCACTAGACCATGGAAAAGGAAGAGAGTTCCAGAAAAATATCTACTTCTGCTTTATTGACTATGCCAAAGCCTTTGACTGTGTGGATCACAATAAACTGTGGAAAATTCTGAAAGAGATGGGAATACCAGACCACCTGACCTGCCTCTTGAGAAATCTATATGCAGATCAGGAAGCAACAGTTAGAACTGGACGTGGAACAACAGACTGGTTCCAAATAGGAAAAGGAGTATGTCAAAGCTGTATATTGTCACCCTGCTTATTTAATTTCTATGCAGAGAACATCATGAGAAACGCTGGGCTGGAAGAAGCACAAGCTGGAATCAAGATTGCCGGGAGAAATATCCATAACCTCAGATATGCAGATGACACCACCCTTATGGCAGAAAGTGAAGAGGAGCTAAAAAGCCTCTTGATGAAAGTGAAAGAGGAGAGTGAAAAAGTTGGCTTAAAGCTCATCACAAGCTGGAATCAAGATTGCCGGGAGAAATATCAATAACCTCAGATATGCAGATGATACCACCTTTATGGAAGAAAGTGAAGAGGAACTAAAAAGTCTCTTGATGAAAGTGAAAGAGGAGAGTGAAAAAGTTGTCTTAAAGCTCAACATTCAGAAAACAAAGATCATGGCATCTGGTCCCGTCACTTCATGGGAAATGGGGAAACAGTGGAAACAGTGTCAGACTTTCTTTCTTGGGGCTCCAAAATCACTGCAGATGGTGATTGTAGCCATGAAATTAAAAAACGCTTACCCTTTGGAAGAAAAGTTATGACCAACCTAGATAGCATATTGAAAAGCAGAGACATTACTTTGCCAATTAAGGTCTGTCTAGTCAAGGCTAAGGTTTTTCCAGTGGTCATGTATCAATGTGAGAGTTGGACTATGAAGAAAGCTGAGCGCCGAAGAATTGATGCTTTTGAACTGTGGTATTGGAGAAGACTCTTGAGAGTCCCTTGGACTGCAAGGAGATTTAACCAGTCCATTTTGAAGGAGATCAGCTCTGGGAATTCTTTGGAAGGAATGATGCTAAAGCTGAAACTCCAGTACTTTGGCCACCTCATGCAAAGTGTTGACTCATTGGAAAAGACTTTGATGCTGGGAGGGATTGGGGGCAGGAGGAGAAGGGGATGACAGAGGACAAGATGGCTGGATGGCATCACTGACTCGATGGATATGAGTCTGAGTGAACTCTGGGAGTTGGTGATGGACAGGGAAGCCTGGTGTGCTGCAATTTATGGGGTTGCAAAGAGTCAGACATGACTGAGTGACTGAAATGAACTGAGGTCTATTTTGGGCTGCAGTTCAGTAGAAGTTTAATAAATTTGTACTTGAGATTTTTAGATTATGCTCTACAGATTTCCTTCTCTCTTACCCCTCTATTCAGTAACACCTACAAGTAGAGAGACATGCTAAAAGAAGCAACTTTATGATTTATTGGCACATTACCTTTAATGAACCTTACATAAAAGCTCATCCAAGCTTTAGTTATCTGTGTTCGGGATGCCTATATTGTCTATGCTTATATTTTAACCGTATTCAGGAATTTCTGTATACTATATTTTCAGATCTGTGATTCTAATAGCATTATAGGCATGACTGTAAAATAGTTTGTGTGAAACAAAGGCAATAGAGTAATGTCAGTTTTCTAGGCACGATACTTGAGTGTTGTGTATGTGGTAATAAAAAATGATGAGTAGTTCAACATGCCCTACATCATTTGATATTTACCTATCAGATATTTCAGTGTGCTTCTCTTTCCCAAAGGAATGTGTATAATAATTAGACTTGTGGTGAAGCACATATTCCTATGTGACTATTCTTATTCTGATACAGGGTAGAGCTAGAAATTCTGTTCTGATAAAAAAAATATTAAACATAATATTAATGGCCTAAAGTTATATACTTCCCTTGAGATTCCTACTTTTAATAACCTTCAGTATCATAGATAAAACTGAGGCAGTAATCATTACAGAAATGGATTTTCTGGCAGAATTAGACATCACCTCGAAGAATCAATAATCATTTTAAGCTAACTGGGTGATTAAATGACCTTTTTATTTTACCTCATGTTGAGTTGCTTTTTAATCTTGATTTAGAGTCATACTGCTAGAAATAAAGATAAACTGAGGACTTAGAACATTAGGGCAGCAACATAAGTCCTCTTACTTACAAAGGTTAAAGGCTTCTTTCCTTCAATCAAAGCATTTCTAGACAATCAATGCTTTCTAAAGGAAAAACTGAATCCTCGAGGAACAGTATAAATACTAGCACCTAAGGCTGCTATTTCCTTTTAAAGATCTGAACCATTAGCTTTGCTATGTCAGGTGCTGTATATATTTTTTATTTAATAATTTGTTATTACAGTGATTCTGGAGGATGTCTTTGTATTGACATATTGATAATATTGTCATTAATTATTTTCATCTGTGTAGCTTATCCCTCCTATCTATTTATAGTCCAAAAGAGAACTGCTTTAAGTAGTCAGGAAGATAACTCTTCTACCCAAATATTTTCTATCACATGTAGGAAATGCTGTCAATTGTTGAGTTTGACATAACTTGCATTTTCAGCTGCAATATGAACAACTATATAAGGGGTTATTTAATACATATTCTAATAATGTACATGTGAATATATGGCACTGAGACTTTTAGTATTTCTTACCTTCATTTTAAATACGATTTAAATATAGTTTCTTTAATTGTGTGATTATATAATTTAATTTTTAATAATGCTGGTATTTAACATTAAGCTCACAAAATTATTGAAAATATAGCAGCTTCTTACAAGGTGGTATGACCTAGCTCAAGCAATCTACTCATTTGTACATTTAGAATGAGACATTTGAGCATGATATTTTATTTTTAATGATATTTGGGAATTATTGTAATCTAAACCTTTTATAAGTGTGACAATGACATTTTAGGCAGTATTAAGTAAAAGAGACACTGTCTTTTGAGACACATACTGAAATTTTGTATATGTTTATATGTATCGGTGATTATGAATCGTGTATATGAGGACTCACAATAGTATTCTGAGTAATTCCATTTACTAAAAAATGTTTCCATAAAAAGTGAAAAAAATATTAATTTTCCAAATTCCAGAGACACAAAAAAGCACAAAGAGATGTCTAGCATCCAGAGCATTATTATACTGATATAGCTTTTTAGCCTATAAATATTTGTTATACTTCGGACAAGAAGCTTAAAATGATCTATGATTGCAAAGGATGAGGAGAAACTAAATCCATCTAGGGAAACAAGAAGGCCTTCATGCAGAGGAGGGTCCTAATATACGTATGTGAATTTGGCAGATGATAAATGATGATAAGAATGTTTCACACAATAATCCTTATGTGCAGAAAATGGAGTTTTGAAAATATATGACATATTGGAGAACAGTAAAAGAACAGTTTGAACTTACTGTTTCTTCCAGACTATATCTTTTATTGAAAATAAGTGTTTACATTATGATTTAGTATAATATTTTGTTCTATTAATATGCCAAGTTTGAATTTGGGCCTGTATTTTTAAAATTATCAAGTATTTTTATTTGAAGTGTACTGTTATGTTAAAAGTGCATGGAATAAATCAGCTGTCTTTGCACATAAAGTTAGCTACTAAAATCACTTTCTGTGAACTAAATTATTCAAAGCCCCAGTTGAGATGTAAATTATGTGTTTCAATAATAGAGAAGAAGTTATAGTTCCCATTATTGGGTTACTGATTGAAGAAAATTTTAGCCTTGCTGTCCAAGGAATCCTCAATCATGCTGCTAAGAGCATTTCATAATTTGAGCATAAAGTTTAATGTAATCAAAGGATGAGACCTTAAAAAGTCCATGTTGAGACAAACTCTAAAACACTGTTAGAATTATCTGTCGATGTTAACCAACATGTAACCAACTCTAGGGATTCTTGTCCAAATGGAAACATAAAGGTGGGTATAATTTGAAAACATTCCCTTGGTAATTTTAATGAATGTTTCTCATATTATACTTTGAATTCCTTGAGGATCATTGAACCAATATAAATAAAAGAAGTGCATACAAAATATTAAAATATTTTGGGGAAAATACAGGTAATGAAACATATTTTAAGTTTTGACACTTTTTGTTTTTATAAATACTTATATTAGAAGAGTAGAAAAACTAAGACAAGGATAATTAAAGGGACAAAAAAAAGATAGAAAAAAATATGAAAGAAAAATATGGGAGTCCATAAAAAAAAGAAAAAAAAAAGCCATCAGAGGGAACAACATTAGGACCAGAAAAATAAGAATAGTCATAGTCACAGAAGTAGTTTCACTCACTCCACTACTTTTTATATTTATCTTATTTACTATTATTTTGTCATTTGCTCTTGAAAAGTAGTTTTATTCTCACTCCTATACCTAATACTTGTTAGAAAAAGCAAATTGTTTTATGAGATTTATATCATAATGAAAACCATCTTATGCATCACTCTTGCCACAGTTTTGGTTTCTTGTTTACTGAAGCAATGAGTTTATGCTATTTTACTTAAAATATTTTTGTACTACTTCTTGATTTTCCAACCTATCCACTCTGTCCATATACTGGTAACCACGGCCCACGGCTCCATCACTTCATGACAAATATATAAAAAAAAACGTGAAAACAGAGGCAGAATTAATTTTCTTGGGCTTCCAAATCACTGCAGATGGTGACTGTTTCATGAAATTTAAAGATTCTTGGAAGATAATCTATGACACACCTAAATAGCATATTAAAAAGCAGAGATATCACTTTATTGATGAAAGTCCATACAGTTAAAGCTATTGTTCTTCCAGTAGTTAAGTACATACGTGAGTGACTGAAAGTCATGTTCAACACTTCATGACCCCGTGGACTATATAGCCCATCAGTGTCCTCTGTCCATGGAATTCTTCAGGCAAGAATACTGAAGTGAGTTGCCACTTTTTTTCTCCAGAGGGTTTTCCCAATCCAGGAATTGAATGTGGGTCTCATGCATTTTAGACAGATTATTTACCATCTGAGCCACCAGGGAGGGAGATATGAAATAAAGAAGGCTAAGTGCCAAAGAATTGATGTTTTTGAACTATGGTGCTAGAGAAGACTCTTGAGAGTCCCTTGAACTGCAAGGGGATCAAACAAGTCAGTCTTAAAGGAAATCAACCTTGAATATTCATGGAAGGACTGATGCTGAAGCTGAAATTCCAATCCTTTGGCCACCTGATGTGAAAAGATGACTCATTGGAAAAACCCTGATGCTGGGAAAGATTGAGGGCAGGAGGAGAAGGGGGCAACAGAGGATGAGATGGTTGGATGGCATCACTAACTCAATGGACATGAGTTTGAGCAAAGTCCAGGAGATGGTGAAGGACAAGGAAGCCTGGTGTGCTGTAATCCATGAGTTTGCAAAGAATTGGACACAACTTAGATACTGAGTAACAATAAACCATATTGTTGGATTTACATATAATTTTACTTCAAGATCTATAAATTTCCTAAGATGAAATGGGAAAATCCACTTTCAACCTCCTCTCATACACCAGTATTGATTTCTTCAATTCTGTCGGGTTATTAATATAGATTAATAGGCAGCATTTTTCAATTATTAATAATGACTGAAAATATTGTTCAATTGGAGGCAGGTAGTATACTAAGATTTTATTTCCTCTTCATCATTTGCTTGTTTAATTTTCTTCATATGTGATTGTAATCTTGCCCTCCAGCTTGTTTGAAAATGTAAATTTTCATTTGTCTTCCAGCCACACTCCAACATTCTGTCCCTGACAGGGTTTGTTTTCTCCAGGTTTGGTTGTAATCCTAAAGGCTCCCTATGTCATTACCCTGAGGATTCTTTTCATCTTTTTTTCTTTGTTGGATAACAGTTTCTTCCCTTTCCTTTCTCCCCTTTTCTGACCAAGTTATCCTTCATCTTTATGAGAAAGATTATATAGAAGATAAAGTTTCAAGATATTGTTTCTCTAAAAGAGTTTTTGGTCTACTGCCTATCTGAATCTTAATTTATCTGAACATAAAATTTTAGGTTAAAAAGATCCTTTGAGTTTTCAATGTATTTCCCAACAGTTCTCTACCTTCTAATTCTGATATTGTTAAAAATCCAATGCTATTGTAATTTCTTGAGTTTTTGTTTGTGACCTTTTAGTTCAGTGGGAGTGTTTTTTTAGTCTCTAGAGTTCTAAAATTTCATAATGTTATATATTCATGGGAGTATTTTAAGCTTCCTTTTCCCAGTCAATCAGTAAGCCCTTTCAATCTAGACATTTAAGTCTTCCTATCAATAATATTTGGACTGCTCTGGTAGATCAGATGGTAAAGAATCACCTGCAGTGCAGGAAACACATGTTCAATCCCTGGGTCTGGAAGTTCTCCTGGAAAAGGGAATATCTACCCACTCCACTATTTTTTTTAATTAAATTTAATTATTTTTAATTGAAGGATAATTGCTTTTCAATATTGTGTTGATTTCTGCCAAAAATCATTGTGTTACCCAGACTCATGGTAAAACTAATAAATTAATAATAATAATAAACATTTTTATTGAGTTTCAAACATGTACATCATTAAGCTCTCTGTGCCTCATTTTCTTTGTCTCTTTATGGATGTAGTAATAGTAGTAACCTTGTAAGATGTTAGAAAAGTGCCTACTGCTTATTTTTAAATGTTACTGAAACCATCATGCTAGGATGAAAGGCATCAAAATAGAACTATATGATACTTTCAATGTCTAAAAGCAGCCATGGAGGAAACTCTTGCTCTCTCAAACTCAACTTTTCACACTCTTTCTCCTAAACACACACACACAGTAGAAGTGCTTGAGGATTCTTGGAAAAGGAAACTAAATTTCATAAATAAATCTTCAAGATGGTTTAAAATAACAGCACAAATATATGCTAGTGTTGGCATATATTTAAAGAATTAAATTTCTGTATAGCATATCAACATTTGCAGAGGCAAAAAGGTTATGTCCCTCAGAATTATAAAATAAGGGACTATATTTGGAATATGCAAGCTGCGATGTAGACAAGCACTGAATTTGAAACAAAACAAAGCACAACTTTAATATCTTTAGAAGATTCTTATAATGGAAGTCTTTATGCTAAAGCTTATTCTTAATTCTAGCCTTGCTCTTTAAACGTTTAACTTAAGAGGGACAATTCATCATTCAAAAGCTTGTTGAGTGCCTACTATGTGCACAGCTTGAAAGCAACAGAATCAGGCACCTCTGACATTTTGATTGTTTGACCTGATTTTCTGTCACCTGTCTTTCATGCTCCCCCGAGAGAGAAAACCTGAAAGTTGCAAGCTCTATCCTCTATTCAGGAAAATCTCAATGAGACCTAGCAGTTTAAGCTCACAACCTAAAATCAGACCTGATTTTTATGGCGTTTCTTTTAGAATGAGCATTGGTCTTTTCTTGATGCTGTTTTTTAGGTCCTTTATTGTTAGTCATTTCATTTTTACATGTTTTTACTTGAAAAAATTAATGAATACTTGATTTTCCCAGATGAATGATTATAGTAGATCCTGATCTCAATTATTACTACAAAGTTGTTTGAGAAATACAAACTTACAAATCTTCTTCTCTTTCAAACTAGGGAAAATCTAAAGTTATTTGTAAATTTTTATTTACATGTATTATTTAAGTTTTCATTTGTCCATTTCTTCAGTTTAACCTTACAATTTATAAAGCTGTTTTTTATTGTACTTTTAATTAAATTTTTGAGTTATTTTATTTTGCTTCATTTATCTTGTCTGATATATATAATTTTTCATATATATTTGTGTTGTTAGATTATTTTTCATTATTTAATATTGCTGTTATTTAGTTTATCATTACTCTAGCCATATAGTTTTAAGAATCATGCTAGGATGATGTGGGGTGGGAGGTGGGAGGGGGGTTCATGTTTGGGAGTTCATGTAAAAAAATAAATAAATACAAAAAAAAAAAANAGTCTTCTCCAACACCACAGTTCAAAAGCATCAATTCTTCAGAGCTCAGCTTTCTTTATAGTCCAGCTATAAATAAACAATCTAATGACCAGCAAAAACTAGATGAGTTTGAATAATGTACCCATCAGGGGGTTGTTATTCATGCACTCATTCATTCAAGGTTAACTTCTCCTCGGAAACACCTTCTCTGACCTCTATTTAAATTTACCCCGAACTCTTTATTCCTACCGCAGCGTCTTGTAATACTTAAAATTATCTGGAATTTATCTTTTAATCTGCTTCACCAGAATATAGACCCCCCAGTGAGTTCAGGAGCCAGGACAGTTTTTGATCCTTGTCTAGTCAGAGCAGGACACATATGAGATGCTGAATAAATACTTATTGCATGAATGAACAGTTACTAAAGTGACTACCAGGCCACAGGTTATCAGGGGCAAAAACAAAAAAAGCATTGTCTTCGACCTTTTAGTCCCAGCTCATACTTTCTAAATCAAACAACACTTAGAACCTGGCGCAGAGAAGGAAGAGGAGACTTTCGTTTCAGTCCTGGTTCTCCTTTGTATCAAAATGATTTGAAAATCATTTTATCTTCTTCTATTTTAAATTTTTGTATCTAAAACTACTACCTGCCTCTCAGGATTATTATGGAGTCTTAAATGAAATTGTGCATAGGATAAGATTTTTAAAAACTATTGAAATCCAAATGTTAGTTTTAATTAATATTGTTCTGTATTCAGCATGGTGCTAGGGAGGCAGTTTACAGAGTGGGAGGGAGAATGGACTTGGAAATGTATGGTCCAAATTTCACCTCTACCAATTATTAACTGTGTGACCTTAGGCTGATCACACGATGTCTTTGAACCTTAGAAAAATGAGTATAGTACTATCTACTTCATTCCGTTGCTGTGAGAATTGAATGAAATGATATGCCTACACAGTTTGGCACATGAAAATATAATATCAAATTGTAACTTTTTGAATTATAGCACACAAGTTGATTCTAATTAAATCCAGAAACTGTTTCAACATCAAAACGATTGATGTTTAACAACACTGTCTAACCAGAGGATGTTTGATGTCTAACCATGGAGACCATTTAGCAAGAGGACTTTTTTTTTCTGATTTTTTGAAGTGTAGTACAATATTATATGTTACACATGTACAGCAGAGCGATTCACAATTTTTAAAGGCTGTACTTTCTGGTTCCCTTGGTAGCTCAGCTGGTAGAGAATCTGCCTGCAATGTGGGAGACATCAGTTCGATCCCTGGCTTGGGAAGATCCCCTAAAGAAGGAAATGGCAACCTACTCCAGTGTTCTTGCCTGGAGAATTCCATGGACAGAGGAGCATGGCAGGCTACAGTCCATGGGGTTGAAAAGAGTTGGACATGACTGAGCAACTTTCACTTTTCACTTTCATACTTTATTTGTATGAATAGCTATTGGGCTGGCCAGCCCAATATTATGAAATATTGGCTACATTCCCTGTGTTGTACAATATAGCCTTATAGTTTATTTATTTTATACGTAAAAGTCTGTGCCTCTTAGTCCCCTACCCCTACTTTGCCTCTCCCCGCATCGAGTGGAGTCTTCATTCATGGATTTGTGCATCAGTGGTGCCAAGAATGCATATTTGCCTTGATGATGTCTGTGGGTACTCAGAGGTACACAGAATCTTGCAAGAGCGTGTGGTTGAGTGGGGGTGTTGCAGGCTGTTGCACCATGTTCTCCAATGATGTAGGGTAGAACCACCCCCCCCATGAAATTTTGGGAAGAACCTGTAGAGTAGGAACTAAAGTCAGTGGCATAAATAAATGAAGTGCAAAAGTATAAGGGTGCCGTATACAGCTCCCCAAGCTGTGCGCTGTGCAACTCCAAAGAGTGCCATTGGACTTGCCCAGGGGTTCAGCGGTTAAGACCCCACACTTCCAATGCAAGGGGTGCAAGTTTCAATCCCTGGTCAGGGAACTAAGATCCCACATGCCAGAGGGTGCAGCCCAAAAGTAGGATAAATAAATAAATAAAATAAGTAAATAAATGGTGTTCCCAATACAGTTCAATATGGTGACCATATTTGGTGACCTGTATTCAGGTGGTGAGAGGAAAAAGTGAAAAGAGGCAGAGATCATTGGGAAAGGAACAGAACTAGAACAGGAAAGAGTCACTGAAGTCAAAGGTTTGGAAAAGAAAGGAAGTGAGTAATGTCAAAAGCTGCTGAAAGATCTGTAATAATCATGAAACCCAGAGAAAGATTCAGGNTGGTGAGAGGAAAAAGTGAAAAGAGGCAGAGATCACTGGGAAAGGAACAGAACTAGAACAGGAAAGAGTCACTGAAGTCAAAGGTTTGGAAAAGAAAGGAAGTGAGTAATGTCAAAAGCTGCTGAAAGATCTGTAATAATCATGAAACCCAGAGAAAGATTCAGGGATTTGCTTGATAAAAGACTCCTGGGGTGGAAGGCAGTTTGAGAGAGATCAGAACTCCTGTACTTTTTTCCCCATTTTCCAAATCTGATTCTTCCACTTAGCTAGTTGACAGTCTTGGGTGAGTCATTTAAACACTTCGTGCTGGAGTTGGGGTGAATAAACCCTCCTTCACTGGCTCACTGTGATAAACTTCAAAAGCTACCTGGCACGTCCCTATTCCTCCTCTCTTATTTTTCTCTCTAGCCTTTATCACCTGCTAAACGATTATATAATTAATTTTAAAACTTGTCCCTTCCCACAAAATACTAAAATATGAGCTGTTCTAGGAGGGCAGGGATTTTGTCTTTTTTGTTCACTGCCCTATTCTCAGTGCCAGGCAAATAGGTACTCAGGAAGTATTCATTGGAATAATTATTCCAGTGGAAACCTCTGGAATTTACTAGACAAAGAGTGTGTCAGTTTCCTTCTCACCAGATCACCAGGGAATTCTCTCTGTTGGCTCTTCAATGGGGAACAGATAGTAAACGGGAAGCCCACTTGGCTAGGAGTCAGAAACCCAGAAGTGCTGAACTTGCTAATATTTGCTTTACAACCTTGGTTCATGCCCCTTGCCAAGCTTGAGCTCCCCCATCTGACAAAGTCAGGAGGTTGAGGAGTTCCAGTATTCCTTGCAGGTGAAGATCTCTGAGTCCGTAGGACTTTGGCAGAAGACGAGTCCTGGGCTTATGAGAGGGGTGGACAGGACAGCAGAGATGCCATCCTGCTTCTTTCCCAAGACCACCCTCATCTGCAGGCATGCTCCTCCCCCTTCAAAAAGGAGCCATCCTCTCCCCAAAGCTGGTCTTGCTCTCTCTCCAGCACTAACACAGTCAGAGAAAGACAAGGGAGGGGGGTTCTTTCTCTATGCCTCTCCTTTTGGAGAAAGAAAACTTTTCCCAGATTCCTCCCCTGGTAGACTGCTCATAAATCACTGGGCAGAAGTGGGTCACCTGCTACCTGCTGACCCAGTGGTTGGTAGGGACCACTTGTGATTCTCAACAAGGAGTGATTTTGTCCCCTGGGGGATATTTGGCAATATCTGGACACAGCAATAGTGCAGCTGTTGAGAAATCCTGGCCTAGTCTAAGGTGTGTTATTCTTTTAAATTCTCTTAGATTCAATTTGATAATATTTTACTTGGGGTTTTAGAATTGGATACAATTGATACTCACAAGTGTGGTTGGTCTGTAATTTTCTTTGTGTGAGCTGCTCTTGTCATTTGGCATCAATGTTAGACAATATAGTTTTTTTTTCTTTTTTTTTTTTTTAAAAAGAAGGTGTTCTTCTTCCGGGCTTCCCTTGTGGCTCAGTCAGTAAAGAATCTGTCTGCAGTTCAGGTAGACCTGGGTTCGATCCCTGGGTTGGGAAGATCCCCTGGAGGAGGGCATGGCAACCCACTCCGGTATTCTTGCCTGGAGAATCCCCACGGAGAGAAGAGCCTGATGGGCTGCAGTCCAGCTGGACACGGCGGAACGACTAAGCACACAGCACACATTCTTCTTTAATCCTCTACCACGTTTAAAATAACAATTCTTAAAGTCTTGGTAGAGTAACCCTATGAAACTATTTGGACTTGGTGCTCTTTTTTTGGGGGGGGCTGCTTTCTGACAACATTTCTTCTTTTAAAGTACTTTGTTCTAATTCTCCATCTCTTTTGATAATTTGTATTGTCTAGAAAATTATTTCATCCGTGTTTTCAAATTCGATCACATAGAGCTAAGCAAAGTAGCCTCTTATTATTCTTTTCTTTTTGCAGTTCCTATAACTTGTTTTTCATATTCTTTTCCATTATGGCTTATTACAGGATATTGAATAAAGTCCCCCGTGCTACACAATAGGATCTTGCTTATCCATCCTAAATGTCATGTTTTGCATCTGCTGTTCCCTAAGTCCCGGTCCAACCCTTCCTTACTCTCCCTCACCCCCAGCAACCACAAGGCTCTCCTCTATGTCAGCGAGTCTGTTTCCGTTTCACAAGTAAGCCCATTTGTGTGTGATTTCTTCCTTGGTTCAGTTCAGTCGCTCAGTCGTGTCCGACTCTTTGCTGCTGCTAAGTCACTTCAGTCGTGTCAGACTCTGTGTGACCCCATAGATGGCAGCCCATTAGGCTCCCCCGTCCCTGGGATTCTCCAGGCAAGAACACTGGAGTGGGTTGCCATTTCCTTCTCCAGTGCATGAAAGTGAAGTCGCTCAGTCGTGTCCCACTCTGTGCGACCCCATGGACTGCAGCCTACCAGGCTCCTCCGCCCGTGGGATTTTCCAGGCAAGAGTACTGGAGTGGGGTGCCATTGCCTTCTCCGGTCCGACTCTTTGCGACCCCACAAACTGTAGCACACCAGGCCTGCCTGTCCATCACTAATTCCCGGAGTCCACCCGAACCCATGTCCATCGAGTCGGTGATTTCTTCTTAGTAGAGCATATGGTGAGTCAGTGGTTATTTCCCATTGGGACCATTGTTTCTTTGGTGCCTTATATGCGCTCTCTTTTTTTTTCCTGATTAGGTTTTCCAACATTTTAACTCTTTCGTTGGCCTTTTGTTTCTTCCAAATGAGCAGTATACTCTCGGAAAATCTCAGTGAGGGCCAATGAAAGCTCTTGAGACTGGCAGATAAATTAAAAAAAAAAAAATTTTTTTTTTAATGTTTATTTGGCTGCACCAGGTCTTAGCTGTGGCATGTGGGACTTAGTTCCTCAACTAGGGATTGAACCTGGGCCCCCTGCACGGGGAGTGTGAGTCTCAGCCACCGGATCACCAAGGAAGTCCAAAAACAAAAGTTTTAATACAGGTTGGGGGTGGGAAAAAAAAATACAGGAGACAGAAAAGCTAGAAAGAAGAGAGTTAAATCAACTTGCTAGAATCAGAGCCCATACTCACAGCTCAGAAAGACAGAAGACCATCTAGCAGAGTGAGCGGCACTTAAATTCTCATGGCAAAGGGAAAAAAGATACTCCTGCAGCCTGCCTACCAGCTGGGCTTACTTCAGTGATCACCAACATGGCTATCTTTAGAGCCAAACTTGCCTGTTTTATAAAGGCTTTTCTTGTTCAAGAATATGCGTCTTGTCCTTTACTGTTTTGCCCGTCCTTGGCCACTGGTGCAGTAAAGGCTCATGAAACTGAGGAAACACGTTGAACTCCCTGCCAGGTTATGGGGGTTCGTTACAGTTCAACCAGCTCTCAGACACATTGACTGCTTTCTGTTGGTCTCCCAATTAATCATGTCTATTACCAACTGCAGTAATCCTTCCATCTGCCTTCCTTGACTTCTTTTAGTTGTTCCAATTCCTCCAGCTACATGCTGGATTCATTGTCTATTGCTGCCATAACGAACTGCCACAGATTTGGTGGCTTAAAACAACAGTTTACTATCTGACACTTCTGCAGCTCAGAAGTCCAGTAGGAGTGGCAGATATCAGCTCTGGGTCCCACCAGGTTGAAATCAAGTCATCGACCCACCCGGTCCTTATCTAGAAGCTCTCGGGGAGAAGTTACTTCCGGGCTCATTCAGGTTGTTGGCAGAATGCAAATTCAGTTCCACGTGGCCATAGGACTGAGGTTCACATTTCCTTGTTTGCTGTTGGCCAAGGGTTTGTCTCAGCTTCTGGAGACTGCTAACATTCCCTGACTTCCTCTTCATAAACTGGCAGCGATGGATCCCACCTTTCTCCTCCTTCAAAAGTCCCTGGTCTCCTGTCTGCTAGCACTTCCCTTGTGGCTCAGATGGTAAAGCATTTGCCCGCAGTGCAGGAGACTTGGGTTCCACCCCTGAGTCCGGACAATTCCCTGGAGANCCCCATGGACTGCAGCCTACCAGGCTCCTCCGCCCGTGGGATTTTCCAGGCAAGAGTACTGGAGTGGGGTGCCATTGCCTTCTCCGGTCCGACTCTTTGCGACCCCACAAACTGTAGCACACCAGGCCTGCCTGTCCATCACTAATTCCCGGAGTCCACCCGAACCCATGTCCATCGAGTCGGTGATTTCTTCTTAGTAGAGCATATGGTGAGTCAGTGGTTATTTCCCATTGGGACCATTGTTTCTTTGGTGCCTTATATGCGCTCTCTTTTTTTTTCCTGATTAGGTTTTCCAACATTTTAACTCTTTCGTTGGCCTTTTGTTTCTTCCAAATGAGCAGTATACTCTCGGAAAATCTCAGTGAGGGCCAATGAAAGCTCTTGAGACTGGCAGATAAATTAAAAAAAAAAAAATTTTTTTTTTAATGTTTATTTGGCTGCACCAGGTCTTAGCTGTGGCATGTGGGACTTAGTTCCTCAACTAGGGATTGAACCTGGGCCCCCTGCACGGGGAGTGTGAGTCTCAGCCACCGGATCACCAAGGAAGTCCCAAAACAAAAGTTTTAATACAGGTTGGGGGTGGGAAAAAAAAATACAGGAGACAGAAAAGCTAGAAAGAAGAGAGTTAAATCAACTTGCTAGAATCAGAGCCCATACTCACAGCTCAGAAAGACAGAAGACCATCTAGCAGAGTGAGCGGCACTTAAATTCTCATGGCAAAGGGAAAAAAGATACTCCTGCAGCCTGCCTACCAGCTGGGCTTACTTCAGTGATTACCAACATGGCTATCTTTAGAGCCAAACTTGCCTGTTTTATAAAGGCTTTTCTTGTTCAAGAATATGCGTCTTGTCCTTTACTGTTTTGCCCGTCCTTGGCCACTGGTGCAGTAAAGGCTCATGAAACTGAGGAAACACGTTGAACTCCCTGCCAGGTTATGGGGGTTCGTTACAGTTCAACCAGCTCTCAGACACATTGACTGCTTTCTGTTGGTCTCCCAATTAATCATGTCTATTACCAACTGCAGTAATTCCTTCCATCTGCCTTCCTTGACTTCATTTAGTTGTTCCAATTCCTCCAGCTACATGCTGGATTCATTGTCTATTGCTGCCATAACGAACTGCCACAGATTTGGTGGCTTAAAACAACAGTTTACTATCTGACACTTCTGCAGCTCAGAAGTCCAGTAGGAGTGGCAGATATCAGCTCTGGGTCCCACCAGGTTGAAATCAAGTCATCGACCCACCCGGTCCTTATCTAGAAGCTCTCGGGGAGAAGTTACTTCCGGGCTCATTCAGGTTGTTGGCAGAATGCAAATTCAGTTCCACGTGGCCATAGGACTGAGGTTCACATTTCCTTGTTTGCTGTTGGCCAAGGGTTTGTCTCAGCTTCTGGAGACTGCTAACATTCCCTGACTTCCTCTTCATAAACTGGCAGCGATGGATCCCACCTTTCTCCTCCTTCAAAAGTCCCTGGTCTCCTGTCTGCTAGCACTTCCCTTGTGGCTCAGATGGTAAAGCATTTGCCCGCAGTGCAG
Organism: Oreotragus oreotragus; assembly: GCA_006410675.1. Taxonomy (NCBI): domain Eukaryota; kingdom Metazoa; phylum Chordata; class Mammalia; order Artiodactyla; family Bovidae; genus Oreotragus; species Oreotragus oreotragus. Next base: position 68,222 of record SJYX01014214.1, on the reverse strand, counting down.
GAGACTTGGGTTCCACCCCTGAGTCCGGACAATTCCCTGGAGAAGGGAATGGCAGCCCACTCCAGTATTCTTGCCTGGGGAACTCCATGCACAGAGGAGCCTGTGGGGTTGCAGTAACGGGGCCGCAAAGAGTCAGACGCCTGCCTCACTGACACTTCACTTTCTGCCTCTGATTCTGCCCCCGGCCTCAGATGAAGTCTGCTGGTGTCCTCTTCTAATTTAGAATTTCACGTGACTGTACTTGACCCACCTTGATAATCCGGAATAATCCCCCTATTTTAATGTCAGCTGATTAATAACCTTAATTCCATCTGCAAAGCCCTTTTATAGCAGTACCTAGGTTCGTGTTTGATTAAACAAGCAGAAGATGGTGATCCTGGGGGCGACTTTTACTGTGGGCCACACGGCATGTGGGATCTTGGTTCCTTCTGAAGTGAAGTCCCTCAGTCGTGTCCGCCTCTTTGCGACCCCACGGGCTGTAGCCTACCAGGCTCCTCCCTCCCTGGGATTCTCCAGGCAAGAGTACCGGAGTGGGTTTGCCATTTGCTTCTCCAGGGGATCTTCCCGACCCAGGACTCGAGCCCAGGGTCTCCCGCATTCCGGGCAGACGCTTTAACCTCTGAGCCACCAGGGAAGCCCTCCTACCAGGGGTGAAACCTGTGCCGCCTGGAATGGAAGCACAGAGTCTTAACAACTGAACCGCCAGGGAAGTGCCACGGAGACCTTTAGAATTCTGCCTACTCTTCTTCTTACCCTTGCTTCATTCACTGTTACCCTTTCGTGTTCATTACCGTAAGAATTTAAGCATGAATTTCCTTTCGAACACTGCTTTAGCTCTCATATTCTAATACGTCCTTCAGTACTTAGAAATTTTGGTTTTGACTCTTTTTTGACAAAAGATTTGCTTGAGAGGGCTTTTTGATAGCTGAATGGCAGATCAAATTCATGGATTGAAATTTTCTTTCAATAGGCAAAGTCAGTCAATTTACATTTCTTGATATGACAAATACTTTTGGTCATAGTTATATTATTATATTTTATAATTTTTTCAATATTAAAAAAGTGTTTACAACTTTAAAAATAGACTTTTGTGGCTAGCTTCAAAATAAACTTTTACTCTATGAACTATTTGAGTGTGCATAGGTACATTTGCAAAGAATATAATCAATCTGATTTCGGTGTTGACCATCTGGTGATGTCCATGTGTAGAGTCTTCTCTTGTGTTGCTGGAAGAGGGTGTTTGCTATGACCAGTGCATTTTCTTGGCAAAACTCTATTAGTCTTTGCCCTGCTTCATTCCGCATTCCAAGGCCAAATTTGCCTGTTACTCCAGGTGTTTCTTGACTTCCTACTTTAGCATTCCAGTCCCCTATAATGAAAAGGACATCTTTTTTGGGTGTTAGTTCTACAAGGTCTTGTAGGTCTTCATAAAACCGTTCAACTTCAGCTTCTTCAGCATTACTGGTTGGGGCATAGACTTGGATAACTGTGATATTGAATGGTTTGCCTTGGAAACGAACAGAGATCATTCTGTCGTTTTTGAGATTGCATCCAAGTACTGCATTTCAGACTCTTTTGTTGACCATGATGGCTACTCCATTTCTTCTGAGGGATTCCTGTCCGCAGTAGTAGATATAATGGTCATCTGAGTTAAATTCACCCATTCCAGTCCATTTTAGTTCACTGATTCCTAGAATGTTGACGTTCACCCTTGCCATCTCTTGTTTGACCACTTCCAATTTGCCTTGATTCATGGACCTGACATTCCAGGTTCCTATGCAATATTGTTCTTTACAGCATCGGATCTTGCTTCTATCACCAGTCACATGCACAACTGGATATTGTTTTTGCTTTGGCTCCATCCCTTCATTTTTCTGGAGTTATTTCTCCACTTATCTCCAGTAGCATATTGGGCACCTGACGACCTGGGGAGATTCTCTTTTGATATCCTATCATTTTGCGTTTTCATACTGTTCATGGGGTTCTCAAGGCAAGAATACTGAAGTGGCTTGCCATTCCCTTCTCAGAACGTGGTCCAACTTGTTAAGTAGCTATTATTTCTCATTTCTTTAAAATAGCATTTTATCACCTCCCAAAAGGGAAAAAAGAGAGCTCTGAAAAATATACTATTCTGATTAAAATGTTAATTTATGATAGCTGTAAAATTTTAGAGTAACATTTGATTAGCAGCAATCCAGTTGGGATAAGAAGCATGGATATAAACCCTCATACTCAGTTGGACTAACACTCCAGTACCAATTCTGTTACCAGTGGGCACCAGGGGATCTATTGACCTTGAAAGACTTATGTTTATTTTCTGCAACATGTCAGTGGCCTGACTGGTCTTATTTGATGTCTATTTTGTGATCTGTATATCTTTTTTATTCCTATGATGTTATAATTTCATACACTCAAAATACTACTGTAATAAAAAAGCAAGAGAAATCGTATCAGCAGTCAGAAGAATACCAAAGATTTAGTCGAATGCTATTGGAACACAGGCACTGAAATGTGAGATAATATTTGAGAGACATGGAAGGTGACTTGAGGCAGATCTCCTTGAGAAAAGACACTACAAAGTAATAAACAGGAGGATTTGAATCCAGAAAATGTGCTGTAAGATCATTATTCAGTCAGATCCCTTCTCTTTCACAGTCACACACACATACACCTCCCACATAGCTATTGCCAAAATTTCCAGCTTTCCTAGTGGCAGCCTATTCTCTGTGGGATTTGTTTGCATTTTTATGTGTGCCAGTCAACCCCCATTTTCAAAGAAATCAAGTATAGCTCCTTCCTCTAGTGATAATTCATGTTCTAGATATGATTTGATTTTTCAACTATAATATATATAAGCTATGATGATAATATAGAATAATTGGAGCCCAACAAATTTCTTAAAGAATAATTAAGAAACAAGACCAAACAACTAATCTACAAAATAATTATGCATAGTAAACTCTATGTTTACATATATGTGTGTGTGTATACACATACGTATAGTATATATACATTCATACACATACACATACACATCAACAATGTAACTATATATTTCACTATTTACTGGTTGCAAAGTTTATTATGAAACCCCTATTTGGTGAAAAGAATGGAAGAGGAACCCAAATCAGGAATTTTTAAAGGATATATTGTATGCTAACTTTTGGAAAATAATGACTAAAATAATAAATTGGCAAAAATGCTACTAAAAGTGAGATCTCTGATAGGGATACTTATATTCAGTGGATATGTGAAAAATTTAAGTTACAAAATTACAAAGAGAAGATTATTCAGGAGACAGGAAATAAAAGTGTTTAGGTTTCTTCCCACATGAGGCATAATTTCATATTAGGGCAAAATCAAGGGATAACTATTTGTGCTGAGAACAGAATTTGATGATTTCCACTGCCATTGCAGTGGCAGGGGGTGGGGCAGGCAAATAAAACAAAAAAGCAAGAGGAAGCAATTTTACTTCACCCACATTACTTAGAACACAATTATAGTGGAGATAATATGCAGGGGTATGCCTGGAAAAAATGAAAATATTTGTGCAGATATTTAAAAGGTACCATAAGAGGCTGTAAATCTCTGTAGAAAACCAAAGTTTCTTACTAATATTGAACTTTGAGCAATTGAAACAACAAATCTTGAGAAATTCCTGCAGCTGTTAATAATAAAATGATTCCAGGATAAGAAACCATATATGTGCATAGGCAGAAAAGAATTATCAAAAGGGATTAAAAGAAGAGAAGAAAAACAGAATCTGAACACAAAACATTAGTTTGTCACTTCTTATTACTGACTTTAGCAGTTCTTTAATAAGTGGGGTATTAGAAATCATTATTGATACACCAATTGTTTATTGGATTAAATGTGTTGTTATTACTAGTCTTAGTAAGCTTTAGAGTAAAATGTATGGAATTCTAATAACGAGTTTATCCTTCTTCTTAATTGTTTGTCTGGTATTGGTAGAGGAAAATGCTCAGTCAGAAATGACTGAGCAACTGAACTGAACTGAACTGAAGTGTGATATTAGACTGTTTTTTGTTGTTAATAATAGATGTATGATTTTGTCAGATTCTTTTTTTGCCTCAATTACATCAATCACACATTTCCCCCTTATTTTTGGCTAATCTGGTGGATTTTATTGATTTATTTTTGAATATTGAGACAGCTTGGCATTACTGTGATATCTCATATTTGTTTATAATGCCTCTTTCTTTTGTATATTGCTATATCCAGTTTTCTAAGATTTTTGAAAAATTTTATGTACATATTCAAAAAATACATTCGGTTCAGTTCAGTTGCTCAGTCATGTCCGACTCTTTGTGACCCCATGAATCACAGCATGCCAGGCCTCCCTGTTCATCACCATTTTCCGGAGTTCACCCAGACTCACGTCCATCGAGTCCGTGATGCCATCCAGCCATCTCATCCTCGGTCGTCCCCTTCTCCTCCTGCCCCTAATCCCTCCCAGCATCAGAGTCTTTTCCAATGAGTCAACTCTTCTCATGAGGTGGCTAAAGTCCTGGAGTTTCAGCTTTAGAATCATTCCCTCCAAAGAACCCCAGGGTTGATCTCCTTCAGAATGGACTGGTTGGATCTCCTTGCAGTCCAAGGGACTCTCAAGAGTCTTCTCCAACACCACAGTTCAAAAGCATTAATTCTTCA
>SJYX01014214.1:20493-54151 GCA_006410675.1 Oreotragus oreotragus | reverse complement strand
AGTGAAGAGGAACTAAAAAGCCTCTTGATGAAAGTAAAAGAGGAGAGTGAAAAAGTTGGCTTAAAGCTCAACATTCAGAAAACGAAGATCATGGCATCCGGTCCCATCACTTCATGGGAAATAGATGGGGAAACAGTGTCAAGACTTTATGTTTTGGGGCTCCAAAATCACTGCAGATGGTGAATGCAGCCATCAAATTAAAGACACTCCTTGGAAGAAAAGTTATGACCAACCTAGATAGTATATTCAAAAGCAGAGACATTACTTTGCCGACTAAGGTCCGTCTAGTCAAGGCTATGCTTTTTCCTGTGGTCATGTATGGATGTGAGAGTTGGACTGTGAAGAAGGCTGAGCGCTGAAGAATTGATGCTTTTGAACTGTGGTGTTGGAGAAGATTCTTGAGAGTCCCTTGGACTGCAAGGAGATCCAACCAGTCCATTCTGAAGATCAGCCCTGGGATTTCTTTGGAAGGAATGATGCTAAAGCTGAAACTCCAGTACTTTGGCCACTTCACTCGAAGAGTTGACTCATTGGAAAAGACTCTGATGCTGGGAGGCACTGGGGGCAGGAGGAGAAGGGGACGACAGAGGATGAGATGGCTGGATGGCATCACGGACTCGATGGACGTGAATCTGAGTGAACTCCGGGAGATGGTAATGGACAGGGAGGCCTAGCGTGCTGCGTTCATGGGGTCGCAAAGAGTCTGACACGACTGAGCGATGAACTGACCTGAAGCAAGAACTACTCTGGACACGTGGAGCATACTTTGTCAGTAGGGCTTTTGTCTATAAACATACTAATTAAATACTGCCTTTCTGAATCTAATTTCACAAGAAAGTTTCTCAGAGACCACATGACTCAGCTGCACACAGTCAAGCTGAAACACACTTAAAGGGGAAAGTAAATTCCAAGCTTCTTTTTAGCCGATCAGGTGGCATCAAAGTGAGGAAAAAGGGGTAAAATTGTCAGACCTCGGGAGGCATTCAGAGATGAGCTCATCTTTTCCAGGAAGAGTCTGCTAGGAATGAACAGAGGTGTTACTGGTGGGATGTAGTTCAACTAAGCCGAGCCAGGCCACACAGATTTATGTTTGTTTAAAAGGACAGGATAGGCTTTGCAGCTTCAAAGGCATCCTGTGCAGAAGGGCCAAGTCTCTGTGCCCTGGGAACATCGCTGCTACTCTCGGCAATTAAGACAGAGCTAGTCTGAGAGCAGCCTGGAAAACCAGAAGGTAGCAGTTCTATTTCCGCAAAGCAGAGCCTTTTGTGTGATGTTTTTGTCAACAGCTGGGAGTCAGTCTGGTGACAGGAGGGACTTCCCTGGTGCTCCAGGGGTTAAGGCTCTGTGCTTCCACTGCAAGGGGCATGGGTTCCATGCCTGGCTGGGGAACTAAGATTCCACGTGCTTTAAAGCCGAAAAATAAAAAAACTTGGTGACAACATCGTTAAACCAGTGAGCAAGGGTAGTTTCAGAGTGGCTGGGTGCCAGATTTCTCAAATTCTTGCACTTTATTTGGGCCACATTACACAGCTTGCAGGATCACAGTTCCCCCATGAGGAATCGCACCTGGTCCCCAGCAGTGAAAACTCCCAGTCCTAACCACTGAGCCACTAGGGAATTCCAAAATCCTTGTACTTTAAAAATGACAAATGGAAAAAACACCTAGAATTCTTGCTTTCAAGGAAACTCTTATGTCTATACAGAATTGCAGTGTTTAATGGTCCATCAAGAAACTTCTGAAGAGTAGAGTAATGGTTACCGTGATCACCTTACCTCATGAGACTTCTACCAATGTTGTCACATCTCAAAAACAGAAAAGGGGTATGCTGCCATCAGATGGTAACAGGAGCTCAGGTGTGACCGTGTGGTCCAAAAAGTGACTCTTCTAAAGAAAACCTGTTCACCTGAAATGCATTTGAAATCTTAAAAAAAATCCTGCTTCCCTGGTGGCTCAGAGGTTAAAGCGTCTGCCTGCAATGCAGGAGACCTGGGTTNCCATCAGATGGTAACAGGAGCTCAGGTGTGACCGTGTGGTCCAAAAAGTGACTCTTCTAAAGAAAACCTGTTCACCTGAAATGCATTTGAAATCTTAAAAAAAATCCTGCTTCCCTGGTGGCTCAGAGGTTAAAGCGTCTGCCTGCAATGCAGGAGACCTGGGTTTGATCCCTGGGTCGGGAAGATCCCCTGGAGAAGGAAATGGCAACCCACTCCAGTATTCTTGCCTGGAGAATCCCATGGACAGAGGAGCCGGGTGGGCTACAGTCCACGGGGTCGCAAAGAGTCAGACACGACTGAGCGACTTCACTTTCACTGGCTATACATTCAGTTTATAAAGAAAAAGTATACTCAAAAAGCATGAAATAACTAAAAAGAAAACCAATATAAAGCACATTATTATTTTCTCCCGTATCCTTCACCTTTGTTCACAGCTGTCCAGTGTAGGCTTTTTTTTTAAATTGGAGGATCACTCCTTTATGTTCAGTAAAGTCGATCTTGTTCTCTGACTCAGCTGAAACACTATGTTTTGACTTTTCTCTCATTTCATTCTCAAGGTTCACTCTTAGAGGTCAAGACGCTTTGTGCTGTTTCCCCTGCACCCTGAGACTTATCATATTCACACAGAATTGATTACCTGTTTGTCATTTCACAGCTTCTTCCCAGGGTCATCTCTCCCAGCTTCCTCTCAAAAGCAGGAGAGATGACAGGCACGGTGGCTTAGCTGCTGCTGCGTGTACATTCCCTGTGGGGCACTTTTTCTTAATCTAAGCAGGAAGACTGGCCCCTCTTTTCTAAGGAAAACAAGCAGCTACTCCTTTCTGGAGCTGGCTGTGGGCTGGGCGGGGCTCGGCACTGAACTACTGACTGGGCCTTTTGACAGTTATTGGATGTGGAGGCTGCGCCTGGATGACATGGGATTCTCTCCTTTTTGCTCCTTTGGTATCTTAGCAGCCAAACCACAGCTCTCAGGAAGCTTTCACTCTCAAAAAACACTTTTAAAAATCTGATCATGTATTCTGATTTTTATTCCAAAAATATTATATGGGAGTGCTTTTTAAAAATTCAGTCAGTTCAGTTCAGTCGCTCAGTCGTGTCCGACTCTGCGAATCCATGGACTGCAGCATGCCAGCATGCCCCACAGGGGATGTATATGCTGCAGATAGACAGGCTTCCCTGTCCATCACCAACTCCCAGAGCTTGCCCAAACTCATGTGCATTGAGTTGGTGATACCATCCAACCATCTCATCCTCTGTCGTCCCCTTCTCCTCCTCCTGCCTTCAATCTTTCCCAGCATCAGGGTCTTTTCCAATGAATCAGTTCTGTGCATCAGGTGGCCAAAATATTGGAGCTTCAGCTTCAGCGTCAGTCCTTCCAATGAATATTCAGGACTGATTTCCTTTAGGATTGACTGGTTTGATCTTGCAGTCCAAGGGACTCTCGGAGTCTTCTCCAACACCACAATTCAAAAGCATCAATTCTTCAGTGCTCAACTTTCTTTATAGCCCAACTCTCATATCCATACATGACTAATGGAAAAACCATAGCCTTGACTAGACAGACATTTGTTATCTCTGCTTTTTAATATGCTGTCTAGGTTGGGTCATAGCTTTTCTTCCAAGGAGCAACTGTCTTTTAATTTCATGGCTGCAGTCACCATCTGCAGTGATTTTGGAGCCCCCCAAAATAAAATCTCTCACTGTTTTCATTGTCTCCTCATCTATTTGCCATGAAGTGATGGGATCGGATGCCATGACCTTGGTTTTCTGAATGTTGAGCTTTAAGCCAACTTTTTCGCTCCTCTTTCACTTTTATCAAGAGGGTTTTTAGCTCCTCTTCACTTTCTGCCATAAGGATGGTGTCATCTGCGTATCTGAGGTTATTGATATTTCTCCTGGCAATCTGATTCCAGCTTGTGCTTCATCCAGCCTGGCATTTCTCATGATGTACTCTGCATAGAAAGTAAATAAACAGGGTGACAATATACAGCCTTGATGTACTCCTTTTCTTATTTGGAACTAGTCTGTTGTTCCATGTCCAGTTCTAACTGTTGCTTATTGACTTGCATACAGATTTCTTAGGAGGCAGGTAAGGTGGTCTGGTATTCCCATCTCTTGAAGAATTTTCCACAGTTTGTTGTGATCCACATAGTCAAAGGCGTTGCTGTAGTCAATAAAGCAGAGTAAGTAAGTAAGTAAGTAAGTAAGTAAAGTCACTCAGTCGTGTCCGACTCTTTGTGACCCCGTGGACTGCAGCCCACCAAGCTCCTCAGTCCATGGGATTCTCCAAGCAAGAATACTGGAGTGGGTTGCCATTTCGCTTTTCTGGAACTCTCTTTTTTGATGATCCAATGGATGTTGGCAAATTTGATCTCTGGTTCCTCTGCCTTTTCTAAATACAGCTTGAACATCTGGAAGTTCATGGTTCACATACTGTTGAAGCCTGGTTTGGAGAATTTTGAACATTAATTTGCTAGCGTGTGAGATGAGTGCAATTGTGCAGTAGTTTGAGCATTCTTTGGCANATTATATGGGAGTGCTTTTTAAAAATTCAGTCAGTTCAGTTCAGTCGCTCAGTCGTGTCCGACTCTGCGAATCCATGGACTGCAGCATGCCAGCATGCCCCACAGGGGATGTATATGCTGCAGATAGACAGGCTTCCCTGTCCATCACCAACTCCCAGAGCTTGCCCAAACTCATGTGCATTGAGTTGGTGATACCATCCAACCATCTCATCCTCTGTCGTCCCCTTCTCCTCCTGCCTTCAATCTTTCCCAGCATCAGGGTCTTTTCCAATGAATCAGTTCTGTGCATCAGGTGGCCAAAATATTGGAGCTTCAGCTTCAGCGTCAGTCCTTCCAATGAATATTCAGGACTGATTTCCTTTAGGATTGACTGGTTTGATCTTGCAGTCCAAGGGACTCTCGGAGTCTTCTCCAACACCACAATTCAAAAGCATCAATTCTTCAGTGCTCAACTTTCTTTATAGCCCAACTCTCATATCCATACATGACTAATGGAAAAACCATAGCCTTGACTAGACAGACATTTGTTATCTCTGCTTTTTAATATGCTGTCTAGGTTGGGTCATAGCTTTTCTTCCAAGGAGCAACTGTCTTTTAATTTCATGGCTGCAGTCACCATCTGCAGTGATTTTGGAGCCCCCCAAAATAAAATCTCTCACTGTTTTCATTGTCTCCTCATCTATTTGCCATGAAGTGATGGGATCGGATGCCATGACCTTGGTTTTCTGAATGTTGAGCTTTAAGCCAACTTTTTCGCTCCTCTTTCACTTTTATCAAGAGGGTTTTTAGCTCCTCTTCACTTTCTGCCATAAGGATGGTGTCATCTGCGTATCTGAGGTTATTGATATTTCTCCTGGCAATCTGATTCCAGCTTGTGCTTCATCCAGCCTGGCATTTCTCATGATGTACTCTGCATAGAAAGTAAATAAACAGGGTGACAATATACAGCCTTGATGTACTCCTTTTCTTATTTGGAACTAGTCTGTTGTTCCATGTCCAGTTCTAACTGTTGCTTATTGACTTGCATACAGATTTCTTAGGAGGCAGGTAAGGTGGTCTGGTATTCCCATCTCTTGAAGAATTTTCCACAGTTTGTTGTGATCCACATAGTCAAAGGCGTTGCTATAGTCAATAAAGCAGAGTAAGTAAGTAAGTAAGTAAGTAAAGTCACTCAGTCGTGTCCGACTCTTTGTGACCCCGTGGACTGCAGCCCACCAAGCTCCTCAGTCCATGGGATTCTCCAAGCAAGAATACTGGAGTGGGTTGCCATTTCACTTTTCTGGAACTCTCTTTTTTGATGATCCAATGGATGTTGGCAAATTTGATCTCTGGTTCCTCTGCCTTTTCTAAATATAGCTTGAACATCTGGAAGTTCATGGTTCACATACTGTTGAAGCCTGGTTTGGAGAATTTTGAACATTAATTTGCTAGCGTGTGAGATGAGTGCAATTGTGCAGTAGTTTGAGCATTCTTTGGTGATGCCTTTATGATTGGAATGAAAACTGACCTTTTCCAGTCCTGTGGCCACTGCTGAGTTTTCCAAATTTGCTGGCATACTGAGTGCAGCTCTTTCACAGCATCATCTTTTAGGATTTGAAACAGCTCAGCTGTAATTCCATCACCTCCACTAGCTTTGTTTGTAGTGATGCTTCCTAAGTCCCACTTGACTTTGCATTCCAGGATGTTTGACTCTAGGTGAGTGATTACACCATCGTGGTTATCTGGTCATGAAGATCTTTTTTGTACAGTTCTTCTGTGTATTCTTGCCACCTCTTCCTAATATCTTCTGCTTCTGTTAGGTCCATACCATTTCTGTAAGAGCCCATCTTTGCATGAAATGTTCCCTTGGTATCTCTAATTTTCTTTAAGAGATCTCTAGTCTTTCCCATTCTCTTGTTTTCCGCTATTTCTTTGCACTGATCACTGAGGAAGGCTTTCTTATCTTTCCTTGTTATTCTTTGGAACTCTGCATTCAAGTGGGTATATCGTCCCTTTTCTCCTTTGCCTCTCGCTTCTCTTTTCTCAGCTATTGGTAAGGCTTCCTCCGACAACCATTTTGCCTTTTGCATTTTTTTTCTTGGGGACGGTCTTGCTCCCTGCCTCTTGTACAATGTCATGAACCTCTGTCCATAGTTCTTCAGGCCCTCTATCAGACCTAATCCCTTGAATCTGTCACTTCCACAGTATAATTGTAAGAGATTTGACTTAGGTCATAGTTGGAGAATGGTCTAGTGGCTTTCCCTACTTTTTTCAATTTAAGTCTGATTTTGGCAATAAGGAGTTCATGATCTGAGCCACAGTTAGCTCCCGGTCTTGTTTTTGCTGACTGTATAGAGATTCTCTATCTTTGACTGCAAAGAATATAATCAATCTGATTTTGGTATTGACTATCTGGTGATATCAACGTGTAGAGTCATCTAGAAAGTAATTTTTAAAATTAGTTTTCTCTGAAATTATTTGGAACAAAAACAAGTATTTCTGAACAACTTTCAAACAAGGTTTGCCCTGAGCAGTTTGTTTTGGGACTTGTCCTTTAACAATACCCTTTTAGGAACAAAAAGTGGGGTTTCTGGTGGGGTGATTTCTAGATAGAATGTTGACTAGTTGACTAAAGTTTCAGGGGGTAAGGTGTGGACTAGAAGAAGGCCATTTGCAAACTCCTATGTAAAAAGCAAGGGCAGATATTCCCCCTAAAAACGCACACACAGTGTGTGTGAGGGGTTTCGGGGAGGTGGGCAGTATATGGGAACTCTCTGTACTAAAAATTTTCAGTTTCTCTGTAAACCTAGAACAGTTCTCAAAATAAAGTCACCTGGCCTTCCCTGCTGGTCCAGTGGTCCACCTGGGGACCTGGGCTCGATCCCTGGTCTGGGAAGTCTCCACGTGCCTTGGGACAACTACGCCCAAGTGCCACAACTGCTGAGCCCGCGCACCCCGGAGCCCCCGCTCCACGGCGAGAGGAGCCCCCGTGGCGAGAAGCCCATGTGCCCCCACAGGAGAGCAGCCCCAGCTCTCTGCAACTGGGGACAGCCCACACGTGGCAACAGAGGCCCAGCACCGCCAACAATACACAGACAGACATATGACCTAAGAGTCGGCTGATTACTGACACTGGGACTCTAACAGAATACGCTGCCACGTGGTTCTCATCTCTAGTCATCCAGGTGGTGGTGGCTGAAAGGATTTAAAAGTGATAACACAAGACACACTAGGAAACTTCCACCCAACATAAAAGGAAACAGGTAAAGTCAAAACAGGAACGCTGGCACGAACTGGGGTGACCCTTCTTAACACGACTCCAGCACGTTGACATGACAGGCCGAAGTCGGCAGATGGGGCCTGGTGCCTGCCAAGGACAGGAAATCTAAAGTATCTATTCACACGAGATTACACAGTTAACCAATCAAAGGGAATAGCTTATGGGAGAGAAAGAATTTTAATCAATGGGTTAAAAAAGTTACATAACCATGCTGAGCATAATATATGCAACACTGACTTCCAGGTAATAACATGAGTTTTCTCCTCTGTGTGGGAACACCTCACCCTGAACAAACCTGATATACCGCAGTCCGACTGATCATTCGTCACTAGGAAGCTCTGGCACAAGACTTTTTATTTAATATAGCAAACTCCCAGAGTACGTTTAAAATAGTCTGCTCTTTTAAAGCTTCTTTGCACATAATTTTAGAGAGAATATATAAACTGAGGTATATCTGTGTTGTAGTTTCATGAGCACACACTTCAATTTCTGATAAGGGAAGCTTTTGGATACATCACAATAAAATTTCATTTCATGAAAAAATAATTGAAGTCGGGAGGTATGTGTCCTAAGACCCTGCACGCAGTGTAAGCTCCTGGGGTGAGGGTGGTGCGTGATGGACGCACAGCACGGAATACAACACGTGGATGGAGCTCCTGAGCATACAAATCCCTTTGTTACAAAATGTGCCTAGCCCGAAACACAGCAAGGAAGTGCCTGTGTGGCGTGGTCCGGGCACTCTACGGGTAGGTGTATATGTGCAAGGACGGGTATGCCACGGCGGTCCTGTGGCTTCCCTTTGTGCCAGGATATCTGTTCCTGGACCAGCTTGGCTTCACTGGTGGAGCTGGCTCTTGGCTGGGGTTGGTGCTTCTCTTTGGATCACAAGATACTGTAAATCCTGGCTTCTCTTTCTGTGCAAACAAGAGAGAAGAGTTGAATCACTTTGTGCTGCAATTCCTAAAGCTATAGTGAGGACTGGGGCTGCTGTCACAAGGAGTTAGAGAGAGGTAGTCGCATTTCTCCTCAAATACCAAAGCGGCCGACATTGTTACAGGGCAGGGGTGAATCGAGCATTCGCCCTAGTCCTGAGATGGCCAAAGAAAAGTCCACAAGCCAGATCTCAATTGCTCCGAGAAGCTCAGGGATTGCATTTTATAAGCTGTTTAGAAACATCACACAAAGAAAGAGACCTTGAGTTACAAGGTTGGAGACGGCCCAGAGTTTTTAAACTCTTCTCTGACATACCATGGAAGTCAAATGCCTACATCTCTGTTACAGAAACATTAAACTAGAAATTTAAAGAAAAATGAAGTCGAAGTAAAGGCCTGGATGGCATTCAGCTACTCTGCTGGGTTTAAATGAATCCCCATTTACATGTTACAGCCTAACTAGCATGTTTCAGTGGTGGGAACGGCTTTAGCGCCCTATGGACATCTCACCGTGGAAGCCGCATGAGGAAAGGGGACAGTCCGCACTTATCCCTGTGTCAGGACAGAATCCGCTTTGACTTGACTTGATCTCCACCTCTCTTTTCAGTGAGATCATGGTGGTTGGAGTATCTACCTTGTTACCCCTCCTAGAGGATCATGGCCTTAAGGGAGGGCTCACGTTATACAGCCCTCAGAGGGCCCCCACATGGTCGGATCTTCATAAGATACTGATGGGTAAATGAAAGCATCATTCTCAGAATCCCCAAGCAGCAGACTTGAGAAGATGGCAGGGATCTGATCTTGAGAAAACCATCCAATCTCTACCTAGCACATGTGTGCATATTACAGTCCCTTCAGTCGTGTCTGACTCTTTGCGACACTATGGACTTTAGCCCGCCAGGCCCCTCTGTCCATGGGATTCTCCAGGCAAGAATATTGGAGTGGGTTGCCATGGCCTCCTCCAGGGGATCTTCCTGACCCAGGCATTGAATTTTCATCTCTTATGTCTCTTGCGTTGGCAGACGGATTCTTTACCACCAGCGCCATCTAATTCTCGTAATCCAGTGGTCCTCAATTTTTGCTCCACCTGGACACATGTGAGCAGCACTTTCCCAGAGACATAGCCGGCGTTATTTGAAACCATGTGTTTTCCTGGCTCCTCTGCCTTTTCTAAATCCAACTTGAACATTTGGAAGTTCATGGTTCATGTACTGTTGAAGCCTGGTTTGGAGAATTTTGAGCATTACTTTGCTAGTGTATAAGATGAGTGCAATTGTGCAGTAGTTTGAATATTCTTTGGCATTGCCAGCTGGTTCACCAGCTGTTTCTCTATTTTTTTCTCTTCCTTCTAAGGAAGAATGGGGCTTCCTTGGTGGCTCCGTGCTAAAGAACCCACCTGCCAATATAGGAGACACAGGTTTGGTCCCTGGGTCAGGAAGATCCCCTGGAGAAGGAAATAGCAACCCACTCCAGTACTCTTGCCTGGGCCATCCCATGGACAGAGCAGCCTCGAGGGTTACAGTCCATGGGATCACAAAAGAGTTGGGTGCAACTTAGCGAGTAAACAAGAAGGAAAGAATGCGCAGGCACAAATGACAAGAGAGATGTTATTCTAGGGATAGATATGGATCCACTCAGACTTATTCCTTTAAAAAAGCGGATCATTCACAAACCTCTGTACTGAACGGTCACTGTAACCGGATGTGAGATGCCCCTCACACCTGGCGGTGGCACCCCGATTGTTGTTAGCGTCTCCTGGCTTGAGAATCGCTGCATGCACTGGGTCACAAAACAACAGCTGCCTAACAAATGCTCACTGAAACAAAATGAAGTTCGCCATGCAAGTGTTCAGCCCCGCGTGAGCTCCCCCAGTCCTGAGGTGCCTCGTGGGCTGTGCTCCGGGCTGCTCAGGTGTTTGTAGCCTGAGGAGGCAAACCACCTGAGATGCTTGCCTTAGCAGAACACAGCCTCAGAGACGACACTGTGTGGACTGTGGATCGCCACCCCTCGCATCATATAATACGTTTGAAAAACAAAATCTATTGTGGGCACACACACACACACACACACATATATGTACAGACAAGTACATGTATCAGGTGAAATACCTGTGCTCTGTCTTTATTCTTAGTCAAAATCATGGTGGTCACATCTGTTGGGTCCAGGGAGGTGCTTTTGCCTCTTCCATTTAACTGGGACTAAAATAAAGGAACATATTCTCACCAAATTTTCCACTTGGAAAAGTGTGTGATTGTATAAAACACACAGAGGACTTTTTATTCATGCATGTTGACTCATTATGGTCCTCTCGCTTTGAAAAGAGGCAGACTGCAAATACAATAATTCAAAGAAAACAAGGAGACTAATGCTTACTGAATGCCTACTATGTGCTGGGCACTTCACACACGGTTTCATGTAGAATATTCTCAAGAACCTCATGGTGTAGATACTACAACCTCAGCAGTTTAGATGCAGGAACAGAGCCCCCGGGGGGTTAAGAAACTCACAGAAGATGACACAGTGGGGCTGGGATTTGAACTGAAGGCAGCCTCCACAGCGTGCTCCCGCCGCTATCACACTGGACGCCGAGTGGCCCTCGACACTGAATGAAGACGGCTGTGCTCTGCTCGGGCTCCGCGCTGTAGTGCTGGGGGGCCTCGTTCTATCGTCTTCACCCACGGGGCAGCATTCCGCGCGAGGAAGGCCTCACGCACGCTGTCTCCCTACTGCCATACCCACATCTACTTTATACATAGAAGAGTCGTGGATTTCACAGCCGCGCTCCAAAGCACTGCTGCGTCGCCTGGGTCTGTCCCTTCTGTGCCCTGCCACATCCTACTCTGGACGCTAACCTCCTGCTTACTTGTTAAAACCCCCAGCAGATGCCAGGGTCCCTGAGGCAGGGAGGGCGCTTCGTTCGATGCTGCCCTCCCGGCCTTCAGTAGGTGGCCTGCAGGTAGTGGCTGCACAGTACAGTCTGTTGAGTGGAAGGATGGAGCGTCCAGCAGCCTGCTCTTAAGATTTGGGTATAAAAGTCACAATTCACCAAGGTGTGATATCAGACTTCAGTGGTGTCAAATCCAAAGCAGAGTCAGTGTCCACCAACGCTAATATCCCCCTGCTCCCAGCTGCACTGTCAGGGTGACAGGGGGCGAGGGGGAGAGGCACTAACTGGAAAAATCAGAGCAACTGCGTGACAAAGACTAAAAACAGGACAGAGCAGATGACAGCCCCAAACTTAAGAGTTTTCAGGAAAAAAATAAATATTGGAGGTGATGGATGTGTTAATGAACTAAATGGTGGTAATCGTTTCTCAATGTATATATGTGTGTTGTGTGTGTGTGCGTGAGTGTATACTCACATTGTACACTTTAAAAATATTACCAAAAAAATTTTAATAACTTTTCTACGAGTGAGTTAAAAAAAAAAATCAGGCAAAAACAATACCTTATTCAATCTTGATTTTTCATATCTCATCATTGAAGAACTGGCATTCACTGAAGTTCTGAAAAAGGCAGGATGCTTTTGCAGAGTAGAAGGGAATTCTGCCCTTTCCTAGAAGGATTGCAAAGAGGACAGTTTTCAGTTGCTCTGTTATAATTAATCTACTCACAACAGACCCGATTCACCCAAGAGCAAATCTCCCACCCCTGAGGGCATCTTCACCTTTAGAGGGGGTGTGGCGTGGGTGTAGCCGTGAGGAAGGAGGTGCCCAAGTGACCGTGGCCTGCACCAGGCCTGAGCTCTCACCCCCCACCACTCTGAACTGGCTCTTGCCGCCACTTTTCCATCACTACCTCCTTCCTCTGCAAATCCAGACTTGGTGGACTCCTGGACTTGCTGTGCTAGAGTCTAGTGGAAGGGCCAAGCTGAAATATGCTCAGGGATGTCCAGAGGACCCAGGGAAGTCCTGTCCGACTCTCTGCGACCCCCTGGACTGCAGCACACCAGGCCTCCCTGTCCATCACCAACTCCCGGAGTTCACTCAAACTCATGTCCATTGAGTCGGTGATGCCATCCAACCACCTCATCCTCTGTCATCCCCTTCTCCTCCTGCCCTCAATCTTTCCCAGCATCACGGTCTTTTCCAATGAGTTGGCTCTTTGCATCAGGTGGCCAAAGTATGGGGGTTTCAGCTTCAGCATCAGTTCTTCCAATGAATTTTCAGGATTGATCTCCTTTAGGATGGACTGGTTGGATCTCCTTGCAGTCCAAGGGACTCTCAAGAGTCTTCTCCCACACCACAGTTCAAAAGCTTTTGCTTTTGAGGACCCGGGTAAGAGCTCTGAAGTCCACATAGAAAACGACCCCCTGTCCCATTTCCCATTCCCTTTCTGGGTTAGAGTAAACCTCGACTCTGTCTTGCAGCCAGTGTGGAACACTCTAACCAGACAGCAGACGTAGGCCTTCTTACTGGGGCATCTTCAGTCAACTTTGACGCCGGCATCAAAGTATTTCTGTGATACTGTTTGTTTCGCTGTTTTCTTGATTTAAGTGGCTTTTTTTCCTTCTTATACATCGTCTTCTTCTGATTCAACTATTTCAGAAAGTACAGAGAAATTAGCCACTGGGGGTTCCAGAGAGACACCCACCCATAGGGAGCACTCTTTTCACACAATGCTGGGAGCACCGTTGCTAACCCAGTAGGAGGGCCCTCATAGTGTGTTGCGTTGGTGTTGGTTTGGAGAAACAGTTCAAAAAACAGTTCAGTTACCTCATTAATAGGGACCCCTCCCCACTTAACATGCCTAAATCCCCCTATTATAGATATACTGCCAGAGAGCACCTATACCAATAACCAAATATCTGTGATATAAAATGTGAAAGCAAATTACTTAAGGCAATATTGGCAAGTACAGATGATACTGATTACTAGCTGTGTGATCAACTGATACAGTTTGTTTGTTACCACAAGGTAGCTTTAATAATTAAGCAAATGAAGCTTGGTCCTAATTTTCCGTTTACCCATGGTGTGGTGAAGCTTATTCTGATGCTGCTCTAAATCTAGCTGAAGAAACTGTAAGGTCTAGTCTGATATGGCTGGCTCATCTGATATAGCCTTAAACTCACCCAAGCATGAAGATATTTCTTAATTAACTAGGAATTCAAGTGCATAGTGAAACACAACAAATATTTTGCTGTCTCCAAAGGTCTTATAATATCTATGTAAAAAAAAGTCTGTGAATACACAGGGCAAAAATATCACTTAATAATACAGAAATATAGAAAACTACCTAAGACCACGTCAACAAAAACACTTTTCAACACTTTTTAAAATGTATGGGTCGTTTGTAACAACCTCCATTTCTTAACGTGGTTTTCACTTTAAGTTAAACATTTCCCCCTCACTTTTTGTTAATTTTGGAATATATGTGGCATCCTCACATTTTTCCTCTCTAGGTTTTAAAGAAGAAAGTTGCAAAGGACAAAAAGAAAGACTCCAGGGCAGGGTAACCAGTTAGGATGCTATTACTATATTTTCTGCAGATCTTAGGACAGCTGAAAATTCCTCCAAACTATTCAGCAGTGTCAGGCTTTTTTTTTAGGCTGCGACTTCCTGGGTGTGAGAGTCCCTATAATCTCACCTCATCTGCTATGTTCAGTAGGTGAACAGGGAGGCCATCTGAGAGGGAGCTGTCAGAACCGCTGGTGCTGTTTCCAGAAGAAAGGAAAAGGGAAAGACCTGTCATTAATTTCCAGGATGTGTGACATTGACCAGAATAGTGGCAGGGGGTGAGGACACCTGGTCTGCTATTTGCCCACAATGTGTATTTCAATTGCTAAGAAGTCAAGGCAAGTACATCCATTCATTCATTGCGAACACCTCCAGCATGCCAAGCAGAGCACCAGGAACAGGAAACAGAGATGACCCGTGTGGCAAAATAAATACTGGCCAGATGGACAAAGCTGTCCTTGGCAGTGATTTTGAGAGGCTGTGGGACCAAGAGATCAGCAGGGGGCTGTGGTTTGTCTGAAAGCAGGGGCTTTTTCCAGTGTGCAATGCCTGTCTAGTCAGTACCAGCTCAGAGCAAGGATGTGACTAGTTACTTTTTAAGAATGCATTGAAAATACAAATAGATACATTTAATAACAAAAGATCTATAGGTCACAGATTAGGAGCATTACTTTTTTTTTTTTTTTTTAAGGAGCATTACTTTTAACACCCCAAATCCCCCTTGGAAAGCTTTGGATGAATGTCTAGGCTGATCTGAAGGCCCCCCGCCAACGGTCATCTCCCCCTTTCTTCACAGGCTGGGATGAATGAGGACTCAGATAAGGCGTCCTCTCTCCCTTCCTCATGTCCTCGGTTTCTGGGCCGCGTTCCATTTTCCCCTTTCCTGGGGTGTGGTTGGCGAGAACTGAAAGCTGTGCCTGTGACACGTCCTCCATGTATGAAAACGTCTTGGGCACAGAACGCAGATCTCCTGGGAAGGCCAGCACCTCCAGCTGCTCCTCTGCTCGGCCCTTTCACTTTGTCGTGCTCCTCTCCCTCCCATCGGTGGACAATGAGGAGCCCTGCAGCAAAGCAGCGGGAAGGAAGCTCTCGCTTCTCTCCTAATTCCCAGCTCCCTGTTCTCACAAGGCTTTTCCAGTCTGAGCAGCAGCCTTTGAGGCTGCCAGATAATAGCCTCTGAAGTCCCTTTTGGAGACAACACAAAACATTAACAAAGGGAACAGAAGCGTGAGATGTGGTACGCCCCAGAAGATGTCTAAACCCATGTATGCACACGCTGAGACACAGCTCACACTGGGCCTACACACACGTAGCCCGCTGTTCTGTGTGATGCCGTGAATGGACAGAGCCCCATGGAGGCTGGTGCTGGGGCTGACAGACTGGATTCAATAACTCTTCACTAAATCCATCAGGGTATCCCTGCTGAGCCTGTCGGGAGGCAGTCAGGATGCTTTTGAGTCAGTCCCCACTGGGCTTGATGTGCAGGAGCTGATATGCAGGAAGCGTTTTGGTTTTGAGACTGCAAGTGAAGAGGCAGCGCAGTGGTCCTTGTGAGCTCGGCAGAGGCTTCTGGGAGAGCGGAAGAGGTGACGTGGTGAGTGCGACGCCCTCCCTGGACTGATGGTCTGGTTGTTAAGGTTCCTAGAGAGACTTTTGGGAGACTGACTCTGCAGAACTACTTTGGGGCCACAAATCAGGGCTCCCTAACCCTTTCCAGAGCCGAGAGGAGGGACTAACAAGGACCAGGCACTTAATACCTAGTTGTTCAAAGAACAACATGTATCCAAGTGTGCCATGACTTTATTCAGTACTTTGCATCTGAGGTTCAAAACCAACACAACAGAGCAAGCAAGACAATACTTTTAAAAATCAGAACTTCTCTGCTTTTACTTTGAAATGAAATTTGTTACCTGGATTCAACGTCAGACAAAGAGATGTCACTCCAGCTTCTTTCCAAATCCACATCTTGTCCAAGTTCCTTGAATTTCTTATGGATTTCCTGTTGTAAGAGCTCTTTAAGCTCTGCCAGACACTGCATGAACTATGGAATTGAAAAAAAAAAGCTATTCTTGATTATTCCTTTATTTATTCATATACTAAATATGCTGAAAGGCACTTTGTTTATTGCTGGGAACATAAGGATGAGTAAACTGTAACCTCTGCTATTAAAGGCATGTTAACAATACGTTACATGAGCTGTGGGAACAGGCAAAAGCGTTTTTAGGGAAGGAGGTCGATGAACACTGCTTTAGCCATTCCCTTGGTTGCAGCTGATAATAAACTTCTTGAACAATGCAAAGGGCGAATCTGCTTCTTATTTTTGAGTAGCAAAGAAGGAAAAGTTAGAAGGGGGTAGTTCAGATTTTGGTCTCTGGCAAATCTGACTTAAGAGGCCCTATGCGGAGGTCAAATTCTCCTTTCAGTATTTTTTTTATGGCACAGTTGCATCCAGAGTGGCACACGTCACGTGTTCCCAGGGTGGACATTTCAGAGGAGGCATGAGAGGTGAGCTAGGGACCATGAGTCCAGGCTCCCGTTTAAGAAGGTGAACAATAAAGGGAAATAGAAATAAGCTCCTGGAAAAACAAGGCCAGAGGAAGCCTCCATTTGTGGTATAGGACGGGGGCAGCTTGAGAACATCTGCAGTTGAGAGGAAGAAGAAAAGGAAAAACAGGAACAGGCCCAGCAAAGAGACGAGGTGATTAGTAAGGCAGGACCGCAGGGAGACCACGGGGCCGGCAAGTGCACCGAGGGCAGGAAGGGCTCCAGAGAAGAGAAAGGATGCCTGGGTTTCTGAGGCAGGAGGGAGGGGAGCGAGCACTGGACCTGCCACAGGGGGTCCCAGGAGCGAGGGGGAGGCGGCTGCACGGGAGGGGCGCTGCGCCCCCCTCCCGCAGAAGCATGAGGGCTTACCGTCAGCCGGGAGTGTGCAGGCTGAGGTTTCCTTACTGTCTTTGATTATAAGAAACTTCAGAAAAAGATGAGGAGGAAAATTAAGATCACCTGTCACCCCACTGGGCTGACTTTGGACCCGTGTGACAATGATCCCAGTGACATCACCACCTGTGTTGAAAGCCCATTTTTACCTTGGTTCGGTCAGGATCACAGAAATCGAGAAGGGTGTCACAGACGTGATAACCCAGGGACTTCAGATCCTCAGTGGTAAAATGAGTGTCTCTTTTATTGCCTGGGGACAAAAAAAAAAAAATCCATAGGGCTTCTTACTAAGTCTTCATGAGCAAATGCAAATCTAATTTATGAATAATATCTCATTAAAAACACCACCTCTGATTCTAGAATATTATGCTTCTGGTCAGGGTCTCTCTCCTAGTCCAAACAGTGATCAAGTTTACAATCATGATGCCTGAATTACTGAGGTTTTACTTTGTGATAAACACTAGGCCAAATGCCTTATGCACACTGTCTCATTAGGTAGTACCTGTAATTCAAGTACTAATATTATTGCCAGTTAAAAGAAATTCAAAGGGCTTCCCATGTGGCTCAGTGGTAAAGAATCTGCTTGTCAATGCAGAGCCGCAGGAGACACTGGCCTTGATCCCTGCGTTGGGGAGACCCCCTGGAGGAGGAAATGGCAACACACTCGAGTACTCTTGTCTAGGGAATCCCATGGACAAAGGAGCCTGGCAGGCTACAGACCATGCCGTCGCAAAGAGTCAGGCACGACTTGAGTGATTGAGCATGCACGCAAAGGAAACCCAAACTCAGAGCTGCTGTATTTCCAGGCCCTGAGCAACCACTGTGCTGTTCTGCCCCATCAGTATGATATTTCACACTCATATTTTGGGTTCTCAAATTTAGCATTAAAGCACAGACAAGAAAATCTTCTAGGTCAATTATCTCCCCAACATTCAAAGGGATTTCACCTTGCCAGCGCTTGGCTTGGCTTCCTCTTGCCATAACGGCCCGTGATCTTTTACAAAAGACAGCTTACCCAGGGTGGACCCGCCAAATGTAGACTCCATTGTGTAGCTGTTGAGGATCCCCATCCGCCACATCACCACGCGTCCTGTTCCTTCTTTGCACTTTTGGACTTTAAAGTTACAACTGTGAAAAGAGAACTAAAGAGAAATCCAAACCCTCTGTTAATCATAAACTGGCAAATGTAAGATGTCTAAAATTCACTAACATGGTTTAAAAGAAAAGGAAGTATCTACTAGTTTCTAACATATGCTCCATAAAATAATACCAAGGGGTGTCATAGATATTACAGAGGAAAAAATGAGTTCTGCAGTCTTGTTGCTCAGGGAGATGGAGGTTTAACCCAATTAAACAGGCCTTCTCTGCAGGACCTTTCACTTAATGTGTTATTGTGGACTGTGACTCTCACAAGGGGAGAGAGTAGATTCTGACTTTCACTGCCTGTGAACTCTTCCTTTCCTTTCCCACCTTCCCCAGGTACATTCTGTAGGACTAGGGTTCCTTCAAAACCTGTTTGGGAATGCTGGTTTACTTTAGTATTCAAGGTACCAGCCAGCCTGAGATTTATTTTCTACCCCTCCCCACCTTGAACCCTTGGATCTAGAACCCTTGTCTCCTATCTGTGATTTGTGTATCCCTCACCCCTATAACCTCTGCCCAGACTCTCCCACCTCCTAACACTAATGTGGTCCTGGCTTGGAGTTCAATAGCCTCCATCATATTTCACGATCACCCCCAACTCTTTCCTCATTTGGAATTTGTAAACATATATTGGGTTGGCCAAGGAGTTAGTTCAAGTTTTAGATACTGGGTTCTGGATGTGATTTCATTTGAAGAAAGAAAGAGATTCCTGGAAAAAATAGAAGATTAAAAAAAAGAAAAGAAAGAATGCAGGCAGGGAGGGAATCAGGGCAGAAGGAAGAAAAGCTTCCTTTTCCTTTTCTAACAAATAAGTCGCAGATATAATATATTTGTCCTATTTATATTTGTTTCAGCCACACTGCACAGCTTGTGGGATCTCAGTTCCCTGACCAGGGACTGANGCTGCTGTATTTCCAGGCCCTGAGCAACCACTGTGCTGTTCTGCCCCATCAGTATGATATTTCACACTCATATTTTGGGTTCTCAAATTTAGCATTAAAGCACAGACAAGAAAATCTTCTAGGTCAATTATCTCCCCAACATTCAAAGGGATTTCACCTTGCCAGCGCTTGGCTTGGCTTCCTCTTGCCATAACGGCCCGTGATCTTTTACAAAAGACAGCTTACCCAGGGTGGACCCGCCAAATGTAGACTCCATTGTGTAGCTGTTGAGGATCCCCATCCGCCACATCACCACGCGTCCTGTTCCTTCTTTGCACTTTTGGACTTTAAAGTTACAACTGTGAAAAGAGAACTAAAGAGAAATCCAAACCCTCTGTTAATCATAAACTGGCAAATGTAAGATGTCTAAAATTCACTAACATGGTTTAAAAGAAAAGGAAGTATCTACTAGTTTCTAACATATGCTCCATAAAATAATACCAAGGGGTGTCATAGATATTACAGAGGAAAAAATGAGTTCTGCAGTCTTGTTGCTCAGGGAGATGGAGGTTTAACCCAATTAAACAGGCCTTCTCTGCAGGACCTTTCACTTAATGTGTTATTGTGGACTGTGACTCTCACAAGGGGAGAGAGTAGATTCTGACTTTCACTGCCTGTGAACTCTTCCTTTCCTTTCCCACCTTCCCCAGGTACATTCTGTAGGACTAGGGTTCCTTCAAAACCTGTTTGGGAATGCTGGTTTACTTTAGTATTCAAGGTACCAGCCAGCCTGAGATTTATTTTCTACCCCTCCCCACCTTGAACCCTTGGATCTAGAACCCTTGTCTCCTATCTGTGATTTGTGTATCCCTCACCCCTATAACCTCTGCCCAGACTCTCCCACCTCCTAACACTAATGTGGTCCTGGCTTGGAGTTCAATAGCCTCCATCATATTTCACGATCACCCCCAACTCTTTCCTCATTTGGAATTTGTAAACATATATTGGGTTGGCCAAGGAGTTAGTTCAAGTTTTAGATACTGGGTTCTGGATGTGATTTCATTTGAAGAAAGAAAGAGATTCCTGGAAAAAATAGAAGATTAAAAAAAAGAAAAGAAAGAATGCAGGCAGGGAGGGAATCAGGGCAGAAGGAAGAAAAGCTTCCTTTTCCTTTTCTAACAAATAAGTCGCAGATATAATATATTTGTCCTATTTATATTTGTTTCAGCCACACTGCACAGCTTGTGGGATCTCAGTTCCCTGACCAGGGACTGAACCCAGGCTACAGCAGTGAAAGAGCCAAGTCCTAACCACTGGACCCCCAGGGGATTCCTTAGTCCTATACTTCTGTTTGATTTTCTTCAGGACTAATGGTTTTTAAAGGGCCATTTTTGTTCCTA
Organism: Oreotragus oreotragus; assembly: GCA_006410675.1. Lineage (NCBI taxonomy): Eukaryota > Metazoa > Chordata > Mammalia > Artiodactyla > Bovidae > Oreotragus > Oreotragus oreotragus. Next base: position 33,624 of record SJYX01014214.1, on the reverse strand, counting down.
TTCTATTTATTTTGGCTGCACCAGGAAGCATGCAGGATCCTAGTTCCTCGATCAGGGATCAGATCCCGGCCCCCTGCAGTGGAAGTGTGGACTTTCAACCACAGGACCACCAGGGAAGTCCCTGTCTTATATCTTTATGTGAGAAAAATCTGCACTATCATTTAGATGCTTTTCTAAACCCAATCTAACTTCTTCTTTCCAATGCCAGTTGCACTTTGTGACTCTACTTAAGAGGTTGAAAACCAACTTTTAAATCAATGCAGAAACATCTGTCACAGAGCTATTACTCAACCAACCGCTAAAGACTCTTAAGTTGTTTTTATGAGTCCTGTACTGTCTTACAGTTATTTGTGATCTTGTATTACATAAATGTTTCTGTAGAGGCTCATATAACATAAGCGTTTTGTTTGTCTTTCAATCCCTTCTTCCATTGCCAGCCACAGGATGGAAGATGGTAGAGAATTCTACCTACTAAGAGTTTGAACTTCCACCCAGGGCAAAGCAGCCAACAGCAATTAAAAAAAACACAGCTTTATGGAGATATTATTCGCATACCGTATAATTCACACATTTGAAGTACACGACTCAGTGGCTTAAATATATTCACAGAGTTGTGTAACCATTACCACAACCTAAGTTTAGAATATTTTCATTACCCCAAAAAGAAACCCAGGACGCATCATTAGCTGTCACGCCGCATGCCACCCTCGGCAATCACTCAACCACCTTCTGTCTCTACAGATTTGCCTTTTCTGAATGTTTCCTAGGACAGAATCATATAACACGTGGCCTTTTGTGTCTGGCTTCTTTCACTTAGCATAATGTGTTCAAGGTTCATCTGAGTCCGAGTGTATCACAGCTCAGTTCTTTTTACTGCCAAATAACATTCCATTGTGTGGATATACTACAGTCTTATTTATCTTTTCATTGGTTAATGAACACAGTGTTATTCTCAAAGCCACACTTTTCTAAAGTCTTGAAGTCCAGCTTTCTGGAATTTACCCAACATAATGAAGAGCAACAAAGTGGCAAATCAGACACTGCACGTAGGAATGGATGAGTTAGCCTTCTCCCTTAGTCAGTGGACAGGAAATTACCTTCCATGCTTACCTTATCTGGTGCGTTTTTGCTTAACATTAAAGGAAAGACTCGCTCATGAAGCCAGAACTGGCGATTGGTGTTATTGCAACCATACAGGAAGATGTTGTTCTTCCGGCTGTGGCCGTGGAAATCACAATACAAGAGAACCTCCCTTTCTTCAAGAAGTCTATGGGGGTGGGGGAGGAATGCAAACATAGGACTCAGTGGGTTTAAGAATAGTCAAGGATCCCTGGGAGTCTCCTCCTTAAGCATGTCTGTTGATACTTTCCCTCCTAAGAAAATTTCAGCTCCTAATGACCTTCAAAGGACCCCCAACCTCATCCCTGATGGAAACGTGTCTCCAGCACTCTTTGCCCTGCCAGCCACGGAAAGCAGAGACAGGTAGGCCTTGTGGAAGGAGAGGAGAAAATCCACTGAAAGAAAGCCCACCCTGCTGCAGACCTGTGGAAAGAGGGGGACAGGCAGAGAGGGGAAAGAACCAAAGACAGCCTTGGTTTCTGACATTCCAGACTTAGTTCCTCTAAGACTCAGCTCTCGTCTCTGGATGACCAGGACACCTATTCAATCTTCCAAACACAGTCACCTTCTCTGTGATGATGGTAACAATGCCACACCTTTACAACATGCAGGGGACCATGCTAAGTAGATAACATGGATTATCTCATTTAAGCCTCACAGTAACCACCCAAGGCAGGTATTATTATCCCCACTCTACAGATGAGAAAACTGAGGCTTCCGTGGTCACAGAAGCAGTCAGTAGTAAAACCAGGTCTCAGACCCAGGCCTGCCCAACTCCAATATACACTGTGAGCCATTCTGCCTATCAGCCCAAAGCTGCTCTCAGCCATTCACACAGATATGGTGAGAAGGTGCATGAGTCCACACATTCATGTGCTGCAATTTCAGGTCCAGTGAAATGGAAGCTCCTTTAAGGTGGGCGCTGTTATATCATTAGTCTTCAATTACTTCTACATTGGCTTAGAAAATGCAGATTGATCTATTATTCTTTCTTTATAAGAGGATAACAAGGAATTCAGACTCTGCAACCACAGAACTAGCTGTATGGCCTTGGGCAAGTCTCCTAACTTCTCTGGGCCTTAATTTCCTCATCCTGTGCAGAATGGGAACATCGACTCTGCCCACCTCACAGGGCGAATGTGAGACTCAACGGGGCCTGTGGGAAGCACGGTGAACACTGCCTGATGTACACAAGAGCTGACGAACGGTTAGGTGCTATTATCATGATTGCACAAGTCTTATCACGAAGACCTATGAACTCCCTGACTTTTGACCTTTTACGTTCAATCATTTCACTTGTAAGTAAAACACCTCTAGTGAAATACTGCATGTTTAGTTTCACTCCAGAGATAAGACATGATTTAAAAATGTGAAAACTAACAAACCCACATGGCTGCAAAGAGAACATTACAGACTGTCCCCCAAACCATTCCTGACTCCTATGCCACTGGGAAAGAGCTCACACATCAGACAGAGCTGACAGTGTTAAGACCAATGGACAGAAGGCTCACCTCTTGATCATATTCCTGGTGTGCCAGATGCAGGGGAAAGACTCCTTCAGAATGGTCTTATAACGCCGGTTCAAGTCCCTTCCAGCCAGCGAACATCGATAATTCCCCACGATCACTCCGTCTGGATTTAACATGGGGACCACTTTGAAGATAAAGATATCTCTGAGGAGCTGAGCATCTGGGGAGTTGCTTAGGATGAAGTCCAAAAAGCCTTTCATAATCCAGGAGCCATTACTTTCTCCAGGGTGCACGCGGGCAGTCAAGACCACAGCTTTCTTCGCAGCTGTCTCTTGAGGGGTCCGTGCTGGGTTGGTGATGGTGAGCAGGTAGACGGTGTTTCCGGCTAGGCTCCTACATAAAGTCCGGAGTTTGCAGAACTGAGATTTGATGGGGCTGTTTGCCACCGACAGGAGGAAGCGTTGCAAGTCAGTATATGTGTATGGGTAGAAGTGTGCAAAGAAGCAAGTATCCCGGTCATGTGGGAACTGAATGGTCCACGTCAGACAGTGAAAGGGCTGCCGTCCATCATCCGCGTTGTTCCTGTAGTACTTGACTTCATTTCCTTCTCTCCTCCAGCCAATGCTGTGGGTGCTGGCATCCAACTGGGAGTACATGAGTGGCTTCATCCCTATAGCATAGAGGCTCTTGGGTTTTAGCAAGTTGACTATGGTGAAGCGATAGGTGACATCTTTTCTGGTGTTCTGAACTCGAAAATAAAACCACTGAGTGTGCTTATTTGTGTAGAGGTCAGTTCGCAAGGTGAGTTCATACTCAAAGGTGTTTCTGTAATAGCGAACATAGAAGCTTATCTCTGTAACTCCACTCGCCCCTCAAAAATCAAACACTGTTTTCTCCTGATGGAAACAGATCTTACTACAACAGAAGAGCCTGCTATATCAAACATTTATTTTCTCTTTCCCCTAGTTTTCCAATCCATGTATCAGGCCAGCAGGAACTTGGGGAAAGGAAACTTATTCAGAGTGGGACAGGAAGACCCTCAAAACTGACACTGCCGCACAGCATGGCGGGGAGCGCCGTGAGCTCCTTGGTATCTTTCAAGAGTATACAGCACCAGTTTCTAACTACTTCAGCACCTCTCTCTGAAATGCACTAAACAGTAGTGAAGCCAGGGCCAATGCTGGATGTGAGCTACATTGTGGATATCATCTCTGTGCTATCTTTATATCTGATCCTCACTTATCTGAAGATGAGGGGACATTTCTAGACAGTGTTCACCTTCTTGAACTTGCAGAAGACAGAATGCAAATGCCAGAGATCATGGAAAGATGCTCATCCACAAGCATAACTCATGAAGTATGGACTAAAACAGGGTGTCCCTTCTGCCTCCATCCCACTGGCATTCCAGAGCTGGGAATCAGGCACTTTCACACACTGCTGATGGGGACTGAGATCATGCTGGGAGGACAACTGAACAAATGCTAGCATTACTGAAGTGATCAAACCCTGACCCAACAATTTTATGTCTATAACACCACCAATACTTAAAAATAAGAAGGTGTAAGGGTATTCATTCATTAAGCCAAACATTGTAAACATCTTCATTTCCCATTAGTTGGGGAAAAAGGTGAATAAGATATAGAGTATCCATACGATAGGACAACAAGAGCTATTAAAAATAAGGAGATGCATCAGTGGTACGGGCATAAGAAAACATCTAAAATTTATTAAGTGGAAAAAAGCAACATGAAAAACAGTATGTATTAAAAAAAACAAACAGTATGTGTACTATTTTTAAAAAACATGTAATCTGTATATATTACATCTATCCAGAGAGAAAAAAGTTAATGCATATACACAAAAATTAATATATATAAACAGTTGCTGCATCTGGGCAGTAAGATTATAGGACTTCAACTTTTTATGTTAGGTATTAAGGAGCTTCCTTGGTGGTTCAGCAGTGTCATGAGAGATGTGGGTTTGTTCCCTGGGTTGGGAAGATCCCTGAAGAAGGAAATGGCAACCCACTTCAGTCTTCTTGACTGGAGAATGCCATGCACAGAGGAGCCTGGCGGGCTAGCAACTAAACAACAACAACATTTTTACTAAGATTGTAAAAAGTTAATGAACAGGAACCCTAATTAAATGGAGCTGGGAGACCAGAAGGGGGAGCTCTCAAGCCCTGCAATGATAGTGGAGCCCGACAGGAAGAACTCTTCTCTTCCTGGTAAGGATGCAGCCAGTGAAAAGCTACGAACCTTTTGTTTCCTAAAGCCTCCCAACCTCCTCTCCTCAGTTAAAGTGCTCTCCCTCCCTTGCATTACGGGACTTTCATGGCTCCCTGTGGCTGCAGGCCCTGAACTGCAATCCTCTGTCTTGAAAAAGGGCATGTTTGCTGGAGAAATATCTAACAGTGTATTTCAGGCTCATAAAGCAAATCTCAAAGGGACACTAATTTCTTTTAGAAGTAGAAAAAACAGTTTGGATAATTTTTTTTTTTCTGGAGGAAAATATGAGTCACAATTATTTCATCCTTCTTCATTGTCCTCATAATCATCTCTCATCACTTTTCTCTTTTACAAAAACACTCCTGACTCCTTAACATGATTCCTGAAGACACTTCGCAGCCATTTCAGTCATCATCCGTTTGGGAAATTCCTCTCTGTTACTCACACTCTGACAGCTTTCTGCAGGTTCCCACTCTCAAACCTTGATTCAAACAGCAGAGTATTATCTTCTGGTCCTTGTAAGGAGACAGAAAGTTCCTTGGCAATTCCCCGTTTGCCTCCCACTCTGGAAGTGGTAAAATAGGAATCTTCAGTGGGCACTGTGGATGAGATAGATATATTTAGTCCAAGTTCCACTCAGAATCCATTTATCCAGTATATGTTTATTAAGCCCCCTGTGTTCAGCACTATTCTAGTTTAACAACAAGGGGTATTTAAATAAGAAATTTCTATATTCTCAGTAGTCAATGGCTTGGCAAGTGAAGCAAGTGATTATTCAATATTCACTGACTTCATACAATCTTACATCACTTATATGGATAATTTCACTTTACAATTATATACTTGCATTATGTTGTCAGATGTTAGCAATATCTACCAATCAACAAATGATTGCATCAACAAAGATCCTGACCACGGGGCAGGACAGCTACATGCATTAAATAGAGCCATGCGTAGGGCCTGCCTCTCCAAGTAGGTCCTTCATTAGTAGATAGATCCACATTTTGCCTTTTGCTTCTTATGCAACCTTGTCACTGTGGAGACTTAGAGAGTAAGTAATTTGGATAATAAATGAAAGCAAAGGAGAAAGTGAGTATGAAATGCACGGAGGAAGTAAAAGCAGAGAAGAGTGCGTATAATCCATTTAAGAGCTGGAATCCCATGCTGTTCAGTCTTTTCAAGGAACCATAATCAATGTACAGACCAGCAACCAGATGTCGCTAATAAAGGAATTTCAACATTTTCTTGAGTCTCTTAGGTAACATTAAAAATGATCCAATTCATAGCCCATAGTAACATATCTCAGAAACAAAACCTCTTTCTTATCTACCCACAGCATTCTTATAGCATGTGGTTGCTCCAGGACTCCTAACTTAACAAACTCCCAGATTCTCCCCGGAGCCCCATCTTCTCAGTGTTCGTTTTCTTCATTCCTCCAGGAGGGTGGGCTTAACTCCACTTGATGAATCCAAAGGCAAGATCAAGACAGCTGCCACAAATGCATATTAGGAGGACAATTCACAAAAGCTGTCGTGTTGGGAGAATGCTCTCAGCCCCAGGGGTTCGCCCTCCGTAGAAACACATTTGGATAGAACCGAGGTAGCAGTGGGGATTCATGGTCATCTGGTTTACTGAAAATGACCACAAGATCACCGACAGGCAAAACAGGCTTATGATTCCAAGAATTTCTTGAGGTCCTAGGAGTGATACATCCCCTATTATTTATCACTCAAGTCAATTGACTTACAATCTCAGATTAAAAAAATTTTTTTTTACGTGGACCATTTTTAAAGTCCTTATTGAATTTGTTACAATATTTTTTTGTTTTCTGTTTTGGTGTTTTGGCTATGAAGCATGTGAGAGCTTAGCTCCCCAATCATAGATTGAAACTGCACACCCTATGTTGGAAGGAAAGTCTCAACGCTGGACTGCCTGGGAAGCCCCCTGATCTTAGATTTTAAAGTCTCCCAAACTCCTCCTCAGACATTCTGTAAGGTGGAGCTAGGAAGTCGCTTCATCTTTTCTACCTCACTGAATACAGTAAGTTTTGCCAAAACAGTGAGATGAGAGTCCAAAACCAAGGCAACTGGGAGTAGCGTGTATAACCACATCTCAGATGGACCCTCTCTGCTAAAACTCGCTCATTTTATTTTTCTCATGGTAGGAATGTAAATCCATTGCAGCTTCCTCTTTCCTATCTCTTGCTGTTTCTTAACCTTCCCCCTGCGATTTTATTAATATACATTCCATTTCTACCAATTACACTTGGTACATATTCCTCCTCTAATAAAACTGACTTCTCTTCTGACCATTTCTATCTATTGATGCACAGCTCTTTAACATGACAGCTCCCTTCTGCCTTCAAGGTTACTGTTACCATCTGCTTCACATCCTCCCCAGCCCTTGTTACTGTCTCTACTGTTGTTATGGCTGCTTTAGTGAGTTTGAAGTTGATTCTTCCTTTCCATAAATATCCTTTTATCAACAAATATCCAATATCAATAAAGGATATTGAACAGAGGAAATTCTCAGTTTCCAGTTTTCAGAATGCTATCATGAAAGGCTGGATTTTGTCTAACGCTTTTGTTGCACTGACTGAGATGACTGTGTAGTTTTTTTTCTCTTTGTTCTATTAATGTGGTTTGTCACATCAGGTTCCTTATGCTGAACCACCCTTGGCTTCCTGTAACAAGTCTCCCCTGGTGACGGTGTACAATCCTTTCAATATGCTGCTGAATTTGGTTTGCTGGTATTTGGTTGAGGATTTTTGCGTTTATATTCATGAGGAATACTAAGCTATAGTTTTCTTGTGATGCCTTTGTCTGGCTTTGAATACTGGCTTCAAAAGAAGAGGTAGGAAGTGTTTCCTCTTCTGGTTTCAAAGTTTTTGAAGAATTAGGGCTATTTCATCTTTAGATGTTCGGTACAATTCAAATAAATCCCGTTAAGCCATCTGCGCCAGGGATTTCTTCCCAGGAAGATTTTCAATTACTAATTCAATTGTTTTGTTATAATCTATTCAGACTTTTTATTTCTTCCTGAGTCAGTTTTGATAATACGTGCTTTTTCCAGCAACTGTTCCTGTTTGTCTGTGTTCTTAATTTGCTAGCATAAAGCTGTTAATAGCATTACCTTGTAATTGATTTCTGTCGAGTTGATGGCTGTGTCCCCTTTCACTCCTATTTTTGATCATTTGTGTTCTCCTCTCCTGTTTCTTTGGCTGGTTTGGCTAAAGTTTTGTCAGTTTTGTTGATGTTTCCAAAGAACCAACTCTTGGCTTGCTTTCCTATATTACTTTTTCATTTCATTGACTTCCACTTCTTTATTATTTCCTTCCTTTTGCCCACTTAAGAAAAATCATTCATTTACTTCCGGCTGTGCTGGGCCTTTGCTGCCACACACAGTGAGCTCATTCCGTGCGGCCTCCTCCAGCCGCGGCCACCAGGGGCTGCTCTCCATCGCGGCGCACGCTTCTCGCTGCAGGGGCCGCTCTCGTTGAGATGCCTGGGCTCGAGACCACAGGCTCAGCAGTCACGGCTCACAAGCTTAGTTACCCCGTGGCATGTGGGATCTTCCTGGACCGTCAAACCCATGTCCCCTGCTTTAGCAGGCAGACTCTTAACCATGGATCACTCGGGAAGTCCCCTTCTGCTCACTTTGGATGTAGTTTGCTCTTATTTTCCTAATTTATTATGGTGGAGGCTTAGGTAATTGATTTGAAATCTTTCTTCCTTTTAAATACAGGCATTTAAAGTCATCAACTGACCTTGCAGTGCTTTAGCTACATCTCATAAATTCTGATATGTGGTTTTATTTTCAATCAGTTCAAAATATTTTTGAACGCTTATGTTTTCTTTAGCCTGTGGGTTACTTAAAAGAAATGTGCTATTCAATTTGCAAATATTTGTATATTTCCCAGATTTCATTTTGCTAGTGATTTCTAATTTAATTTTGCTGTGGTCAGAGAATATATTTTGTATGACTTCAATCCTTTTCAACATATTAAGACTTGCTTTATAACCTTATACATGGTATATCCTGGGGAATTTACCATGTACCCTTGAAAAGAATATGTATTTTGTTCTTGGGTACACTGTCCAGCACACTTTTATAAAAGACATGAATTATACCAATAGGATGCCTGCAAATTAATGCAGGCAACTACAGCATAAATGCCATGCATACACACATACTACAAAGCACTCACTGCAGCAAAGCAGGCGGAGAAAAGACGAGCAACTCCCCAAAGAGCCAACGTCTGGCTTTCAGGAAGAACAAGAAGGAAGAAGATATGAAAGGGACTCAGAACTATTAAGGAAAGGCACTATCATTTTTTTTTAAGTGATTAAATATTTAAAATTGATCAGTTATGAATTTCAGGGCTACCACTCAGTTTATCACTAAACTATGGATTTTTGAAAATAATTTTTATTATAGAAAATATGTTTATTGTAATTTGGTCATGACTAATTACTCACTGTTTGGTGTGATAACAATACCTGAATCTAACTGATAGACAATTGTGCCTTTTTCTTCTCCTACAATTTCTGGTGTCTTTTCATTCCCTGTGGGTTGATAGAAATACTCTGGTTGAGGTGGAACCCACTCTGAAAGAAGACATTGAAAACGTACAAAATAAGAAATAATATAAAAGGTACTTTATTAGAACCAATATAAAATAACAATAATGATTATTCAAATGGCTAGTCTGGTTGAATCAAATCAAATTCCAGTCCTAAGCTTCCAGTGTGTTTGTAAATTAATCGTATCTTGCTTCTTTCTATAAAGACGATGGAGAAATTTTTAACAAAAAGCATAGACGAGAGAAGTACAAGACTTAAAAATAAGCCAGAAAGTTGGTGCAACAACTCCGCAAAATGTGTCCCTGGGCTTCCAAGTCAGGACAATACGACCAGCTACATTTTTATTATTACTATAAAGGAGCAAGTACACCAATTTCTTCAGAAGAAACAAGGCTTTTTCATTAACACCCAGTTCTGAAAGATTTCTCATATGGGACTTGGGCAACTTCCTACCATTTTCAGCACAGGAGCCACTGATGAAAGCCAAGGGCATAGAAAAACACAACTGAAATTCAACAATACATAAAAGAATTATACACCATGATCAAGTGGGACTTATTCCAGGGTTTCAAGGATGGCTCAACATTCACAAATCAGCCAATGTGATACATGACGGTAACAAAATGAAGGGTAAAAATCATATGATTATTTCAACACACGAAGAAAAAGCATCTGAACAAAATCCAATATCCTTTATGACAAAAATTTTCAGCAAAGGGGGTATAGACGGACCACCTCAAAATAATAAAAGCCATGAATGTCAAGCCCACAGCTAACATCATACTCAACAGTGAAAAGCTGAAAGCTTTCCCTTTAAGGTCAGGAGCCCAACGAGTATGCCTACTCTGACCACTTTATTCAACATAGTACTGGAAATCCTAGCCAGAGCAATCAGGCAGAAGAAGAAATAAAAGCTCTTTAAATTGCAAAGGAAGAAGTAAAACTACCACTGACACATATTATATATAGAAAACCCTAAACACTCTATCAGAAAACTGTTAGAACTAATAACAAACTCAGAAAACTTGTTAAAACTTATGACAAATTTTGTATTTTGCAAAATACAAAATCAATACACAAAATTCTGTTGCATTTCTATAAACGAATAATGAAAGAAAAATTAAGACAACATTCTCATTTACAACTGCATCAAAAAGAGTAAAATACCTATGAAAAAATTTAAACATTAGTGTAACTTTTGACTTTGGGGAGTGTGTGTCAGTTTCCCAGAGCTTAAACATTCTCAAGTGAGCTAACAGAGAGTGAATCTGTTCTGCCTTGGACTTTAGTATGCATAGAACCTAAAACCACCGTACAGACTATCAGAACAGCAAGGCCATGACACGTGAGTCACATTACCAATATGATGAATGCGCTCCTTGATGACCTCACATTCTGCTGGCCATCTTGGAGCCTGTAGCAGTGTGCTGCCAGAGAAAAAAGCAAAGAGGTCTCGGGGTTCTCTGAGGCGCGGGTTTACTTCGCCAATGTCATCATAAAGAAGCTGTCTGCTCTTAACAAACGGTGAGCTCAGCATAAGAGAATCTGCCAAAGGGAGAGGTAAGGAGTGAGCAGTTTCCTTTCCCTTTTGAGGAACTTTACTGCTCAACTGTAACAATTAAGGAATTTTAAGCATTGTATTAAAATATTATCATAGATATGCAATCCGATGACATCTTTCTCCTTCAAAGAGATTTAGTCCAGGCTGACATCGACATTACAAGACGTTAAGCTAAAATTCCCTTGCAGCTCAGTCGGTAAAGAATCTGCTTGCAGTGCAGGAGACCCGGGTTTGATCCCTGGGTTGGGAAGATCCCCTGGAGGAGGAAATGGGTTGGTTAGAGGAGCCTGGTGGGCTACAGTCCATGGGGTCACAAAGAGTCGGGCTCGACTGAGCAACTAACAGCTACTAATACTTAAGCTAAAATTCTGCTCTAATCTATAAAGTACTTACATGTAAAGCTTTAGAGTAAGTCATAAGAAACTGTTTTATTTTTTAAATCAAAGTTAATGGGTTGAAGACATTTCAACAGTGGGTCAGAAATAAAAGTAACTTAATGTATGTTATTTTTGTCTAGAGAGAGGCAAAAAAAAACACAACAACTTTCAATTCCACCACCAGCATTTTAGAAAAAAAGGACATAAAACTTTATTAACTACAATGTAACAATCTACAAATTCAAGTTCAAGTTCTTGCTATAACCATTCAAAGGACAGAGAGGCTTACAAAACAGAGAGGATGGAGAGAGTGCACGCAGAGGAGAAGGGGTGGAAGAGAGAAGAGCTCTAGGAAATAAAGAAGAGGAAAAGGGCAGGAAAGAAAGGGTTCAAGGAGAAAGGGCAGGGGAAGGAAAAGGGAGGAAGAACGAAGAGAAACGGCAGGAGGAAGGAAAGGCTGCAAGGGTGGCGCCTCACAGCGCTGGCGGGGAGCAGGGAGAAGACACATTCCCACAGAGGAGTTTGCATTTTGTGGCCTGGTAGGACGCGCCATACCTCTGCTCAGAGCTCCGGTCTGTCTGCGCACAGTGGAAGGTAGACAGCTAGGCCCTAGAAAGAGGAAGGAAGAGGCCTGGTTGGTCCTGCGGATCTTTCTTTCCTCTGTCCTTTTCCCCCATCCCTTTCCATCCCCCCACCTTTGGGTCCCTGCATTTCTATGTCTGAACATTTCCCCCACTGTTTAATGGTGGCAGTGCGGGCAGGCAACGAATATTTGAAAAGATGGTAAAGCTACTCAATCTCACTCAAAGAAATGTAAATCAAAATGACACGAAGATATCCCTTTTTTTTTTTTAGCATTGGCCTGTTTACACTCACCCTGATGAGGGTATTAAGTAAGCAACTACCCTCAGATCCTGAGGACAAAAAGGCAAATCTGGCAGAGTCTTTCTGGAAAGCAAATTTGGCAGTGTCCAGCAAGACTTAGAGCACAGTAACCCTTGACTCAGCAACCCCACTGCTAGGAATTACCATATAGATTTTCTTACAAAGGCTCATCAGCATACATATGTAGAGATGCTCCCTGCAGTGATGCTCAAATTGTGAAAATGTGCAAACAACCAAAGCATCCGTCAAAAGGGAAGTTAAAATAACCATGACATATTAACGAGATGGAAGACTCATTAATGGGTATTAATTAATAGGTAGGTGCTCTTAAAAAGAATGAGGTAGATATTTTTTGTGCTCATAGAGAAAGTGTCTATTATTAAACAAAAAGAGCGAAAGTAAAGATTGTGTAGAGGATCCTCGATGAGCAATCAGAAAAAAAAAATATAGATACTTGAGGGTATAAATTTTACCTGAAAGAAATGATTACAGTAGTGGCTATATTAAGGGTGGGGCTGGGAGAGCTCTTATTTTCCTTTTGTGTTTTTTTCTACCATTTGAATTCTCTAACCTTCTATGTGTATTTTCTTTCTTTATCTCTTTCCCCCCCTCCTTTCTTTCTCTTTCCTTTCCTCCCTTCTTTTTCCCTTTTTGAAACAAGTATATTGTAACTCATTCCTTTTTTACTTCCTTTGTACTTTTCTGGTTTAAAAAACAACACAATAAATGCTTTGCTACAAAGATAAAGAAAAATATCTTCCTCACTCCAATGACCAAAACGGGAAGGGGGGATGTTGGGGGGGTGGAAAGGTGTCAGGTTACCAATTATACTCTAACTAAAATTCGCTTGGATTGTTGTGTTACTTCTGTAGCTGACTTTGCATTTTATGGGTTTTTTTTTTTTTTTTT
>SJYX01014214.1:6481-19764 GCA_006410675.1 Oreotragus oreotragus | reverse complement strand
TTTTTTTTTTTAGCATTGGCCTGTTTACACTCACCCTGATGAGGGTATTAAGTAAGCAACTACCCTCAGATCCTGAGGACAAAAAGGCAAATCTGGCAGAGTCTTTCTGGAAAGCAAATTTGGCAGTGTCCAGCAAGACTTAGAGCACAGTAACCCTTGACTCAGCAACCCCACTGCTAGGAATTACCATATAGATTTTCTTACAAAGGCTCATCAGCATACATATGTAGAGATGCTTCCTGCAGTGATGCTCAAATTGTGAAAATGTGCAAACAACCAAAGCATCCGTCAAAAGGGAAGTTAAAATAACCATGACATATTAACGAGATGGAAGACTCATTAATGGGTATTAATTAATAGGTAGGTGCTCTTAAAAAGAATGAGGTAGATATTTTTTGTGCTCATAGAGAAAGTGTCTATTATTAAACAAAAAGAGCGAAAGTAAAGATTGTGTAGAGGATCCTCGATGAGCAATCAGAAAAAAAAAATATAGATACTTGAGGGTATAAATTTTACCTGAAAGAAATGATTACAGTAGTGGCTATATTAAGGGTGGGGCTGGGAGAGCTCTTATTTTCCTTTTGTGTTTTTTTCTACCATTTGAATTCTCTAACCTTCTATGTGTATTTTCTTTCTTTATCTCTTTCCCCCCCTCCTTTCTTTCTCTTTCCTTTCCTCCCTTCTTTTTCCCTTTTTGAAACAAGTATATTGTAACTCATTCCTTTTTTACTTCCTTTGTACTTTTCTGGTTTAAAAAACAACACAATAAATGCTTTGCTACAAAGATATTTTTTTTCTACCATTTGAATTCTCTAACCTTCTATGTGTATTTTCTTTCTTTATCTCTTTCCCCCCCTCCTTTCTTTCTCTTTCCTTTCCTCCCTTCTTTTTCCCTTTTTGAAACAAGTATATTGTAACTCATTCCTTTTTTACTTCCTTTGTACTTTTCTGGTTTAAAAAACAACACAATAAATGCTTTGCTACAAAGATAAAGAAAAATATCTTCCTCACTCCAATGACCAAAACGGGAAGGGGGGATGTTGGGGGGGTGGAAAGGTGTCAGGTTACCAATTATACTCTAACTAAAATTCGCTTGGATTGTTGTGTTACTTCTGTAGCTGACTTTGCATTTTATGGGTTTTTTTTTTTTTTTTTACTATATGAAGACAGGCAACTTATCAATGTTATCTCAAGCATCGGAAGCTGGGACAGGAGGGGACTGAAGGTGGGGGGTCGGCTGGCTCCTGCGCCACCTAACCCTGACAGTCTTCTTTGCTCAGCCTCGGCCTCTCCACCCCCTGCCAGGAGCTCCGGGACAGAGCCCAGAAGCGCCTTCCGAGCACGAAGATGAGCCAAAATGCAAGACACATACTTGAACATGAAGACGGAGCTGCTACATCAAAGGTGAAGTACGTCCCATTCCCTTCTGTTGCCAAACTGCCCTCCTAAAACAGTCCGTTGAGGGGCTTCTATGCTGGCTCAGTGGTAAAGGATCTGCCTGGCAATGCAGGAGACACAGCCTCTGTCCCTGATCTTGGAAGACCCCACACGCTGCAGAACGAGCATGCCTGTGCGCCACAACTATCGAGCCAGGGCTCTGGAGCCCGCGAGCCGCAGCGCCGGAAGCCCTCGCGCCCTAGAGCCCACGCTCCGAAACAAGAGAAACCCCCACAAGGAGAAGCCCGTGCGCCGCAACTAGAGAAAACAAAGTGCGGCAGCGAAGATCCGGCACAGTCAAAAAATTAATAATTAACAATTTTAAGTCTATCTACTCACATTCCTAACAGCAGTGTGGGAGGGTGTTCTACCATCTCCTGACCTCTACTAGGTATAATCATAAAAATATTTTTGCCCAAGTCTCATAATTTACAAAATGGTACTTTGACATACTGATTTTTATCTTTAGTTAGCGGTCAAATTGAGTCTCTTTCAAAAAGCTTCCTGACTGTGTTTGCTTTTCTGTGAACTCCTTGCTCGTGTCCTTTGTCCACATACTGATTTATAAGTTATTTTGTTAGGAAATTAACCCTTGGACATGCCTGTGTGCTCAGTCGTGTCCAACTCTGCAGCCCTAGGCCTGTAGCCCACCAGGCTCCTGTGTCCACGGGGTTTCCCTGGCAAGAATACTGCAGTGGGTTGCCGTTTCCTCCTCTAGGGGATCCGATCCAGGGACGGACCCCGCGTCTCCTGAGGCTCCTGCACTGCACCGCGCCACCAGGGGAGGCCACGTTGCATGCCGCATTGAGACCGTGTTTGCTTTCCTACGAACTCCTTGCTCATGCTCTTTATCCATTTTACTATTTGGTCATCTTTTGCTTATTGATTTGTATGTTATTTTGTCAAGGAAATTAATCCTTTGACATATCTCTCACAAAAATTTTTTTCAGTTATTTTTCTTTACTAATGGAACTTTTTTCTAAACATAAAGTTTTGCTGTAAAAATTATCAGTGTTATATTTTATAGCTTTTGGGTCTTGTATCATTCAAAGATTTTTAACCAGAAAAGGGATACAATCAGATTTGTACATAAAAAGAAAAAAAAAAAACCAAAACACTGCTGTGTGGAAAGTGGATTGGAAGAGGGCATCATGGAACCAGAAACCAATGATGAGGCTGTTTTAATAGTGAGATGATGGCAGCTGGGGGAGGGGAGGGGGCATGGGAGGAAGGTCGTGCAGAAGAGGGAAGTGAATTGATGTTTGGTTGGATATGTATTGAGGCAGAAATTCAACTGCATTCCTACCCCTGGATTCTAGAAAAAACTTGTGGAATCCCTGTAAAAAAATGGTTTTTGCTTAAGTTAGCTTGGATTGGTTTCCACCAGTCCTACACAAAGAGCCTTAACAAATATATCCATCAAAACTGCATGAAAAAAAATCAACGTGTTACTCTTGACCAAAGAGTTTTAACAAATTTTCCAACAATTTGGAGGAAGACCATGCAGAATGCATGGTACTTTAAACCTACAATCCAAAGCAGATCTACAGAATATTGTTTTGTTTTGTTATTTTTCTTTTCATTTGAAAATTTTCTTTTTTTTAAAGACAGAACATTTCTGAGTGATGTCAGAAACAGTGTCCAAGGGTGCTCCCCAGGCTTCTCCCACGTTAGGCCATGTTCTCCTCAACCCCGGGAGTAGTTGCTCAAGGCACTAAGGGTTCAAGGGACATATGACACTGATTACTACTCACATAGACGCTTCTCCTTTTGCAAACGGTCCGGTATCAAATCCTCTCTTTTTCCAAAAGGGCCACTCAACATGTATCGAGGATTATTCTTCCAAACATGTTGGTGCGTAGCAGAGTTTGGTAAACTGCCTCTCTGAGCTAAGAACAGGCAGTTTAGTGAAAGATGTTGAAGGCTAGTTCATCACATCCACACTGAGGTCAACACCCAAACAATTACAACTAGCAAACTGCCTTGCAGTCACCACCTGCCACACCACGGGCCTTTACAACCAATATAACCCATTTTCCAAAGAGCTTTCACGTTCCAATTTATGTGAACAATTTAAACATAATTTTCTCCGTTTCACGTTGAGAAGACTTGAGAGGCGTATGGTAAAGTAGAAAGGATGGGCTGGGGAGGCAGAAAAAGGTCAGCAGTTATATAACCAAGTCAGGGTAAGTACTCAAGAGTGGAAGTGGAGCACTCAGAGTGAGAGGTGCTTTGTCCTGAGGGCTCTGCTGAATCTGGCAAACTGGGAATTCAGTTTTCAACAAGTGAGTGATCACTTACAAAATGAAACAGTTAATAAGAAAGTTTAACAAGATAGAAATAAAATCAATACAAAAACTTAAATTTTATTTCTAAATACCAAGAACAAAGTTAGAACATCAAAATTTTAAGATACCACTTATAAAAGCATACAAATAAGCAGTTCCCTGAAAACAATTTATAAATCTTATTGGAGACATTAAGGAGGACTGAAGCAAATTAGAGAATTAGAAAATACTATTAATAGGTTGGAGAATGTGGTATTGGAAAATTCTCATTTCTTGTCAGGTATGATCTATCTATAGATTAAATGCAATCTCATTTTTTTAAAAGCATCACATGGCAATTCTAAAATTACATAAAAAGGTAAGGTTAGCCAAGACGCTTCTGAAAACGACAATATGGGAGGACATTTCTTTCCAGATATCAAGACTATTTTAATGCCATGTCATGTCATTAGGAAAAGGGTGGTGCTGGTTCAAGGACAGACAGACAGACCTCTGTATAAATGGACACTCCACAGAAGTGACAGAGCATATCGGTGGGGAAAGGAAGCACTTCTCATTAACTCTGCTCGAAAAATTCGTCATTAGTTTATCCAAGCACAACTCTCTCAGTTGATCCAACAATTCACTTCAATGACTCAGGAAAGGTGATGCTGGATCAGAACGAGATATTACCTTTATAGTAGCCATAGTACTGGAGGTGACAGTACATAAAGTCTTCATAAGGATCAGGAAGAGTCTGTGAAAGGACAGACCATCTCAATCAGGAAAATGTTTTCATAATAATCATTATTATAACAGCCTGTTAAAAGAGTAATACTGACTTTTAACAAAGGCACACAAGCATGGTCGCAGAGGACGCCACACCTGAGAACTTCTAAAAACAAGCCATGTGAAAGATATTTGTGCAAATTATTCTATCTTTCGGATCAAGATCTCTAGCCAGAAAAAGGTGCCACCAGAATACAGTACTGGGTTTCTGGAGAGGGGTGGGTACCAACCTCTTGCTTTAGCTCTGCTTCCAATGCTGGGAACATGTTATTTCTGCATGCTAGGCTGAAGACCAGTCAGTGACATCCGCATCCAGCAACAGCCCCTGCCCAATTTCCAAAAGGGCGGTTGATTACATAGGAGGAGCTAAAATAAACCAGAGCAGGACAACTGAAGTTACCTGTCGACATTCACTGCCGTCCCCTCCCTCCGCTCCGCAGCTCCCACGCGGCACCGCTCCCTCTAAACCAGGGCCCGCCATGAGGCCCGGTGGGCACCTGAGGAATCTGGGAGGGCGGCTAGTCTTGCGACCTCCTCCTCCCGAGGCGCCAGGACCCCTGCCGGCTCCATGCTTTCTTCTCCGGATTGAGGGGGATGCCCACCACCAGGACGCCGCTGGACAGTGAAAGAAAAGGGGAGGGGAGTCCGGCGGAGTCGTCTCGAGGCGGGTGGGAAAAGAAAGGTTAGGGGCTCCGAAAACGGATTTCAGGGGTTCGGGGTTTCCTGGTCAGGGAGAAGGTGGCGGAGGGCAGCTTCCCGGAGAGTCGAGGGATGGGGCGTAGAGATTTCCTGGGAGGCCAGAGGGAAGGGTGCTACCGCCTTGGTGCCCCGGACTGTCCGGGACAGCAGGGGTTGGGCGCGGAGCCGGCCGCGACAGAGGGGCGTGAGTGAGGCGGGGGGTCACCACCCGCAGGCACAGGCCTCGCCGCGAACCCGGCCCAGGACGCGCCCGCGGNAGCTTCAACATCAGTACCGTCAATGAACACCCAGGACTGATCTCCTTTAGGAAGGACTGGTTGGATCTCCTTGCAGTCCAAGGGGCTCTGAAGAGTCTTCTCCAACACCACAGTTCAAAAGCATCAATTCTTCTGCACTCAGCTTTCTTTATAGTCCAACTCTCACATCCGTACATGACGACTGGAAAAACCATAGCCTTGACTAGACAGACCTTTTTTGGCAAAGTAATGTCTCTGCTTTTTAACATGCTGTCTAGGTTGGTCATAACTTTCCTTCCGAGGAGCAAGCGTCTTTTAATTTCATGGCTGCAATCAGCATCCGCAGTGATTTTGGAGCCCAGAAAAATAAAGTCAGCCACTGTTTCCCCATCTATTTGCCATGAAGTGGCATGACCGGATGCCATGATCTTAGTTTTCTGAATGTTGAGCTTTAAGCCAACTTTTTCACTCTCCTCTTTCACTGTCATCAAGAGGCTCTTTTACCATTGTTACTTAGCACACTCAATCAGAAAAACCACGCTAGTGTCAGCGCACTACGTTCATTTCACTAGTCAGGAATGGGCCTCCAACTTTTGATAGATGAAGGAAGTCCAGACAGGTAAAACTGCCTTGTACAAAGTTATAGGACAAATCGGTAGTCTACATCGGGTCTCCGGACTCAACGCCAACTGAGGCAGACATTCCACACTGAAGCTCTATGTGTTTCTGCCCAAACCCAACTCCAGCCGGAGCACCAGCGGCTTCATCTCAATCCCCTGAAACAATCCCGCCCTTAGCAGGTCCCAGTTCTGACCATGAGGAGCTAGGCAGGGAAAAAAACCAAGACTAGGACTCAAGAAATTTACAAACTGCAACAATACCAACAAATCCTAAACCTCAAATTTTTCAAGTGTCTGAAGAATTACCTGAAAGAAGCAAACCCTGTCCAGTTTAGCACTTACGTTGTCAGCAATTCCGAAGAAGTAACAAAAACTTTTAAGCAAATAATTTTAATGTTTATTTTTATATCGATGATACACTTAATATATATGTGAATTCAAGATACAAAATTCATTTACAAGAGTTCACACCTGATGAATGTAATCACATTCCTAGAGAACATTTATCAATGCAAAAATGTCTTCAATACACTGATGACAAAAATCAAATCTTCTGTAATCTTGTTATTCAATAAACATCAAAACAATGTTTAACTCTTCATCCTCTAGCATTTAAGTGCCCTCAAGGTGGTAGGCACCATGTAACAGAAGAAAACATTGGAAACTCAAGGGCCTACTGAATCCTCTGCAGAATCACAGTGTTTACTCTGAAATTCATTTAGTGAAGTAGTAGAAGGCTTGCTATCCTTTATGACAAATCACATATCACACAAGAGTCAAAAGTGATGATCAGGAAAATAAACTGTTTTGGTAACTTCTTAATTTCTAAAATCTATGACATTAACCATAACAGACATAGCAGAAAAAGGCTGCTGAAAAGGAACACAATAAAAAAATCGTTAAGAGTATGTATGGCTTAAGCAATTTAGAAATACAACAGGTAAGACTTTTACAATACCACAATTGTTCAAGTCAAATGATATTGACAATATAATTTTCCCCCTTAGTCACTGGTAGTAAATAGCCCCTTCAAATTTAATTCTATTGAGAACACGTATAAAAGTAGTGAATCCAAATGGTTTGTTGGGCTCACTGAGCTGAGTTGATGGATTTTGTTCTAAAGCATTAACCCACAATATCCAAAATTTAATACAGATGAGCAACAAGACTATATTTCAAGGATTACAGTGATTTGTGAAAAGCTAGATAGGCAACCAAATAGTTTCATCATTTGCACAACAGATTAGCAGCACTTGGTAAGTACGGTTACATGAAAATTATTGTGCTTCAATCTCTCAAAGAGAGCTAATAAATATAACTCTAGAATCCTTATAGTGTTACAATTCTATAACATTTCAGTTACAGACAAGCACAATTTTTAAAAAGTATTTCACACCACTAGAAAATCAAATAATTATATTTTCCAAATGTAATTTCTTCTATGATCGAAACAAGTGCATTTCTGCCTAATATCCATAATATAGACAATAGGTTCACCATTATTTTCAGGGAAAATAGATCAAGTGTAACTTATTTTAATTCCTATTTGATTATCTTAACCCTTAGTGATGATATAAATAAAAAGATATTCAACCTTACAATGGAAAACTACTTGGAGAAAATAATGTCATTTTGGCCTGAAATGACAAAATTCTTTAGAGCTAACTAAGTAGGAAATGACTTAAAATTGCTTCATCACATTCAATGATTAATGAAACCACTATTTTTATGTACCTATTTGAATAAATCCTTTCACTTGTAAGCTCTATGAAAATGTAGGACATTGCATCTGCCTTTCCTATTACCTAAAACCTTTCTACTTTGACAGGAAGAAGCCTCCAAAATATATCTAATTGTTGAGTGGCAAGGTTTATTAAAAATAATAAATAAAAATCAGCTGGAGAACTAGCCATATGATCTATGGGACAAAAGGAATGTAACCACATAACTATAAAAAACCACAAACACAAAATCCTAAGATATTTTACTGAACCATTGACTTCTTTTTAATAAAAGGTAAATAAGAGTTTTTTCTTAAAAAAAAAAAAAAACCTCATTCTGCAAGAAACAGGAATAAAAATTATTGCCCTAAAACATTTTAAGCAATTTTTCCTGCAGATTTTTGATACATCACAACACATAATCTAGAAAAAAGTAACATGCAAAGAAGTGTAGGAATAAGATTTTTGTATTTAGAGTGTTTATTTTGATATCGTTTGGAAACGATTACTTTGGGTTAACATATATGACCATTTTGTATTTTACAATGGTTGATCTTACTGATTTGATGTTTGAGGAGACTTAGGGGTCAAATCGTAATGTTTACAAATCTTAATTTTCAATCATGGATAAGTGGACATTCACGACAGTTTCAAAAGAGAAAAGAATATTAGTGATATAACACAAAATTTCAAATGTTTACTGCACGCCTAAAGGAAGGCTAGCTATAATTTACCATCTCATTCCGAAAAGTGACATAAACCCTCAGGCTATTAACTATTTCATAAGCCTATCAGAAAAGTAAAATAAAATCTGAACCCTGAAATTACCAACATCTCAATAAACAATACTACATCTAAAAAGATGATTGTCTTAGGATATAGACAGGAATTAACCACCAAAATAGGAAAATATTCCCAATTTATAGTTTGTTCTATGACCAAATTCAAGCTTGATGATTAAGTGAATCTGGAGTGCAGAATTACTATATCTCAAACTACTAAAGATCTCTGAAGTCTTGTTCAAATATGTTTTTTTTTTAAAAATCATACTGCTTAGAATAGTTTGATAATTTAAAAAATAACTTTAAAAAACAAAAATTAACAAAAATATTTTTAAATTAAGAAATGGTGCTTCAGTTATTACGGAACAATGTTATACGAAATGGAATTTTTCTGAAAAGTTAATATTACACCAAACCAATAAAGTGAAAAAATATCAATTTTAGCTTAAGAAAACAATTCATATCTACAGAATTCCAAAGGAAATATTTCTATGGCATCAACAAACTAGTTCCACTTAATACATTTGTCTTTATACTCATTTAAGGGCATGTCCCTCCAGCATCATTCTGACATCCTTCCCCTCAAAAGGTGATTGTTTCCATTCACACATCAGTTATTCTTCCTTAAACACAAGGCATATTTAATAAATCTCTGTGTTCAAAAATTCAGTGAACCTAGAACACAGTATAATACTATGTTTTGAAATTCTAGTTTGAGTAAGATGAATTGCCTTAAAAAAAAACTTTTTTTTAAGGTAAAGTGGTCACGGTATGCAGTGACAGATTGGAGGTACAGCATGAACAGGTATAAAGTATCAATGTCTAACATAGCAGGAGAACAGGGGGAGAGGGTGTGGTTTTCTAAGAAATTTTTTATTTAACTGCAAAGTGACTGGCTTGACAATTGTCAGAGAGCCATAGGTCACAGTCACAATGTCAACCTCATCTACTACACTTTCTATTGCTGCTCTCCGCAAATCAATGTCCACGTTGAATTTTAAATAGCATAACATCTGCTCTGCTACTCTCCAGTTGCAATAAATGACTTGGGTTACTAAAACATCAGACACTATGAATGTTTTCACTGATTTTCTCAGAAATAGTACACTGCCAACTTTTATGTGTTTAAGAAAAAAGCTATTATAACTATTTAAAATGTAATATTTTAATTGAGAAGTGTTATGAATACTTGGCTGTTATAGTAAAACTACAGTGAAGAGGCAAATGTAACATATTGGGGGATGGCAGAATTGATTCCTAACTTTTTAAGATAATTTCAAGTTGGATCAGATGGATTTAATCTTCTGAAGAACAATAGGGTAAACAGTTTTTTGCAGTTATACTTTATCATGCCAAAAAAAACCCACTTAATTTTTGTGGTGAATATATTCAAGTGTATATTAAAACATCTCCTACACTCTTCCATGCAAATGAACATGCCCAGTGAAGACAGGAGGAGCCAAGCACTGATCTCTGTGATTTTCCACAGGTTTACATATTGGCACTGCACATACGAACTATCCTCTTATCCTCCCTACCTGTCATTCTTCGGAGAGGCTTGAAGGCCCTGCTTTTACATATAGCATGCCACACACCTAATGTTAAGAATCCTGCTTCACGTGTGACTATATCAATTTGCAGAACACAGTGGTCTCACAGAGACAAAGAAATACATCTGGAGGCATTGTATTCACTGGAAGCATTTTCGTAGATGAGTGGACTCATCTTTGATATGCAATTCCAGAAAAACCTATAGCTAGAAATGCCAAGACAGAACTTAATTAATCACAGCTGCTGCAAATATACAGGTTTATCAACCTCCTGTTCCTCATTAAATTCAACCCCACCTAAGTAAAGCCTTCTCCTACCTAATGCCCCCTTTTTTTGCCTCATAGAGACATATAAAATGAGACACACTACTGAAAAAAAAATTCTCCCAAAATTAAACTGTGGTAGCAGGTATTAAAATGGCAATTAGGACCATTTCCCTATTAGGACATTTTCCTATTTATTTTGAAATGTGATCAAAGTAATTTTTTCCATTGCCCCTTGATTCTCAATATAAATACATATGTTACTAAGTAATAATACCCAACTACAGTCAAGAAAATAAAGGACTAATATAGCTTAAGAACCTGCTGGTGTCTCAGTTTCACATACTTAGGTTTTTCAGGTTTATATCACTAATTTATCATCAGTTTAAATGAAAACTGGCAGATGATTTTTAAAGCTAAGAATATCCAGCTTTCTCTTAAGATCTTCATATCCTAATTTCAATTCCAAAATAGCCCATTTTACCCAAACACAAGCCCCTCAAAATAGAGGCTCATGACTGAGATACAGCCACAACCTAATACAGCAGCATGAACAATGCCACTATGATGTCCTCACAGAACTTAAATAAATTCAGCCCACAATGGGTATGGGTATATAATATACACATATTGTATCATTGCATACCATATATTTACAGCTATGTACATATATACAAAAAGTATACACACAGATTGCATTCAGCATCACCAAAATATATACATGCCATTGCAAATAAAATAAGAATTTCAAATAAATAAGGACAACAAAAGAGCCCTCAATGTAAATATCCTTAATACTCTCCAAACACACATACAGGAACATAAACACCCAAAATATCACCAGGAGATTCACATTCATATTCATATCAAATCTATTTACTCATTTAGGGTGGGGAGGTGGTTCTGAATCACAGGCAGTAGCCAAGTTTGCAGACCTTGGTACCTTACTACATTTCCTGTCTACAATTTTCTCTATCAGACTGATTACAAGTCTCTGCGGATAACTAAGTACAAGATTTTTCAACTGAGTCCAAAACCCTTCTAAGACACAGAAAGTTACCAACTCACACAGATCAGAGATTAAACTGGGAAAAGAATACCAACAAAAGCTCCCCTAATTGATATATAAATCAGATTTGTTGCTTTTCCCTTTACCTCAAAGAAATTCAGTTCAATAACCACCTAATGTCTTACATGGAATTCTACTGCAAGAAGAAAACAAAGCATAGTAGCCACAGGGAGGAAAAAAATAAAACTCAGATCCTTTACTAGGAAAATTTCACTCATGACTAGATTGCACTTTCCTTTTATAATCTCTAAACATTTCAACTTGGTAAAAATATAAAGAGAACAATAAATTCTATGTGCTTTAAGGGGTTTTTGAGAGCACCACTTCCTAGGAAAAATCACACACATAAACATACACAACAAATATATTCTGGCTAAAATCAAGATAAAATGTCTGACTTGTGGATTTTTAAAAAATAATAAATAAAATTTTGCTAGGGCTGACCGATTTACTGGTTTCAATATTTGATATATTAAACAAATACCATAACTTTTGTGCCAAAATCTAAATCTCTAATTATTTCCTTCTTGTTTGTCATAGAAAGTAACCTGTGCTACCGGGAAAGACTGGGATGAGAACAGGAGATCTGAGTTTTAGTTCTGGCTCCATATTTATGGAAAAAACTGACAGCTTTTAAGGGTCTCAGTTTTCTCTTCTGTAAAACAGAGAAGACAGATGCTTTACTGATTTCAGAAACATATGGATAAAGAGAGATTTTGTTTTGTATTTAATTTTCATTTTGTTTGTACATAATTTACTTCTGGCGCTTCTACACTATTTTGCTTATAGTGATCCTTAAGTGAGGTGAGAGTTTGTATCAGAATCTCCAGGAGGGGAGTTTGCATGGTTTGAAAGCAAAAGAAGTGTTCTTTCCCATTGCTTTGCTTTTTGTTTCAAAATTTAAATTTCTATGAATTCTAAAAATAAATAAAGGATTTACCATTTTAATATTCATAAAGGGGGGCAGCACACATTGAAAAAAAATGAGATTCTTCACTGTCATTGCTATCTTGCCCTTACCATTAAGTGATTGTCCTTTTTCATTTCCTCTTCCTTGATTAAAGTAAGGCCTTAAAACGTAAAGGCTAGGTAATGAGTCCAAGGGCATTCATTAAACACTGTGCATTTTTCAAATTTTCATGATAAAAAGTAAAAAAAAAAAAAAAAGATAAGACAAAGGAATATGACATGTTTGCACAAATGTAATCTTTCCAAGAAGGCCTACTCTGATTGGTCTTTGAAACTTTATTCTCTCTCTAAAAACAAACAAAAAAATTTCCTTAGCACTCTTGAATTTTCTTCATACTGTTTAAAACTTTCTAACATAAATTATGTATTATATTTATTGCCTGATTTCTTCTACTAGAATATAAGCTCCATGAAGAGCTTATATGATGTTTAAGTCTACTTTGTTTGACTAATGCCTAGGACAAAATCTGGAGAACAGCTGTTGCTCAATACACATGAATGATACAATAGTTTAGAATTTTCTAGTACAGCTTTGCTCTCAAGATCAGCTCACTTTAAATTTTTAACCACTGGTAAGGAATTACACTACTATTAGCTTAAGGAGGAATGTCATCATCTAAACACGCTGGACTGGAAGAAACACAAGCTGGAATCAAGATTGCCAGGAGAAATATCAATCACCTCAGATATGCAGATGACACCACCCTTATGGCAGAAAGTGAAGAGGAGCTAAAAAGGCTCTTGACGAAAGTGAAAGAGGAGAGCGAAAAAGTTGGCTTAAAGCTCAACATTCAGAAAATGAAGATCATAGCATCTAGTCCCATCACTTCATGGGAAATAGATGGGGAAACAATGGAAACAGTGTCAGACTTTATTTTTT
>SJYX01014213.1:209254-242676 GCA_006410675.1 Oreotragus oreotragus | reverse complement strand
TCTTGTCCCCACCTCCCTTCATATACTTCTGATATTTGGCTTATAACATTTATACTAGCCTCCTCTTGGGGATTTTTGCAAATTGTATGAGCATATTTCTCTAAATATTTTGAGCTTTTAGAGAAAAGGTGTTAATGCAAGGTAAAGCCTGTATGAGATCTTTGTCGTGTTCGGCACCTTTAAAATGAAAGTCAGTCTAGCTGTACACAGTACGTCTGGGTCTCAGTTCTCTCTCTTGTCCCTCACACTTGTGAGGCACGCGGCTGTGTGCAGGGCGAAAGGTCAGATCACTGTTAATCAGGGGAGATCCCTTAGAGATTCTGTAGAGTGGACACTGCAGCCCGATGGCGTGGCTTTTATTCCTGGCTCCTGCTGGCTATGATGTTGGAAAACTCCTAACTTGATTTTAAACTTAATTAAACTTAATTTTTATTTTATATTTGTGCATAGTTGATTGACAGTGTTCTGTTAGTTTCAGGTGTACAGCAAAGTGCTTCTTTGTGTCATGAAATGGGGATGATGGTGGTGATGATAATAATGATACTCACCATACTTTTCTTATAGGAATATTGTGAGGACTCAGAGAGTTTAGAACAGTCCCTTTGGGGGGTTCATGTTTGGGAGTTCGTGTTAAAAAAAAAAAAAAAGACAATGCTCAATAAAATCCATTTATATCAAACAAACAAACAAACAAAAAAAAAAACAGTCCCTTGTACTGAGGGGCTGTCAATAAACGTTAGTTATTATTGTCATCATTATATTCATCAGCCTCACCGCCACCAAAAATAAGCTTAAGAGATGTGTTAGTGATTACTGATTCAAATGTATATTTCATTAGAAGCTGCTTGATTCTGTGATTATACATTCTTTCTTGTGATTATACATTCTTAATTGTATCGTAGAGTTCTTCCATGCAAAATACTGCCATAATGCCAGATTACAAATTAGAAGCTATTGATAGACTCAAACCACTACAATACCAGCTGGCTTATTTTCCTTGTTAATCATTTAATAGATTACACTTGCATAAACTAAAAAAAGCAGTGTTGCAAGTATAGAAACTCATTAACAAGGATCCAGTTTGAAAGGAACCAAAATTTTAAATTTTAAAAACATTTCTTTGTTCATGAACTTTGTTTCCTTCCCAAAGCAATGTGTGCTGACATAAAAGGGTTGTTACGTGAAGAGCACATGTACCTTCATTACTGAAGCATAAGACCTGATAAATTAAGAGGAGTTTTAATCAGTGTCTTCAGATAATAGTAAAATATAGTAATAGTAAAATAGTAAAATATAGATAATAGTAAAATATAGACGTTTGTGCTGATACCACCAAGCACATAAAAAGGAAAGAAAGAGCAGAAAGCATCAGGCTTCATTTTTAATCTCTTCTTTTGAGAAGTTCATAAACTGTTTCATCAAGTTTTATTCTTGTTTTCATTTCCTCCCTATATGGAGAAGGGATGTGTGCACTTAAGGAATTATCTTTTTTGACACGGGTAACTTTTGATTGGGTGAAATTGTCAAATACTCCACTAAAGAACCTGAATCACAGCCACCTCTTCAGAAGCATTCCTCAAACTTTAGATTTGATCACTAGATTTTTATTGTGCAACAAAGAATCTATGCGCTGTTTGATAAAACCATTGTAATATTGTGCAGACAGCCTTTCAGAAAACTTTTGATAAAACCTTTAGCTCTGTTAATTTGTGTTGCTTACTTGACTGTCAGATAAAATAAAATCACACTCGGGGCTGTGCTCTTATATTAGGCTATTCCAGGCAGCAAACAGCTGGAAGGACAGCATTCTCCTAACAAGAAAAGACACAAAAAACAGGTGATGTGGTTCATTGTACCAGGGGACACGTATGTTTACTAATGGTCACTGCACCTGCTTAGCACGAGCTAATAATTTCAGTTCACCATCTTCTGTAACGCTTTGGCCCATCACAGACTTCTAGTAGGCTTAGTTACCCATCACTCACATTCTGGCACTAAAAATAAACTTCACTGCTTCCTATGTTCTCAACACTGTCAGCATCCCATTCTTTTACCTCATCAGCTGAAACCTGTGCTGAATATTCTACTCATGAAGAGGTCAGTCACGTTAGTGGCTTTGAGGGGTGAGGGTTTTTATTTTTATGTGTTAGCTACAATGTTCACGGTAATAAATCTCTACATATCTGTCATACACACAGAGGTAAGATGCAGATTGCCATCTCAGTCGTTAAGAGCAGACTGTTAATTGATGTGCTTCAGTATTTATCTAAGAGTTACAATTCCGGGAATTCCCTGGCAGTCCCGTGGTTAGGACTCTCTGCTTCCCCTGGAGGGGACACAGATTTGACTCCTGGCTGGGGAACCAGGATCCCACAATCATGTGACATGACCACATAAAGAGTAGTTACAATTCCAAGAAGAGCATGATAGTCTTAACTCACAACACTTAAATTTATAAATACATAAAACTTATCTTTTAGCTCCCTTAGTTGAAGAAAATATATGATAAATTTTGTAAACTCTGTTTATTTTTCCTTCCCTTCTTTTTCTTTCTTTTGCATTTAGGCTGTAAAAACAGAACCTGAGAAGAAGCCACAATCATCTAAGGTAAATGATGGTTAAGTCAACTAATGAATTATTGGGATTCTTTGAAATAATAATGAAGAACCAATATCTACATTGGTTGCTAAATGGTAAAAAAAAAAAAAAAATTTGTCAGCTAACTAATTTTGGATTACCCTTTTGAACCTGATTATATAGAGGGGATATAAAATAGTTATAATGTTAACTATATATATATTGTTAAGATGAATAATATTTTATAAATGAAAACAGTTTACTTCAGAAAGCATTTTGTTCAAATCTTTGTTATAGCTGAAGTAATTAAAAAGAAAAAAGAAAAAAAAAAGACAGGAGCAAAGGACAAGAGACAAAGGGTAATGAGTATCTGATTAATGATGAGACATGGAGAATAAAGGTGTCTGTTGAACCCAGCCCCTAGATAACTTAAAGATGACAGCCTCTCCTCGGAGGCCCTGGGTTTACCGTGGTGGTCTCACCTCCGTTGGTGGACTGGTTATCAATTGTTTAGGATACAGCTCTCATGCATGGCTGTCTAGACTGCAAGCCGATTCCCGTCTGTGTGGAGACGGACCCCAGAATGTCTGCAGGTGGGGCAAGCGTCTCCCTTCTGTAAGGTGCTGTGCGTTACTTCTCTCAAGCACACTTGAGCAGTTACTCAGATACGATCGCAAGGTTTCCTGTCGGAAAGCACGAACGCGGTTTGGGCTGGAGTACTTTTAAGTGCAGGCAGGGGTGGGGGGCCAGGGTCACCTGGGTAAAAGATGAAGCTTACTTGATTCTGTGTAAGACCTCTTGGTGGCCCCTATAGATGTATAATTCAGAAGCTGGTGGAAGTTGTCTTCTATTCCAAATTTAAATGTTTTTGGTTACCCAGCCTCGAGAGAATTGGGTTTCTGGTGATACCTGTCTTCTCTACTTGTAACACAGAAAAGATCATGGAAATCATTTACCTGAAAAAAATATAGTGTTCATCTCCTATGAAAGGAGGTTTTTTTTTTTTTAGGATAAACAACAAGGTCCTACTCTATAGCACAGGGAACTATACCCAACACTCTGTAATAAACCATAATGAAAAAGTATATGAAAAGGAATGTATATATACGTACAACTGAATGACTCTGCTGTATAGCCAAAATCAACACAACACTGTAAATCAACTATACTTCAGTAAAATGAATTTTTAAAAAATTTCAGGTAATCAAGTAAACCGATGAGGTAGCCATTGTTGCCAAGGGCAAAGGAGGGAAGACAGGAGAAATGCTGGGATTTCCACTCGACCATGTTAACCCTGCCCCCAATATGTTTATTCTTCCTTGATGGTTAATTTTTAAATTATTCTATACACCTCAGATTCTAAATCCTGAATTGCATGGAAAGGAAATGAGACTTAATCATAGCAGCTGTGGCTCCTTCATTCTGCATCTTTGTCAGGTTAGAAACATGGCCAGATTTAACAGCTTCTTTAATAGTACAAGGCTGGAAAAACAGCAAATCTGAATGTGCAAGAAATGGAAAGTGAAGCAAAGATATAAATAATGCCATGATAAATCATATTTTCAAAGGTTATTAAATGTGCTGGCAAGGTGCATAACATAGAGAGGATGATCTCCCTGTTCTAATACCACAGTGGCTGTACACAGGGAAAAAACAGTAAAATGAAATCGATCAAGTGACAACAATAGTTATGCACTGTTAAATTATGGATGATCGCATTTCCTCTTCTATTTTTAAATTTTCAAAAATGATATATATTACTTATAGAATCAAATAAAGTAATAACTATCATTTAGAGTTATCAAGGGAGAAGGCAATGGCACACCACTTCAGTACTCTTGCCTGGAAAATCCCATGGACCGAGGAGCCTGGTAGGCTGCAGTCCATGGGGTCTCGAAGAGTCGGACATGACTGAGTGACTTCACTTTCACTTTTCACTTTCCTGCATTGGAGAAGGAAATGGCAACCCACTCCAGTGTTCTTGCCTGGAGAACCCCAGGGACGGGGGAGCCTGGTGGGCTGCCGTCTATGGGGTCGCACAGAGTCGGACACGACTGAAGCGACTTAGCAGCAGCAGCAGAGTTATTAAGAGGTAACTGTTAAGACCTGATGTGGTTTTACAACCCACCTCTTCCAAATGCAGAATAAGCAGAAAGACAAAGGACTCTGATTTATTCCCTCAGGTTGGGTCCCATGACTTCATGGCAAATAGATGGGAAAAAGTGGAATCAGTGACAGATTTTATTTTCTTGGGCTCCAAAATGACTGCAATGGTGACTGCAGCATGAAATTAAAAGACGCTTGCTCCTTGGAAGAAAAGCTATGATAAACTTAGACAACATATTAAAAAGCAGAGACATCACTTTGCTGACAAAGGTCTGTATAGTTAAAGCTATGGTTTTTCCAGTAGTCATGTAAAGATGTGAGAACTGGACCATAAAGAAGGCTAAGCACCGAAGTATTGATGCTTTCAAACTGTAATGCTGGAGAAGACTCATGAGAGTCCCTTGGATAGCCAGGAGATTAAACTAGTCAATCCTAAAGGAAATCAATCCTGAATATTTACTGGAAGGACTGATGTTGAAGCTGAAGCTCCAATACTTTGGCCACCTAATGTGAAGAGCCGACTCGTTGGAAAAGACCCTGATGCTGGGAAATATTGAGGGCAGAAGGGGGCGACAAAGGAAGAGATGTTTGCATGTCATCATCGACTCAGTGGACAAGAGTCTGAGCAAACTCTGGGAGACAGTGAAGGACCGGAAGCCTAGCGTTCTGTCGTCCCTGGCTACAGCAAAGAGTCAGACATGGCTTGGCGACGGAACAACAAGGAAGGGATGAGAATTGGGAAAAGTGCAGAATTAAGAAGTCTGGTGAGGTCCAATTCCATGGAATCATTTAAGAAAATGTCTTTTCCCTTGAAATAAATAGCATCTATCTGCTTACTTATTTACTTGATTACTTACTCAGGTACACCCCCCAAAGTTGTTTGAACAGCATGAAAATTTATGTTGTGCTCTGTTGTTGCTTCCAGGTACAGAATAAAGATGGGAGAAAAACGGAAAAGACAACAAAAGCTGCGCAATGTGCCACATATTCCTTGCATTCGAGTCCCACGCTCTGCCTCTGACACGCCATTGCTGAAGGTGCAGCATGTTAGTCACAGATGGAGGGGCCTTCTCTGGCTCTTCCTCAGGGGGTGAGGGTTTACCTGGCAGTAGGGAGAACACAGGGCTCAATGCACAGCCTCGCTGTGTGTCGACAGCGTGTCTGCGAGAATGAAGGAGCGCTCGGATGATCTAATCCTACATCCGTCCCCCTTTAGGGGGAAAGCCAAGCAACAGGGTAACAACATCAAAAATGTCATCTGCTCTCTCATGGACTTAGAGAACGAACTTATGGTTGCCAGGGGGCAGGATGAGGGGAAGGGATGGCTAGGGTGTTTGAGATGGACAGGTACACCCTGCTGTATTTCAAATGGGTAACCAACAAGGATCACTATACAGCACAGGGAACTCTGCTCAATGTAATCTGGCAGGCTGGATGGGAGGGGAGTTTGGGGGAGAATGGATACATGTATATGTATGGCTGAGTCCTTTCCCTGTTCAACTGAAACTATCACAACATTGTTCATGGGCTATACTCCAGTATTTTTTTAAAAAAAAGCTTTTTTTTAAAACCCACACCTCTGAGTTCTGAGCTGTGTTGGCTATACCCCAATACAAAATAAAAAGTTTAAAATAAAATAAAATCAGGGAAAAAAGCATTATCTATTACTTCTCCTTTAGGAAGATGGTATTCTCCTAAGGAAAAGAACTATGCTTTTTTTTTTTTACCCCTTGTAAAATAAAACTATAATTTTCAAGGTTTTATCTTATATAATGGAAACTCCCATTGCACTTTGGAGCTTTGCTCTTGAAATGGCTTGCAATTTTCATGTTATATTGTTCTCAATCATTTGAAAAGGCTTAATTAGGGATCTATTCTCTTCTTCAAATATATTATCTTTTAAAATATCTAATTTGAAAACTGTAAAACTGAAATAATATCTGAACTGTGAAGTACTTGGCTCAGCTACTTTCTCTCTGAATATATTTTTAATATCAAGTTTAAGGTATCTAGATCTTAAAAATAACCTGACAGATTTCAACACCACACAAAATGTTTTAGCAGATAAAATTCACTTAGCTTATATATAATTATCTTAAGTTTACTTTTTATTACATGGTTATCAACTGGTTTTGAAATTCTGTCATTGCTTTGAATATTTTAGCCTAAGGTGAAGTTATTTTGGGTTTCCCAGGTGTCATTAGTGGTAAAAAACCTGCCTGCCAATGCAGAAGATATAAGAGACATGGGTTCGATCCCTGGGTCGGGAAGATCCCCTGGAGAAGGAAATGGCAACTCACTCCACTGTTCTTGCCTGGAGAATCCCATGGACAGAGGAGCCTGGAGGGCCACAGTCTATGGGGTCACAGAGTTGGACACGACTGAGCAACTTAGCATGCACACATACACGGACTTATTTCATCTTGATTTTTCTAAAATACTGATGCCACTTTCTCTGTTTCCTCATTGCTATATATCAGGCAAGTATATAAAAGCAACTGCAGTGCAGCCCTTCCTTTTCCTCCCTGCACTGCTGCTGCTGCTAAGTCGCTTCAGTCGTGTCCAACTCTGTGTGACCCCATAGATGGCAGCCCACCAGGCTCGCCCATCCCTGGGATTCTCCAGGCAAGAACACTGGAGTGGGTTGCCATTTCCTTCTCCAATGCATGAAAGAGAAAAGTGAAAGTGAAGTCGCTCAGTCTGTCCGACTGTTAGCGACCCCATGGACTGAAGCCCACCAGGCTACTACCGTCCATTGGATTTTCCAGGCAAGAGTACTGGGGTGGGGTGCCATTGCCTTCCCCGCCTCCCTGCACGAGGTGGTAGCTTTCCAAATGGTCCCCTTACCAGCGGTCTGTCTTCCCTTAAGGCCTTTCTGCATAGCAGGTCCAGAGTGGTCCTTACAATGCAGATCCAGTCAGCTCAAAGAATGGCATTTGGGCCTGGGTACTTCTTGTCTGGGGGCACTGGTGCTCTGCAGTATGTTCAGCACCCCTGGCCTCTAACCCCTGAAGGCCAGTGGCAACCATCTTCCTTCCCACCATCTCTGACAACCAAGAATTTCTTCAGACACTGCCAAATGTCCCTTGAGGGTCAAAATCACTCCTGTTGGGAACCACTGCCTTAAAGAAAGACCAGTGTTTCTTCATAGTAAAGATAATCTTTAACCTCTTAGGGTAGCATAAAAGGCTTCCGTGATCTTCCGCTGTCCCACTCCAGAGGCTTTTCCAGTTCAGACTCTACATCCTGGTTAAAATAACTTTTTTTGTAATTGCAGTGAAAGCGTTAGTAGCTCAGCTGTGTCCTACTCTTTGTGACCCTATGGACTGTAGCCTGCCAGGCTGCTCTGTTCATGGAATTCTCCAGGCAAGAATAGTGGGTGGCTTGCCATGTCCTTCTCCAGGGGATCTTCCCAACCCAAGGCTTGAACTTGAGTCTTCTGCACTGCAGGCAGATTCTTTACTGCCTGAGCCACCAGATTAAAGTTTTAAAAAAAAATGCCAAAAGTCTGGTTCCCGATATATTCAGATATTTTGTACCCCAGAAGAAAATCTGTACCACTTTCTCTCTCTAATCAGCCTTTCATTTTCTTCTAGTCCAGTGGTTCCCAAATTTTACAGAGCGAGTGTCAAAACCACTCGGAGGTCACCAGAGTCCTGGGTCCCCCACCGCCCTCCCCGTGTCTGATTCTGTAGGTCTGGTGAGGCCTGGGAATCTGCATTTCTCAGAGATTACTAAGTGATGCCGATGCTCTTTGAGAATTCATATTCTAGCCCCTTTAGGGAATCTCTCCTGACAAGGCAGACTCAGACGTGTTGGTCTTCTCTTCCAGGAAGCTTCTTTGACTCCTTAACATGAGCTTATATCCCTTCTCTGTTTTCATAGCACTTTTTCACTAATGACCTTGAATGCTTATCACATTACCCATCCACTCATCTATCTTCTCTGCTTAAGCTGAGAGCTCTGAATGGCAAGTTCTTTTACTCTCCAGAGGCCTGGCACACTTCAGGCCCTGTGCAGTCTCAGTCTACCTTCCTCAACAAGGATTACAACAGATCAGTACAGGTTGCTGTCATTCAATCGCTAAGTCGTGTCCGACTCTCTGTGACCCCGTGGACTGCACCACGCCAGGCTTCCCTGTCCTTCACCATCACCCAGAATTTCTTCAGACTCATGTCCACCGAGTCAGTGATGCCATCCAACCATCTCATTCTCCATCATCCCCTTCTCCTCCTGCCTTACATGTTTCCCAGCATCAGGGTCTTTTCCAATGAGTCAGCTCTTTGCATCAGGTGGCCAAAGTATTAGAGCTTCAGCATCAGATATTGAAAATCCTTAGATCTCCCTCAGCCTAATACTGTGACCTACCTACCTAGAATCTTTTTTTTTTTTTTTAATTCATTTTCACCATTACAGATGCCAGTGGAAGACGGTTTAGGTAAACTAAGGGAGGTGAAAGGAAACTCATTGAGAGAGGGACAAGGGGAGAGAAACAGTGGGAGAAGCATCTTCTTTCTGTGCAAATCAGCTTTGAATACATCACACTCTGATCCTCAAGTCCAGCAACTCACCAGAGTTCCCCGCTCTGCTTTGGCAGGACCTAACCCAAGGGCAGCAGCGCCATTTTTACAGCATCATGAGGATTTACAGCCCCAGGTCCCAGTGGGAGGCCCTGCAGACCCGCTACATTCACAGCCTTCAGCACCAGCAGCTGCTTGGTGAGTTTAACTACCTGACTGGAACCAGGCGTTTCAGGAAGGAGGACTCCTAAGCTACAGCTGGAAGTCGGGTTTCCAGATAAATAATTCAGGAAGAATGGCCTCCTGTCAGCCTGCTGTTTTATCAACACGGTTGGCAGGTCAATTTAAAAATGATTTTCTCTGACAATAAAAAGCAAGGCTTTATGGGGAAATTAAGAGGGCTTAAAGAAATTGGAGTAGGGTTTGTTATCAAATGTCAACAACTCTCTGAGATTTACGAGCACTTGATCTAGTAGAAGCGGCAATGGGCTTGGGCAGATGATTTAGGCTCAGCCCGTCGCTGGTCATGCAGACTCAATGGCTTGTTTAAGTCACAGAAAGAAAGCTTATGTTTATTAAGTATCACTGGGTTTCCAACACTGTGCTATGAGCTCTACACAGAATATCTCATTTTCACCCCCACTTTACTGCTGTGGGGAATTGTAGCTCAGGCAGGTTATAGGACTCGAGCAAGATCACACAGAGAGTAACCCTCAGTGAGGAGCATCACACCAAAGATCATGCGTCTTCACCCCACGGTCTGCCAACTCTCTTCTTCCACAACCACATGGGATTTTATGAACCAAAAAGAAAGCTTGTGGAAAACCTTCATAGATGGTAAGCAAGAGTCTATGGAAAGGTAGTTACTATTAAAATCCTTTTCTTCCCGGAGATGTTCTTGGTCTCTGCCTCCTACTTATTACAGTCTTCTAACTCCAACAGAGCCTTTCTTCTGTAAACACTCACTTGTCTTGAGCACATCTATCTTATTAGCGTTGTTCCTGTGTTTGCACAAAAGGAAAGCACAGGTTTTGCAAACGATTTAAAATCAAGAACAAGCAACAACAGCGTTTTCTTTTTGTGCAAATACAGGAAACAACACTAATAAGGTAGAAGTGCTCAAGACAAGTGAGTGTTTGCAGGAGATCTCTTATTAGCTGCCCAGCTAGCTCGGTCAGCAGAGCATGAGGCCCTTAATCTCAGGGTTGTGGGTTCATGCCCCATATGGGCAAGGTTCCACCTGCCAATGCAGGAGACGTAAGAGATGCGGGTTTAATCCCTGGGTCGGGAAGATCCCCTGGAGAAAGAACTGGCAACCTGCTCCAGTATTCTTGCCTGGGAAATCCCACAGACAGAGGAGCCTGGTGGGCTAGAGTCCACAGGATCGCAAAGAGTTGGACACATGAGTAAGTTAAACAGCTCGACCAGGGTCATGCAACTAGTACATGGCAGAACCAGAATTTAGCTGGATCCCCATGCCTGACTGAAAGCATGAGGATTATCATCTGGTAGCCTTATTTGTCGGGGAAGGCAACAGCACCCCACCCCAGTACTCTTGCCTGGAAAATCCAATGGACGGAGTAGCCTGGTGGGCTGCAGTCCATGGGGTCGCTAACAGTCGGACAGACTGAGCGACTTCACTTTCACTTTTCTCTTTCATGCATTGGAGAAGGAAATGGCAACCCGCTCCAGTATTCTTGCCTGGAGAATCCCAGGGACAGGGGAGCCTGGTGGGCTGCCGTCTATGGGGTCACATAGAGTCGGACACGACTGAAGTGACTTAGCAGCAGCAGCAGCAGCCAAAGTATTGGAGCTGTCTCTTATACACATCTAGATGTGTATAAGAGACAGGTTGTATTACTTGAGTATGGTTACACATTAAATTAAAATGCCAAAGAAAGTCTTTCATCTATGTAAACATTTTAGTTATGGCCATTCAAAAACAACTTTTAACTTAAATAAAAATACTAGTAAGGAAGGTTATGCAAAGCAATCGTTTTCAGACTATTGGTAGGATTATTATCAACCAGACATCAACAGCCACTTCTCTCACTGGGCCTTTCCCAAGAGAGGCAGAATGGTCTAATTGAGATCTTTGTTTCTGAGCTTATTTGCAAAATACAAAAACAATGGCCTAGAATGTAATTGCAATTTCATCTTTTGAAATTGACAGCCGTCTGTGGTTCATGAGAAAAAAACCCAAGAAGTAAAGCCAAAGGAACACGCAGAGGTAAGTTATCATTATTAGAACTTGATATCATAAGATGAAGCCTTTTTTTCCCCTTATTTTTATGAAGGATAAAATTCTGAACTCTCATCTTTCAACACTTAAGTCCTACCTAGAATGGCAGTTGTTTGTTTTTCTGTTAAAATGGCACCTCTGTGTGGCATCAGCAGGCATTGCAATTTGATCCTGTGATTCTTGCTGAATTTGGGAGGGAAGGAATTGCATTGTTTCACATTTTGTACCCAAAGTGAAATTTGTCACACATATATCATGCTAATTTAAATTCTCACAATTGACTACATCAAACACAACTGTTGTGAATTGCTTTCTACTCCTCAGAGAAAAGTAGCAATATGTGTCATATTGTTAACCCTGTGGGGTGTGTGTGTGTTTTCAGCCAAAAAGCCTACCCAAGCACCCCTCAGATACAGGAAGCAAGCATGCTCCTAAGGAAAAAGCCGTTTCCAAATCAAGCGAAAAGCCACTATCAGAGAAATCAACAAAACCAAAGGTAAATAAAGCAGACAGATAGAGGAAGGAAAGAGAGAAAGTGAAGTCTCTCAATCGTGTCCAGCTCTGAGATCCCATGGTTCCCCCAGGAACCTACCACGTTCCTCTCTCCATGGAATTTTCCAGGCAAGAGTGCAGGAGTGGCTTGCAATTTCCTTCTCCAGGGGATCTTCCCGACCCAGGGATCAAACCCAGGTCTCCCGCATTGCAGGCAGATGCTTTACCAGATGGATAGATGGGAAAACACTAATGTCAGCTAGGGAATAAGATACAGATCCTCTGCCTACACTGATGTGTGTAGGTGACTCTTCGGAGCTATGCCTAATGTATCTAGTCTAGTCAAGATCTGGTGCTATCACTTTCCTGGTGTTGCAGATCACCTTGAGGGGACCTGGGACTGCGGGCGGCCTGAGGAGGGCATCAGTCGGGTCCGGGGGATGTCTGTCACTGCCCAGCACTGCCCTTGAGGGAGCAGGCTCTGGTGTCTGACAGAGAGGAAGCTGGCAGTTGAGGCTGCCTCCTGCACCCCTCTCTTCATGATGGTTTAGTTGCCAACTCGTGTCTGACGCTTGCAACCCCACGGACTGTAGCACGCCAGGCTCCTCTGTCCATGGGATTCTCCAGGCCAGAATACTGGAGTGGGTCACCATCTTCCCGACCCAGGGATCGAACCCGGGTCTCCCACATTGCAGGCAGATGATTTACCGACTGAGCTATGAGGGAAGCCCTCTCCTTATGGGCTGTGGGAATTCAGATGCCCTGAGACTGTAGCACGCCAGGCTCCTCTGTCCATGGGATTCTCCAGGCCAGAATACTGGAGTGGGTCACCATCTTCCCGACCCAGGGATCGAACCCGGGTCTCCCACATTGCAGGCAGATGATTTACCGACTGAGCTATGAGGGAAGCCCTCTCCTTATGGGCTGTGGGAATTCAGATGCCCTGCATGATCTACTCCTTACCTGGAGGTCTTAGAATTTTGTGGCTCTTACTGGAGACATCAACTTACAGAGCCAAACAAATCAGAAATATATTCTGTATTTCCAGAACTAACAGGAGTCATATATAAGAAGAATAAGCATCTGTGAGAAGAACTTTTTCATTATGACCTCTTGGAAGACCATATATCTTGTATACAACAATATACCTTGTATCAGGATTGCTGTGTGGCTCACCAGCTGCAGCCACTTGTGTATTTTATTTGGCTTACCGCAATCAAAATGAATTTTAATTAGCTGCTAACAATTACAGTCGAATAGTTCACATAAAATGCCAATGTCTAGCTTCTCTTGAAGAACTGGAATCGCTGGCATCAGTGGGCCCCCATGGCAATACTTGACTGGCGTCCCTACAGCCTGGTGTGAGCCTCCCCGGCCCACTTCACCTGTGTGTTTTACCTGCGTGGCCTCTGTAAGCTCTGGAGTACAGCTCTGTGTCCCCTACACTGCATCATGTCCAGCAGAAGCTAGTGACCATTTCTCTACAAGATGTCCACGAGGGGAAACGGGCTCCCTGGTAACATTTGAAATGTATGATCTTGAAAATGGTCATTCAAAGTTAACTTAGTTCTGTTGATCTTTTAGACCAAGTCACAGGATGAGATTTCTGGTGGTGGAAAAAGCGCTGTTCCTGCTGTTGCCGCTGCAGCGTCTGCCGAACCGGCTGACAAGGTGAGCACACGTGAAGGATACGGAGTGTGCATGGGCCCTGACGCTTGTTGGGTGTGTTTATGAGAAACATATGCTCAGCAAAGACCCCTTCTCCCCGGGTTGGCCTCTGTTTAACCATTCATTGTTCCAGCACTTCATACCCAAATAACCTGTCATTTGGTAAAACTGAACACTTCGTATGTGACATTTGATGAAGAGGAGCGTGCGTCTAAAGAATAGAGAAGAGAGCAAGACACCAAACATGAATTTTAAATTCCTGTATTCAATACAGTTACCAAGCGCCTGCCCTGTATAAGGCCTCGTGTCAATACCAAGAAAATTAAAATGCAGCTGGACTCAGACCCTGCCAGCAGGATTTATAGGTTTGGAATGAAGCCCCTAAAACTGCCGTGAGCTTTTGAATTAGCATTACTCTCAACATTTCATATGAACACTACCCTCTTGAAGCAAGTAAATCATGTGCGGTCACGGCACCTACATGAATTGATAAGGGAGGTTTTCAAGGGGGTCTCATAAGCCCTCTCAGGAGTATATGTGCCCTGCTGGCAAATTATGGGCAGCTTCCCTAGATCCTTTGAAGGAACTAGCCCGAGAATATAAGACAAGAAATGGTCTGCTGTTTCTGCTCAGAGCAATACAGAGTTAGCAGTTGGTTAGTAATCAGTTTAGAAGTCATCTTGTCCCAGAATTGGTAGTACTTATTTCTCTTAAAGCCACAGGTAACTAATTGCAGCAACAATAAGATTGAAATGAAAGCAAAAAAAGAGTACCATGTTTATTTTCCTGCTTCTCAAAATGGGCACTGTTATCCCCCTGCAGGCCAAATGGTAAGGAAAGTCATGGGATAAAAGTATGGCCCGTCTCGCTGAAACATCCGTTTTTCTTAGATTTTGAAAAGGAAAAGGCACGCTTATTTTTCTTCAAACTAATGCAGATACCAGGTGGCATGATGGCAAAATTTACATGAACTTTAAATGGAAATACTCAAATTTTAAACTGGTTTGTTTTTCCCAGCAGACCCCCTGTATGTACCTTGAGACTCCCCCTCCCGACCCCAGGGTACACCTCAGTCTTGTGTTGATGAGAGATACCTAGATGCCACAGATGGAAAAGTGGATAGATTGAAGGCGGAGGATTGGATCTCTTGGGATAGATTTAAAATGCACTCAACATTTGAAAATGTATGCCACACATTATGTAGCCAGGGTTATCCATAAAATCAAACAGTAAAGTTAGGCAAGGTTTGTATGGGATTCTGCTGTGCCTTGGCTTGTGCTGGGTCTTGGGGCAAATTGTTTCACTTTTCTTTGCCTCTAATTTGTCTCCTAGAAAATGAGGTTGACGAGACCTGCATTTTCTTTTTCAGTCCACACCGTGTGTGAAGCACTGTGGACTGTGGTCTGGCTCTGCAGGACACTGGGCTGCAGGCTGGCCTCTCTTTTTTTGGATGTGCTGCACACAGTCATGTCCAGCTGTTTGTGACCCCATGGACTGTAGCCCACCAGGCTCCTCTGTCCATGGGGATTCTCCAGGCAAGAACACTGGAGTGAGTTACCATGCCCTCCTCCAGGGCTTCTTCCCGACCTAGGAAGTGAGCCCGAGTCTCTTGTAGCTCCTGCGTTGGCAGGCGGGTGCTTNGACCCCATGGACTGTAGCCCACCAGGCTCCTCTGTCCATGGGGATTCTCCAGGCAAGAACACTGGAGTGAGTTACCATGCCCTCCTCCAGGGCTTCTTCCCGACCTAGGAAGTGAGCCCGAGTCTCTTGTAGCTCCTGCGTTGGCAGGCGGGTGCTTTACCACTGAGCCACCTGGGTATCCCTGGCCCCTCTAGTGTGCCTGGGGCTGCATTCAGGCGGATTGAAACAGGCCCCCACAGGGAGCTGTTTGTGGAGACGGGCATTCTGTCTGATTTGGAGAACCTGGGAAGACTTTGAATGGATATGGTCTGAGTAAGTCATGAAAGGAAAGCTGGGATTGAAGGCTTGCAAACATAACAAGAGAGAAAAATAGAAGTGTGATCTGAGTACAAAGGGCATTCCAGTGTGGGTGAAGCACAGGAGACATGAGTGGGAGCGTAAGACCAGAAAGACAGGTCGAGGCGCTGCTGAGGAGCATGCTGAGATGCATTAATCCCCATGGCAGTGGTACAGCTGGCAGCAGGTAAACACTGGGGATCAGAGAACAGACGGAGCGATACGATGGGATTAAAACCAGGCTGCAGGAGGATTAAGTGAGCGCAGTGGCTATGATGAGACAGCATAGAGATTGGAGAGAGGGAGGCTGGTCAGGGGCTGTTCCGGGGAGTCCGAAGTCAGCCTGAATTAGAGCTAGGGTAGAATCAGTGAGTAGGGAGCAAGGCAGGAGGTGTTGCAGAGGTGCAAGCTTCAGGTTTTAGGATGATGGGCAGCAGTAAAATCGCAGACGACCTGGGGCCTCAGCGTCTAAATGGACTAGGCTGGCAACCCTCAGGTGAGACAGGAGAGCCGGGTACCTAGCTGGGCACTGCTAGCTTTGTGCCCGTTCAGAGTCAGCGCCCGTGAGGCAAGCATCTTCTCAAGCAGTGAGCCCGGCCCTAGTTACCACTGACGGGTGGACAGAGGTCAGAAGGAAGGGAATTGGTAGAGGCAGAAAATGGATGCCTGCCTTTGGACAGGCTGAATTGAAGTTTCTGAGGTGTCCCAAGAGAGAGGCGATTCAAACATCTCTTGGAGCCCAGGTGACGATGGAGAAGGAGAAGCGGGCTGGGGGGAGAGGGTAACACTGAGTGAACATCTGCGCGAGGCTGTGGATGAATCGAGGAACTGAATTCAGTTGCCAGGACTTCGGTTCACCCTGGTGCCTGCACAGTATCTTAATACAACAATCACAGCACCTGCTTACGTAGTACTTCGGAAGAGCTTAGCATGTGCCCAACCACCAGCTTTCACACTGTGATCGATTAATTAATTGAACCCTCACAACCCCCTGAAGTAGGTGCAGTGACTGCCCTGGTTCTCACACATAGGGATACAGAGGTTCAGAAGGAGACATGACCTGCCGGCAGCCTCTTGCAACCAGTGTGGGTGGGGGCTGGTGTGCAAACCCAGGGCGTCTGAGCCTGTACGCTCTGCCGCCAAGCTCTGCTGCGCAGATTTCAGAGACCTTCAAGTAAGACAGTTTCCCACTGTCTTCAACCCAACGACCTTGCCGTTTAGTTCCTGCCTGGCCCCGAAAGCATCTGGCCCCTGACCCTGCAGAATGATTGCCTGGGCCTAGCAGCACAGCAGAAACAGGCAGAGTGTGCGGGGTGAGGGGCAAAGCAGAAGATTTGCCAGAGGGGGCAGAGAGCAGAGGCCACAGGTGCCAGCATGGAACCAGGACAGTGCTGCGAGAGATGAGAGGCAGGAGACGGGTGCTGGGCAGAGGAACGGAGGGAAGAGTATATCCGGGTAAAGGCGTGGAAATCGCAGGTTAGAAAGTTGTTGGCAGTCACTGACGGAGCAGCTGGAGCAGTGTTGGGAAGGACATTCATTTCGCGGAAATGCAGGAAAGAGTGTGTGATGACTTGACAAAACGAGGGATGTGGAGGTCTTGATGTGTGGGCACAGAGACCGAGAGGACAGCACCTGGGAGCAGTGGCTGCCTTGTGATAAGGAAGAATCCACGAGCGTTGCAAAGACTAGCTGTGGATCCTGGGAGAGGCAGCCAAGAGCAATGAAGAGATGGTAGTTCAGTCCAGTTCAGGTCAGTCGCTCAGTCATGTCCGCCTCTTTGCGACCCCATGAGTCGCAGCACGCCAGGCCTCCCTGGCCATCACCAGCTCCCGGAGTTCAGACCTGGATTCAGATCTTAGTGCTGTCCTTTCCTGAGTGGCCTGGGAAGGGACTCAGCCTCTCTGAGCCTTGTTTGTTGCATCACTGAGATTATTACTTCTGCTGTTCTGAAAAGTATATAACACGTATAGTGTCTGGCACAGAGCAGATGTCCAGAGTATGATCACTATTACTTATGGTAGAGTGTATTCACTTTCAAATATGTAATATTATTAAACTTGATGAAAGTATATGAGGAGTTTTTATCTCTTTCTCAACCCCACCAGAATAAAGAAAGTAAATTGTTAACATCGGCCGTACCAGCTGAATCCAAACCAAGTAAACCTTCTGCAAAGGTATGGAAACAGCAGGGCACTTTTGCCTAGGTATTTATTCACAGTCTCTGTGTTTATCATGATCCGATTTCTCGAGGGCAAGCGATATGAGGTGACGGTAACCTAAAGGACCTTTTTAATGGATTGTTGTTTGAAGCTAATGTAACTGGGTGGGAAGTGTGACTTTCTTCGTGTATGTTTGTAACATTTTCTATTGTAAACCCTCTGTTCTGAAAACTCCAGTTACATATCGAGGAGTTTACATTCCAGTTTCCCTCCTGCAAATGTACTTTCTTTAAAAAGAGGTTTAAAGAAATCTAAAGAATGCCAGGCACTTCTTTATTCTGAAATTTCCAGTTGGGTCACCCCAAAGCCAACAGACCCGGATTCTATTACAGAGTCTGGTGAGTTCCTGATGTTGCAGTACCTATATGGTAGGTGCAAAAAAAGAGGAAGCGATCATTTTTAAGCTGAATTAAACAGTAAAGGGTCTTTCTTCAACTTGTCATTTTTCCCTTTAAAAGCAGCTTAGTCTTCACAATGAATCATTTAAAAAAAAAAAAAAAG
Source organism: Oreotragus oreotragus (assembly GCA_006410675.1). NCBI lineage: Eukaryota > Metazoa > Chordata > Mammalia > Artiodactyla > Bovidae > Oreotragus > Oreotragus oreotragus. The sequence continues at coordinate 224,374 of SJYX01014213.1, read as the reverse complement.
TTGTTTTATTTATTTGGCCACACTGTGAGACATGTGGGACTTCCCTCACCAGGAATGGAACCCTTGCCTTGCAACGCCCCCCTGCAGTGGAAGCGCAGAGTCTTAACCCCTGGACTACAGAGGAAGCCCCCCAGTGTATGATTCTTAACCTCAAAAATAGGATGGAGTCACTGTTTCTTTTGCCACTTTAAGCCCATATCAACAGAGTAAACTGTCACTTCTTATAATTTTAACATCCCTTTCAGGAAATTTCTATTTGTAAACATCCTCAGACAAGCAAGTGAACAGAAAACCACAAATGAAAACANAAAAAAAAAAAAAAAGTTGTTTTATTTATTTGGCCACACTGTGAGACATGTGGGACTTCCCTCACCAGGAATGGAACCCTTGCCCTGCAATGCCCCCCGCAGTGGAAGCGCAGAGTCTTAACCCTTGGACTACAGAGGAAGCCCCCCAGTATATGATTCTTAACCTCAAAAATAGGATGGAGTCACTGTTTCTTTTGCCACTTTAAGCCCATATCAACAGAGTAAACTGTCACTTCTTATAAATTTAACATCCCTTTCAGGAAATTTCTATTTGTAAACATCCTCAGACAAGCAAGTGAACAGAAAACCACAAATGAAAACAGAGAGCACAGGGCAATCCATTTTTGAGATATGTTTTATTTGGAAGAGGTGGAAACAACTGATAAAAAATACCAAGCATTTTCCCTCTTTCATGTAGCAGCATGATCATCAGTCTTTTTATTTATTTTGTTTTCTTCTTTCTTTTGACTATTGGTACAGTGGTCTGGCAGCCGTGATGAACCATATGCTTGTTCCCCTAGTTAATGCCTTTAGACTTACTGAAATTGGGATTCTTATTTGAATGTGGCTCTCTGTCTTGCCAACCTAGAGTCTGTACTCTGGGACTTTAATAAGTTCTATTACAGGCCAGATTTTAACCATTTTGATAGCTGAAGAACTTTTGCTGTTTGGCATTTTTCTACATAGAATTTCTTTTGGTAGTTAAAATGTCAAAGGGAAGGATGTGTAGCAGGTAGCATTTACATATCTGCTCCGTTTTCCAGTCAGACATGGATACTGCTCTGGATGACTTAATAGACACTTTAGGAGAACCTGAAGAGGCAAAAGAAGATACCACAACATATACTGGGCCGGAAGTTTTGGTACGTGATCTTGATGCCTCTAAAGATTGATGCCTAGTGAGTAAGGGGGCCAGAGGGCATGGCACTGATGCTCGCAAGGGTGCGCCGTGCTCTGCCGCTTGAAGAGAAGCAACAGGATGTCGCTGGTGTCAGTGAGAGCAAATGAACGTGAGTCTTGTGGTTGGAAACTGTCCCAGGGAGCTATGCAAGCTGTGTTGATCAGCAAACACTGATTGCTTGTTTCTTCTGAGACTACCGCTGGGATGTACTCTGTTGAGTCACAAGGACTTAATTCCTGTCCTCGAGGTTTACGTCCTCATGGTTTCCAGATATTTCCATCCTGTGACTTGAACTTACTCTGATTTCTAGATATTTTCTGCCCTCAGTTCATTTCTATTCCTGATTCACAAAAAGCAATCATATATTCTTTGGTATTAAGAAAAACATTCCATAGATTGGAAGAAAATATTGCAACAGACACAACAAAGGACCTGTTTCTAGAGTTTATGAACAATTTTTGAAAGTGAGGAAAAAACAATCCAGTATAAAATTAGGAGAAGATTTGACCAGTAGACACATGAAAGTCTCTCTATTAATTAGGAAAATGAAACTAAAACACAGAGGGATAGCCCTTCACCCTCACCTGACTGGCAGAAGTGTGAAAGCCTGGCACGTGGCAGAGGCTGTGGCTATCACATGAATATACGCATTCCCTCTAAACAGCAGTTCCACTTCTAGACAGATTCCCTGAAGGGGGCCTTGCCCAGTGTGTAAGGAGTTGTAAGAACAGGTGAAACATTTGGAAATAATTTCATTCAACAGAAAACAAGGTGGTGACAAGTGGAATGCTTTATGGTTAAAATGGTTTGTTCATGTATCAATATGGTTTCATTATAAGAGAATAATTTTGAATAAAAGATAGTACATTGCAGAATGACAGTAGAATTTGATCTGATACCATTTATGTAACACTTGAAAACAGGCAAAGTAATGGTGTATATTGTTTATGGATACCCACATGTGGAATAATTGTTTTAAAATATACTCAGCTTTATACTGATCGATGTGATAAAGTTTGGGGTGGTGGCTATCTCTGGAAAACAAGGAAGAAAAATTGGATTGCAGAGTGCTAAAACAGAGACATCACTCTGACTTTTTTTCATTACATAAGAAATAACTAGATCTATTGAGTTATATAGAAATTCACTGTTATCAACTGCTCTTTTATAAGTATAGAAATATTAGATAATACCAGTTATTTAAAAATAAAATGTATTTTATATAGGAATCAAATTTAATATATTGGTTTGACTGTTTTATAGCATTATTTATGGGTTAAGCCAATTAAATATGGGCAAACTTAGCAGCAGCAGCAGCAGTTTTCTCTTTGGAATTATAATTTTTATAACATTAATATATCCAGTTATTTTAACTTAGATAAAATAAGGGGCTTGTGAAACTGTCATTACTCTGAAGCTCACCGCATTAGTTTGATGGGGCTGCCATGTCAGAGGGTTACAGATTGGATGGCTTAAACAACAGAAACTTACTGTCTCACGCTTCTGGGGGCTCAAAGACTGGAGTCAAGATGTGGGCAGAGTTGGTTCTGTTTCAGGGCCCTCTGCTTGGTCTCCACATGTAGATACCTCTATGTGGAATAACTACATCTTCTTTCCACGTGTACATATCTGCATGTCGTCTTTTCTCTATGTGGATCTCTGGGTCACTTCCCCCTTTTATAGGAACACTGGTCATATTGAAATAAGACCCATCTTAATGTTGTTATTTCACCTTAATTACCTCTGTTATTAAATTAAATACCACTTCATGGCAAATAGATGGGGAAACAGTGGAAACAGTGGCTGACTTTATTTTTCTGGGCTCCAAAATCACTGCAGATGGTGACTGCAGCCATGAAATTAAAAGACACTTACTCCTTGGAAGGGAAGTTATAGCATATTAAAAAGCAGAGACATTACTTTGCCAACAAAGGTCCGTCTAGTTAAGGCTATGGTTTTTCCAGTGGTCATATATGGATGTGAGAGTTGGACTGTGAAGAAGGCTGAGCGTCAAAGAATTGATGCTTTTGAACTGTGGTGTTGGAGAAGACTCTTGAGAGTCCCTTGGACTGCAAGGAGATCCAACCAGTCCATCCTAAAGGAGATCAGTCCTGGGTGTTCATTGGAAGGACTGATGCTGAAGCTGAAACTCCAATACTTTGGTCACCTGATGCGAAGAGCTGACTCATTGGAAAAGACTCTGATGCTGGGAAAGATTGAGGGCGGGAGGAGAAGGGTACGACAGAGGATGAGATGGTTGGATGGCATCACCGACTCGATGGACATGGGTTTGGGTGGACTCCGGGAGCTGGTGATGGATAGGAAGCCCTGGCGTGCTGCGGTTCATGGGGTCGCAAAGAGTCGGACAGGACTGAGTGACTGAACTGAACTGAAAGGCCCCATCTTCAAATAGAGTCCCATTCTGAGGTTTTGGGGGATAGGACTTCGGCATGTGAGTTTTGGGAGGATACAGTTCAGCCCATCACATTCACTGAGGTATGCATTTTCCTGACTGTAAGGATTAGTCTTGCCTTCTGAGCATCATCAAACTAATATTTGTTTCAGAAAGAAGAAGGGATCGCAGGGCCTCCTCCAGACTCCTCGGTGAGTTTATATAAATGCCTTCCAAGATCAGATTTAACATTTTTCATATCTTTGGTTGGGGGAATAGTTTTCAATTCTGTATTTTTGGATTATGACTATAGTGATCTCTAAATCAGATGAAGTTTCCATCTATTCAGAGGAAGAGGGTGGGGATGGGGGTCATTTCAGTGCTTGTTTATTTCCTAATTAGTTTTTTTTGAGGGAAAGAAGAATAGGGCAAGAAAGTTTTAGGACAGAATAAATATTATTAAAAATAGGATGAGAATATCCTACCAACATAGTAACAAGTATGTTGAGAGAAACAGAAAAATAATGTTCATTGAGCATCCAATTTTGTCTCAAACATAGGCTTTCATGTGAGTTATTTCGTTAAGTATCTCCTTTGGTAGTCAAAGAATTGCACGAGTGCATTCACCATTGCTGGGTTTACAATCTGTTCTGTCACTTGAATGGTTCCCACGTGTGACCCGTCATGCTGCCTGTTTCTTTAGAAACCCCTGGGGCCCGATGATGCCATTGATGCCTTGTCATCAGACTTCACCTGCAGTTCCCCTACAGCTGATGCAAAGAAAACTGAGAAAGAGGTATTGTTTTTCATGCACTCAGGGAAACTTGTTAGAAACTACCTCCCACTTTAAGACAACAGCTTTTTTAAAAACTTTACTTTTGACTTCACTGGGTCTTCATGGCTGTGTTCGGGCCTTCTCTAGCTGGGGCGAGCGAGGGCTGTTCTCTGGTTACGATGTGCAGGCTTCTGCAGGTGGCTTCTCTTATTGCGGGGCCGGCGCTCTCAGTGCACAAGCTTCAGCTGTCGTGGCTCGAGGGCTCTAGAGCATGGGCTCAGTGGTCGTGCCGCACGGGCTCACTCCACGGCATGTGGGATCTTCCCTGGCCAGAGAGCAAACCCGCGTCCCCTGCGTGGCAAGGCAGCCTCTTAACCGCTGGCCACCAGGGAAGCCCCAAGATGCCAAGGCTTTTTACTTCCGGTTCTTACCGTCTGGTTAATACATTTCCTTCATCTGCCAGGCAAACCTTCTTTTATATTTCATTTTTCAGAAATCTACAGAAGAGGCTTTAAAAGCTCAGTCAGCTGGAGTGATCAGAAGTGCTGCTCCACCCCGAGAGAAAAAAAGGAAAGTGGAAGAGGTATCAATAATTACTTCTTTGAACTTCAGCACGGTCCCCTGGATAGCAGTTTGCTTTCCTGAGGCTGATCCAGCTGACTGGGGGGGAATCTCAATAGTGCTTTAAGCTGGCAGACCTCTGTTCCCCTCGGGCCTGCGTGGCATAGTGAAACCAGTAAGGCTTATATTGGTCACCCAGGCCTTCTCTGTTTCTACAGATGCTTATGGGTGATTTTGGCACACGTGCCTTGGTTGTGGGAGAAGACTGTCTCACTGTTACTCTACACAGAAGGGCAGGACCCCATTCTCTGGGGACATCAGATCTTTGACTTGATTTTCTAAAGGGCCTGGAGTCCTGTGACCCTCAAAGGCAGCGTTGCTGCAGTTACTCTGTTCATCTTGACCACAGTCAGCTATAACCTGATTCTCAGGAATCCTGAGAGGCGGCCCTGCAGCTCTGGGCTGGATGAGAAGACCTGCCCTGCCTGCAGCTCGCCCAGATACTGCAGGGAGGAGTTTTCTGTGGGCGCTGCTCTGCCTCTGGCTCATGGGGTAGCCGGTTTATTTTTTATCTTAAGGAGCAGAGAGCACCACACCCCTGAGAGTGGGAATTCCTACAGCTGTGAGCCACTTCAGGGCCCCCTGCTTCCTGGGCCCCGCTGGGCTAAAGGACAGGGTTGTCAGAGTCATTTTTAAGGGAACTATGTTTAAAAAAAGAAAAACAGTACTTTGATACGAGTATTTTAAAATTATTACTCTACGTGCACCTCTCACTTGCTAAGAGGTGAAGTGTACCCCCGCACAGGAGCACCGTTACTGTGCAAACGGGTCCTATCCCATGTTTCCTCTCACCGGTAAGTTCTTATTTCTTTCGCTTTTTTTTTGCTGAGTTTCAGCCACAGTTCACTCTTAGAGATTTACTGACAAAATGTGAATGTCACAAAGACGTAGGTGGCTTATCGAGGTTGAGCAGAGCATCTCGTTTTTCACGTACAGAATTCTTTGCTTCTCTGTAGGATGCCATGACTGAGCAAGCCCTGGAGGCCCTGTCAGAATCCCTGGGCACCCGGAAGCCGGAGCCAGAGCTCGACCCCAGCTCCATTAAGGAGGTCGATGAGGTACTGACCTGGGGGTTCACGTACAAAGCCTGTTAGTCTGCAGCTTACAAGGTTACGAAACTAATGCCCAACACATGTTTAGAACTTTTGCACCACTTTTGTTTTTATTAGAGATCTCGAATGAACTGTGCTTTGTTCTGCCTTACTTTCAGGGTCTGGCTAATTCAGGTATTTTATTGCTGGGGAGTTAACAACCAGGAAGGATATTCGAGTGTTTGTCTTATAAATCATCTAGAATTGTAATACTTCAAAAGAACAACTAATCTCCTTTGCCAGTTCTTAAGTGACACCTGGCTAAACAAGATAACATAGAGTTGGTGGCCTGGTGAGAAACAGGTTTGTCTGCTCGTATGGAAATTGGAAATCTGTCTTTGTAAAAGGGTTCTAGGTGCTTCTCTTTATAAAGAAAGAGGGGAGATGGCTGCAGATGGGGGTGGGAAATCCTTTATATAACTCTGGGGAAAAGTGTTGAAACCTTGTTGCCAATTAGAAGAAAATCAAGCAATGATTGCTTTATAACTGAAACGAATGCATGTTTCGAGTATGGAGCTAGGGAGTTGCTCGTGTTTGGTAGAAGAGAGTTTTCACGTTGTTTCCGTTTTTAAGGGATTGTTGAGGAGTCCTCCGGGGGGGAAAGAGGAGGGAAGCAGAGGGATGTCCCGGGGGCACCCTTGGCCAGGCAGCGGTGGGGAGACCCTCCGGAGCGCCCGCCTGCCGCTCAGCTGGGGCCTGGCGGCTGTCGCTGTCACAATGCGGCGGCCTCTGCTGCCACTTCCTGTTCCGGGTCTCGGCCACTTCCGGCAGCTCCCCCGGAGTTTGGGGCCGCCCGGTCCCCAATGGGCCAGTTTCTGTCGTCGACCTTCTTTGAGGACTCACAGGGCGCCGTATGGCACGAAAGGCTTTACGAAGGCGAAGGCAAGGGGGCAGGAGAAGCCCCTCTTGTGCTCCAGGACCAAGTAATGCACGAGGGGAGGGGAACTTGGGCTGCAGCAGGGTGCGAGGGGCACCGCATCTCGAGGAAAGGGTGGTCCTGGCAGGACCCTGGGGGTCCACCACTGAGGCTCCGTGGCAGCCCGCCGAGGGCACTTCTAAGCCTTGGGGCTGTTTGATTAGGGTGATTTAAGATGATAATCTGGGGGAGGGAACGTATAGACATAAATCCCAGGATGAAAAGACTCTTAGGAGTGACTAAAATCAGATGAGTAGATGTAAAACAAGTTATGTCAAAATAAGTTTTAAACACTTTGGGTTTACGGATGTAGAATAATTAAAGTGTTAGTCACTCTGTTGTGTCTGACTCTTTGCCACCCCATGGACTGTAGCCTGCCAGGCTCCTCTGTCCATGGACTTCTCCAGGCAAGGATACTGGAATGGGTTGTCATTCCCTTTTCCGGGGGGGTCCTCCCAACCCAGGGATCGAATTCAGGCCTTCCACATTGCAGGCAAGTTCTTTACCGTCTGAGGCACCAGTTCAGTTCAGTCACTCAGTTGTGTCCGACTCTTGGCGACCCCATGGACTGCAGCACGCCAGGCCTCCCTGTCCATCACCAACTCCTGGAGTTTACTCAGACTCATGTCCATTGAGTCGGTGATGCCATCCAACCATCTCATCCTGTGTCATCCCCTTCTCTTCTTGCCTTTGATCTTTCCCAGCATCAGGGTCTTTTCCAAAGAGTCAGTTCTTCACATCGGGAGGCCAAAGTATTAGAGTTTCAGCTTTAGCATCAGTCCTTCCAATGAACATTCAGGACTGATTTCCTTTAGGGTGGACTGGTTGGATCTCCTTGCTGTCCAAGGGACTCTCAAGAGTCTCCTCCAACACCACAGTGCAAAAGCATCAATTCTTCGGCACTCAGCTTTCTTTATAGTCCAACTCTCACATCCATACATGACTACTGGGAAAACCAAAGCTTTGACTAGATGGAACTTCGTTGGCAAAGTAATGTCTCTGCTTTGCTTTTTAATACCAGGGAATGTGTTAAATTTCCTCTAGAAAACTAGTAAACTCCTAAAATTTAAACAAAAAGAACAGTTCCTTTTCCCTCTTTCCATGAGTTTTCCTTTTTAATTTTATATAAAGTATGAAGATTGTCTAATCCTCTGGAAATCCTCAATCCTTACACTGAGTTTTAGTACCTGATGGTGAATTCACTGCTTTGGGTAGTCTGCTGTGATAACCCCATAAAGACTGGTATGGTTTAGGAGTCCACGGCCACTCCAGCACATTCTGCGCCAGGGGATGCTTCAGGTCCATGCCTGCTTGTCGTTCTCATAAATAATGCAGCATGGCATGTTTATTCTCTAGTGATACCTCAGTATTAATCTCCCCTGACTCCAGGGCTTCCCTGGTAGCTCAGTTGGTAAAGAACCTGCTTGCAATGCAGGAAGCCAGGGTTCTATCCCTGGGTCTGCAAGATCCCTTGGAGAAGAGAATGGCACCCCACTCCAGTACTCTTACCTGGAAAATCCCATGGACAGAGGGGCCCGGCGGGCCACAGTCCACGGGAGCCGCAAAGGAGTCAGACGTGAGTTAGCGACTAAAACACCGCTTCTAATGCGGTTAACTAGTCTGGACCTATGTCAGTTCAGGGATGTTTGTTTTCATTGCCTATTGAATACAGACCACAGCGCAGACATTTAAGAAGTATAAAGCTCAAAGAGGAATAGAAAGGTATCTAGCTGTGCTTATGACTCAGTGTTCACAAGCCCAAGTGGGGGCGCAGTCCTATATGGGTGACTCTTCCATGAGGACTGTTTTATAGCTGGAGACCTCACAGATCCCTGAACTGGGGAGAACTACAGTGTAACAGGATGTCCACTATATCCTGAAATAGAATATAACTGGAAATATTTTTTTTAATCCTTTCATCCCTTAATGACAGCTGTTATTCTATAGAACAATAAAACTATAATACCAAAGCCTAGAAAAAGTACCTGGCTTATTAAAAGTGCTCATTAAATATTTTAAAATTAATCAACTAACTAAGCATCCGATGGAGAACCACGATCTTAGGCTGAGACGTAGATGGGAGCAATAAGGTGAGCTAGAATCAGCTAAATACCACCCACCCCCCCACACACACACACATACATACACACACTTTTGTGCCCCGTAGCTCCTTGGCTTGTGATTTAAATCCATGTCTTGATACTGATACAAATTATTACATAGCATGAAACTTCACATTACCCACCAGTAACTTAAAATGCAGATGTCCCATCCTGAAAGCCACTGATCTGCTGTGGCAGCGTGCTCTTAGGTACATGCATTCCGTTGCTCATGGTTCAGTAATCCAGTGAATCTTGGTGTTACTGAAGGGAGTTCTTTTAAAAGAGGTAAAGCCAGTTATCCATGGATCAACCAGATTTGTGATGGGATGGCTCTCCCATTTCTCATCTGAACGAGTTTAACACTCCTGAGCATTGGTTGTTTTGGTTTTTTTCCTCCCTCTTAGGTAAGTACCCCATTGAGCATGAGAGATGAAGGCTGTAAAATCATTGCAACTAACTTGTGCACTCTTCTTAACTTTCTTCAAAGAATATTTATTTCATTTTCTCTGCTGGTCTTTACAAATCAAGAGAGCTAGGTAAGGGTTCTTAAAGAAGTAGCCCCATTTTACAGCTGAAGAAACTGAGGCAAAGAAAGTGTGGGTGGCTTCCCAGGGTCATGGAGACAGGGCAGGGACATCTCCCCGGGACTCCTGGCTGGCTTGTTTCTCCTCTACCTCTAGTCTCCTATACTACCTTCCTCCCGGCCGCTCACTAGGCCCTTTAATCTGATTGGATCTTCTCCTCGACACTCATGGAGTACATAAAGTGATGTCTTATTTTACCTGTATTATCCAATTTTTTTTTTTCCTCTCCACTTTCTTCAGGCAAAAGCCAAAGAAGAGAAAGTAAAGAAATGTGGTGAAGACGAGGAAACAGTCCCATCGGAGTATAGATTAAAGCCAGCCACAGTACGTTACTCACTTCATTGCGTGCTGGTGGCTCACTGCTCCTGCCCGTTTGCCCCATGGTGCCCTGTCTGTCCCCGGGAGGCTTCAGGGCATGTCTGGCCGAGTTCAGATAACAACTCTGGAAACCCTGATACTTTCATTTTCTGTCCTGAACAGTTGGACCCTTTAAAAGAGGGTTTCTTAAGTAGTGACCGTGTGTGGTCACTAAAATTCCCACAAATTCAAGTGGTTCAGCTATTAACCATACTTGACATAGATCCTTAACCTTGAAGTGGAAGGAATAATTGGGAGTTTATATTTTCTCTAACTGCCAATGGATAAAAGCACATAGACCTTGTAAATGGTAGAGAAACGTATAATGGTTTACCAGTGTCTTCAGTGAAAGTGGGTTTGGTTTGCTGTGAGGAGACTGGACCTATCCCTGTAATTATATTTGTCATTTATCTTTGAAATAATGCATATAAATGTATGATGGGAAATAGTTGTAATGCTTATATATGGAAAGTATACAGTATTTTAAGAAATATTCTAGAATGTAAATGTCCAAATAGCTAAAACAGTTTTATAGAAATGAGATCTACCTCTTCACCCTGGTTGGAGAATCAAAACCTTTTTTTCAGCCTTTCTTTGATGAAGCTGCATCATTCTTGCCAAACAACCTTTTAAAAAATTCTACTTCCCTATCCAAAGATGGCTATTATTTTCTAGTAACTTTTAAAAGAAAGTACTTGCATTGAACTTTATAGCATTTGGTCTTGATTTTTATAACCCAGCTCCTTATTCTGATATTTTATTTTAAAAATTAATTTGAAATACAAACTCACTCAAACATATCAGAAAAAGACAGTCTCTTCTCTCATATCCTGGAATTTCAAAAACAAACTTAATGGGATAAGAAAGCAAAATTTTTTGTTTCATTTTAAATGAATTTTCAATTTCATTCACAGGATAAAGATGGAAAACCACTCTTGCCAGAAGCCGAAGAAAAACCCAAGGTGAGGAAATAAGTTTTTTTCTGATACTTAAAAAAAAAAAAAAAAATACAACTGTAAGATATAAACATAATTTTCATAGACCAGATCTCACTGTGGAGACTCATATGCCAGCCTAGTATTAAAGAGAAAGGAACCTTTGACAGCAGCATTTGGCCATTTCACACATTTTAATGATTATTTACCTCGTGAATTATTACCTAACTATTACAAGTTTACAGGTGACATTCATTGAACATAGGAGCTGATATCAAGAGGGCCCTCAAATTAGGTCATTAGCATTTACTTTGATCCTAATCTTATTATCAAATGCTCTGATTCTGCACTACCTTTACTTAATTTGGTATTAACCAGGATAGTTACCTGTCATGATGATACTAAGCAACTACATTTATTAGTCACTTACTGTGTGCCTGACACTATACTAAATGGTGTTTGTGTGTTATCATTTTGAGAACTCACTGAATGAGGAAGGCACTATTATTATCCCCATTTGACAGATGAGGAAATTAAGACATAAAAGGATCCTGTAAATAGCCCAAGGTCAAATACAAATAGCTAGGAAGTAGCAAGGCCAGGGCTCAAAACTCAGCCTGTCCATCTCTGGGGCCAAGCTTCTGAATTACATGCCATCTCTTAGTCTAGGGCATGTGGAGATTTTGACCAATGACAGTAAATAAATAATACCACTTCACTGGAAGGAACTAAGGATAACAGAACTTTCCTGCCAAAACACACATTCTCATAGAAAGGGAATATATGATCTGTGTTTCCTCTGACTTATTCATTACGGAGGTCAGTAGGAAGTAGAAAAAGCAATCACATAAAGAAAAACCATGCAGCTCTTCACTGGAAATGGACAGTTTTATTTGAACACAATTACTTTGAAATTGAAATATCAGGAAAACTTTTAGCTGAATAAACCTTTAACATTTTTTGTGGTACTCGGGTGTTCGGTATTCATTATCTGTTGCGTGACATTTATCTTATATTGATAAATGTATGCCCTGTATAAATTAGCTTTGGGTTTTAGATCCTAAAATGCAACCTAATATGTTACCTAGAAAAACTTTTTCTCTAGGAAAGCATTTTCTATCAAAGTAAAAAAAAAAAATTAATTCTTTTCATACTATATAATATTCCTTATATTACAGCCCCTGAGTGAATCAGAACTCATTGATGAACTCTCAGAAGATTTTGACCAGTCTAAGTGTAAAGAAAAACAATCTAAGCCAACCGAAAAAACAAAGGTATGTTTTTAAAACTTAAAATCTCCAGTTTGGGTTGTTTTTCAGTGTTTTTCTATGATCTTGAAAATGCCGAGGCCAAAACTATTTTAACAGGAAGCAGCTGATGAAAAGGCCCGTTTTGCCATATTTTTTCACATGCCGTGTTCATCTTGCCTGTTCGTGGATGTGCTTTGTTTTCCCAAGCTGACCCTGATATTCTTGCAGTGTGAGTCCTGTAATCAAGTATTCCTTTCAGGAGAGCCCTCACACCAGTGCTTTTCTTTCCCTTCTTGCCTCTGTAACTGACCTGCTTACAGCTGCATCACTCATCACCTCGAGATGGCCGTGGCATCTGTCCTTGGGCTCTTTCCAGCCCACCCCATGTGTCCACTGCGATTCTTTCTCAGGCATGTTTGTAGCCACAACACCCCCCTGTTCCAAGGCCAAGAGCTTCCCCCAGAAGTTCCTGCTTGTTTATTTGGGTCTGGAGAAGGAAATGGCAACCCACTCCAGTGCTCTTGCCTGGACAATTCCATGGACAGAGGAGCCTGGCGGGCTAGAGTCCACGGGGTCGCAGGAGTCGGACACGACTGAGCAACTACACACCCCCGCCACCAGCTTCCTTCCCTACCAAGATGTGTCCCCATCACTAAACTCTGATAGTAAGTACTTACGCATCTTCAAGCTTTTCTCATGTGGTTCCTTCTGCTTGGAATAACCTCTCCAGATTCTAGATCAGCTAAAATTGTAGTCAGCCCTAAAAGGCTCTGCTAAAATATGGCCTTTTCCTGCATGTCCCTCCCCAAACCTTACCACGCTGACAGCTCTTAAGAAGCAGAATACAACACGCCAGGGAAGTCTGTCATGCTTTCTTTTTATATCCCTGTTGGGACATTTGTTGCAAACAAGGTTTTAGCTGCTTTGGTCTTTACTTCTCACATGTGTACATATTTTTACATAGTAAATTTCTTGAAAGAAGAGATCATACACCATTAATGATCATCTGGTAAGCACCTTGCATATAGGATTTGCTTCCATAAATGTCTGGAATAAAAGCAGCCTGTTTGAAATTTTACTCTTGTGACAGATTGATAGTGACTCTCAAATTTCAGTGTGCATCAAGATGACCAGGAGGGTTTATCAAAGCACAGACTACTGAGCCCCACCCCCAGAACTCTTGATTTAGTATGTTAAGGTGGGGCATAAGGTGTATGTAAAGGTGGGGCATGAGAGTCTGAATTTCTAACAAGTTCCCTAGCAGTGCTGAGGTTGGTGGTCGCAGGACGTCATTTTGAGAACCCCTGAGATAGTCTTTACTACCTTGCATTTGTACCTAGCTATTTACAACTCACAGGGTGCTGTTGGATATATGAAAATGATATATTTAAATATTACATAATTGCAATATATATATATAGTGTAGCTATATAATATTATGTTATATAACATTATGTATTATATGATGGCAAATCATCTAAATAATGACAGTTGATAACAGTCTTTGAGCTTACTGTGTTCCCACGTACTATGCAAAGCACTTAGCATGTTTTGTCTCATTCAAGGCCTTGAGATGTAGGTACTGTCATTGTTCTCATTTTGCAGATGTGGAAACTGTGTCTGCGAGGTTAAGTAACCTACCTAAGGTAAGAGGTAAAACCAAGTTGAAGTAGTGTTAGCTGGAGAGTTTGAACTGCCTTGAGTTATTCACTGCTCAAGATCCTTAGGCATTCAAGAAAATCATGCTCATGGCCGGTAGGGTAGCAGACATATTGTTGGTTCGTTCTTGTCCCATTTTAATAACTGGGTATCACAGAAATCCTTCGTTGTGGCTGCTTCTTTCTGCAGGCATCCCCGGCCGCTGCCCCCATGCCCGTGGCAGAGGACGTGCCTCGGACCGCCATGTGTTCTGTGCAGTCGGCTCCACCCAGAGCAGCTCCAGCGGTGCGTGACCCTCCGGGCCTTGAGAAATGCATCGAGAAAGCAGTGTTCTTCCTCCCCTGCCCTTCCTGCTGTGTATTACCGGTGTATTACCTTGTTCTAACAAGATAAAAATTAAATCTTAGATAGCTGTATTATCTCCAAGGAGGATAATACAGCTCCAGGGAGGAGCTGGAAACTCAGGCTAGATTTAAATGTTTACACTATTTCAGGTGGTTTTGTTTTTAACCTCTTGACATGCTTTCTAGCTCCTCAGCTACTGTGGATAATCATGCTTCTTCACTTTCCTGTGTCTTTCAAGCTGATTTGGAGTCCCACCAACAGCCAGATGTACTTTTTATTGACTGTCCTGATGGAAAAGTCTGCACCTTTATCGTCAGTTCAGTCACTCAGTCGTGTCCGACTCTTTGCAACCCCACGGACTGCAGCACACCAGGCCTCCCTGTCCATCACCAACTCCCAGAGTTTACTCAGACTCATGTCCATCGTGTCGGTGATACCATCCAACCATCTCATCCCCTTCTCCTCCTGCCTTCAATCTTTCCCAGCATCAGGGTCTTTTCCAATGAGTCAGTTCTTCACATTGGGTGGCCAAAGTATTGGAATTTCAGCTTCAATATCAGTCCTTCCAATGACTATTTAGGACTGATTTCATTTAGGATAGACTGGTTGGATCTCCTTGCAGTCCAGGGGACTCTCAAGAGTCTTCTCCAACACCACACTTCAAAAGCATCAATCATTTGGCACTCAGCTTTCTTCACAGTCCAACTCTCACATCCATACATGACCACTGGAAAAACCATAGCTTTGACTCTACAGACCTTTGTTGGCAAAATGATCTCTCTGCTTCTTAATATGCTGTTTAGGTTGGTCATATAGTTTTTCTTCCAAGGAGCAAGTGTCTTTTAATTTCATGGCTGCAGTCACCATCTGCAGTGATTTTGGAG